>CM056050.1:262866870-263280996 GCA_029574335.1 Rana kukunoris | reverse complement strand
AAGGTGACTCCTGCATATCCACTGGGACCCCATCTCATGACTCCTATCCGGAACCCCCAAACCCCAGGAGAGGAAAGATACAATCAAGCACATGCCCAAACACGAGCAGTGGTGGAGCGCACCTTTGGCCTCCTAAAGTCACGTTTCCGATGCCTGGATAAGTCTGGGGGTACCCTCTTGTATTCCCCAAACTTCGTGTGCCAGATCATCGGTGCATGTTGCATGCTGCACAACTTCGCAGTAAGAAAGGGCCTGCAGATTGACCTACGTGATGACCTGACCCCTGAACCAGACAATCCCCCCCTAACCGAGGCTACCCTGTCTTCTGAGGGAAGAGCAGCCAGGAGACAACTCACATTGGGCATCTTTGCACGTTAAACACACACATTAATCATGGCACAATGAGAATGCATGCATGCACAACACTGTGGTCCCTAGCACACACACCCCACATCCACATCAAATTGGATTGGCACCAGTCCACCATGCAGGACTTGTGAGCAGCAACGCCATGCCAAGGCTCCAATTATGTCACTGTACATTCATACACCATTCACACGGACCTGGGGATCACTTCTCCCTGGTCCTGGGGAACCCTTCTCCACCAAAATTGAGGGTGACACCCCTTTTCCGGCAGGAATGTCACCCCCACATTCAAACAGCATTCACAACCCAAAAAAAAAAAATTACCTGCAAAAGCAAAAATTTCCCAGCAAAAAAAAAACAAAAGGGGAAAAAAATAATTATTGCCCTTTACGTGAGCCACGCCTGGGGCGCCCCCGGCCACGGCCCCAGCTCCTCAGGGGAGACTCATGGGAGAGGGGTAAAACCGGGGAAGGAGGAGCAGCCCCTGATCTCTGCCCACCTGGCAGCCTGCCCTCCAAGGCCACGGCTATTCTGTCCAGGGCAGCACCAAGTGTTGCCGTGTTGGCCTGGTTAGCCTGGGTAAGGGCCCTCACATCCTGCCCAACGCCTGCTGATGTAGTCTGCAGGTCGTTTAGGCAGGTTGTGAAAGCCCGGGAGTGGGAGTCCAGGTTCCCCAGCGTATCCTTTATGGAGGACAGGCTCTCCTCCATCCGCACCAATGTCTGGCTGACCTGTCCCAGATGGCGGGTCTGAAGGGCCTGGTCCCTTCTCAGAGTGGCGGGCAGGAGATCGGCCAACCCCCTGGTGTTCTGGGATGAAATCCTGCCTCCAGCTGATGATTGTGGCCGGGGAGAAGGGGAGGGCCTTGGGAGGGGAGCCATGTTGGGGGAGGAGGGGGGAGCTCCCCCTTAGGGAGGGCTGCCTGCTGCCAGCCAGAGGGGAAGAGTCCTCAAAAACCAAACGTCCAGTGCCTGACATGGACTCCTCCTCCTCATGATTCTCCTCCTCCTCTTGAACCTCCTCCGCGGACTCCGGCCTTGTTGGGGGGGGCCTCATTAGGCTGCTGTCCTGGGGATGGTGCGGTCAGGCCAGATGGCCCTGCACCCTCCTGCACATCTGTGGATGACACAAAACATTCACAGGTTGGAGGATCCACACACTTGCCACATATTCCCTTTCCCCCCTCCCCCACACATGCTACACACCTGATATTAAAAAAAATACTTACCTGGCACCACGGGCTCCGGACTTGAGTCAAAGCCAGGCAGGCCCTCAACTTCATGCCGATGAAAGGTCAGGGCCACCGCACGCTCCTCCGCTGTCAGCCTAATACGGCATGGTGGGCCCCCTCCTGTGCCCCTGGCATGGGCATGCATTCTGGCCAGCTTCTGTTTGACCAGACGCCGGAGGTCATTAATTTTTTTGTCAATCCCAGACCGGGTCGTGCCCCCCCCCTTCCCCCGCTGAATTGACCTGCTCAGTGATCATATCCAAAATCTCCCTCCTCCTGGCCGGGTTGGTGTTGGCACTGTCCGGGCCGTGGAGGAAACGCCCATAATCGCTAATGGCCCGGGCAAGAATTCTTTTTTCCCCCACTGTAAAATTGAGCTTTCGCTTTCTCTCTGTCATACTTCCAAAAAAACTCACTCCCAGTCAACAAAAATCACTCACAAAAACAAGCACAACCAATCAAGCAAGAACACACACAAAGAGAAAACTACTCAGCAAGAAACAGTCACAAAAACAAACAGCAAAAAAACAGCAAGAAAACAAACGAACAGAAATATATCAATCAAACAAACAGTCTCTCAAACTCTTATCAAAAAACACTTTCAAAGATCTACTAACAAACACTTGATCACACGAACACTAATCTGACAACTACAAAACACACCGCAACGAACAACAGGACAAAAGCACTTGGTTAAATGGGAAGGGAAAAAGGGATGTACTTTTGCAATGCAAGTGCGTTTGTGTGTGTCTATTTATGCTGTTTGCGTAGTTCACAACGTTGCCCTAGTCCATTTCCAATTTCACTGATTGCGCCGCTCCCGAGTTGTGAGCATGCGCACAGCGGAGCTGACCATGGTCTCCTTCAAGCGCGCATGCGCGAGCCGGCCGGCCCTTCATTTGCATGGGGTCACGGCTCATTTCAATGTAACACGCCCACGTCCTTCCCAATTTGTATTACTCTGCCTTACGCCTCTGAAAAAACGTTACGCATGCGCAATTTTCTGCGCAAAAGCTACGAGAATAGGGTGATTACGCGACAAAATTGCGCAAGTCTAACGTAAAGGCGGTGCGTTACGCCGGTCCAATAATGCGCAGATGTACCTGAATCTGGGCCAATATTTTTTACTTTTGATTCAATTAACTGCTTGCCGACCAGCCGCCGTCATTTTACTGCGGCAGGTCGGCTCTCCTGGGCGAGAGCCCGTAGCTCTACGTCGACACTTCTGCGTCCTGTGCGCATGCCCGGCGGGCACGATCGCCGCCGGGCACACGCAATCGCTCGTTACAGAGCAAGGACCGGGAGCTATGTGTGTAAACACAAAGCTCCCGGTCCTGTCAGCGGGGGAAACGCTGATCTTCTGTTCATACAATGTATGAACAGAAGATCAGTGATTTTCCCTAGTGAATCCACCCCCCCATACATTTAGAACACACCCAGGAACATACTTAACCCCTTTCCTGCCCGCTAGTGTTAACCCCTTTACTGCCAATGGCATTTTTATAGTAATCCAATGCATTTTTATAGCATTGATCGCTAAAAAAATGCCAATGGTCCCAAAAATGTGTCAAAAGTGTCCGAAGTGTCCGCCACAATGTTGCAGTACTGAAAAAAAACGCTGATCGCCGCCATTACTAGTAAAAAAAGAAAAATTAATAAAAATGCCATAAAATTCCCCCCTTTTTTGTAAACGCTATAACTTTTGCGCAAACCAATAAACGCTAATTGCGATTTTTTTTAATGAAAAATATGTAGAAGAATACGTATCGGCCTAAACTGAGCAAAAAAAAAAATTTTTATATATATTTTCGGGGGATATTTATTTCAGAAAAAAAGTAAAAAATATTGCATTTTTTTTCAAAAATGTCGCTCTATTTTTGTTTATAGCGCAAAAAATAAAAACCGCAGAGATGATCAAATACCACCAAAAGAAAGCTCTATTTGTGGGAAAAAAAGGACGCCAATTTTGTTTGGGAGCCACGTCGCATGACCGAGCAATTGTCAGTTAAAGCGACGCAGTGCCGAATCGCAAAAAGTGCTCTGGTCATTGGGCAGCAATATGGTCCGGGGGTTAAGTGGTTAATATAACAATTTCAAAAAAAAAATAGGGGAAAGATTTATGTCATTTTTATTCATTATGTTTTATTTACTCGACGTACGTTTCGTATATAACGTCATCAGGAAGCGCTTCCTGATGACGTTATATACGAAACGTACGTCGAGGCGCTAACCAGTTACGCTTCCTCTTACGGCTTCCGGGTCCGTTGGTATCCGACGGTGGAACGCACGCCGACTAGGTCGACTAGCAGTGCGACGGAGCTCCGATCCCCCTTCGTAGTCACGCAGTCTTGTTGATGGTGGACCGCACGCCGACCATTGGAATCACCAGCGCGATTGCCGACCCTTATCCCTATCCGCGGGTTCAATTGGTTTTGAAACATACGCTGTAAGCCTCAGTGCCGGGATCAGGGCACTACTCAAGTAAGCAGCCATTTGGCATGTTACTTTTTAATATATTTTAATAAACAATATTTCACTATGATTGCCTTTCTGTTTCTATGACCGTATCCATATGAACATTGGATCATCTGAACATACCTATCCGGACTATTCCGAGTCATTTTAATGACACAAGCGTTATATGACTTCTTTTTTAATTAAACGAGTCTACTGTTTTTGGAAAGGAGCCATTTCTATTGATCACATCGGGTGCAAATATATGGTGGTGGTTCCAGAACTGCAAATATTGCGATATCTTTGGGCTGTGACACGCCATTGGATTTTTTATCATATAGCACTATTGGGATTTTCTCTCACTTTATTGTATGGACACAAGTTCACTATAATAATAATTTATGTTTGTTGCTTTATCAGATTGCACATTATATGAATGTATACACACTAAAGTATATTAATTTTTGAGTTATTCAGCGCCCCTCCACTCCTGTTTCTATTTGTATTTTCTCACTCGGAAAATTTCTAAAGGTGGCAGCTGTTAAACTGGTATATTTAAACATATTCAGGTTTAATCACGTATTAATCTACCCATTTTTTTGGGAGAAATAACACATTTTTTCTGTGGCGCAAAATATACACATTTTTTCTTCACATGTTTTATTTACTAGTAATGGCGGCGATCTGCGATTTTTTTTTTTAATTGTAACCTTGACATTGCGGCAGACATATCGGACACTTTTGACATGTTTTTGGGACCATGCACATTTATACAGCGATTAGTGGTATAAAACTGCACTGATTACTGACTGGCAGGGAAGGGGTTAACACTAGGGAGTGCTGAAGGGGTTAATATATTCCCTGAGAGTGATTCTAACTGTAGGGGAGGGGGACTCACAAGGGGAGGAGATGTGTGTTCCTCTGTACTGGGAACACGCATCGATCGCCTCACCTCCGACAGGAGGTGGATCTGTGTGTTTACACACACAGATCCACGGTCCTGCTGTGATCGCCAGGCACTCGCACCGGGTCACTAGACTAGCCTTAGACTGCGGGGAAGAAAGGACGTCACATGATGTCCACCTGGAGGGAGGGTTCCTGCCGTCGTCATTTTATAATGACCCGGTAAGGAAAGGGTTAAATAAAGGTCCAAAATAAAAAACTGATTTAAGGACACAGAAAGTGACAGAGACACTGGGTTTCCGGCAAGATCAACAGGTATTTTCTGTATTTGCAAAAAATTTACTTAGCCTGACAAAATTAAAACTAAGGCAGTCACCACATCCACAGTAAGTACTAGTAAGCTGCAAAATATAACATTTTTGCACAAGGGTTTTGCACAGAGCAGCTCCAATCCTCTTTTTCTGGGGTGTCCCGGCAGTGCTCCTGGCTCCTCCTTTTCATCTGGTGACCCCCACGGATAGCCACTTTCCCTGGGGGCACCTGTGCGGGTGTGCTCACGAGTCCTGCTGCTGTGTCCATTGACGCAGGACAGCAGGACTCAGCCCGTCTCCTAGGTCACTGGATTTGACAGCAGAGGTAACAATGGCTCCTGCTAATATCAATCTGCATTAAGCTGAAAAAAACATGACTAGTGTAGTTCTGATAGCCACAACCTCTCTTGACCCCCCATTGTTACTTCCCCTTTTTCCATCCTACCTCACCCTTTACCCCAGTAACGAGCTCGACACAGTAAATTGGAGTAAAATTGGCCACAACAGCCATTTTATTTTTTTATAACCAAAATTAAATATTTAACCAAAATTTTAATAATTTCAAACAATTCCAAACTTTATTTCTTAACAATATTTTACCAAACCACTTAATTATTAACACCAGTCTCAATTGGTCTTTGACAGTAAACCCCATTAACCTTTCCTTCACCACCACACTGCCGACTCCAGCTCAGATACACCCCCTTTTTAACCCGCAGTGCACCGTACCGTATTCCAGCGGACACCGTTCCACTGAAATAACCCCATAAGAGGGCCATCCCACCGATGAGCCCCCCAATCATTTCCATTCCATCTGTTAACTGTCACCATCAAAGACCAAGGACACCACCACAGCTGTCGTGACAACCCTTTCACCGACCTGAAAGAAAAGAAAACAGACACACAACACCAAACATAAACAAAACGAGGGAGGGTGGGTGGGAAAAACCTGCCTCCCTGTTTTCTTTTTCCCGCACTGTGCCTCGTGGAGCTCCCGCCCCATATATATGGCTCCTCCTCCCGTTCCAACTCAGCCTACGACCACTCCCCTGAAGCACCTCCTATTCCTTAACCCTTTGTTGTGCATCCTCCACGCTAGTCATGCCCAGCCCTACGTTATTCCTCCCTTCGGTCCCTGTCACCCTGGGCCTCACTTGACTAGTGTAGTTCTGCTAGCCACAATCTCTCTTGACCCCCCATTGTTACCTTCCCCTTTTTCCATCCTACCTCACCCTTTACCCCAGTAATGAGCTCGACACAGTAAATTGGAGTAAAATTGGCCACAACAGCCATTTTATTTTTTATAACCAAAATTAAATATTTAACCAAAATTTTAATAATTTCAAACAATTCCAATCCTTATTTCTTAACAATATTTTACCAAACCACTTAATTATTAACACCAGTCTCAATTGGTCTTTGACAGTAAACCCCATTAACCTTTCCTTCACCACTAGACTGCGGTACTATTACCAGGGCTCAAAATTTCAAGTCCTGAGCTACTAGCCAGGCCTCAAGAGTTACTCGCCACCAGTTGCCCCACCTAATTCATACACTGCCCTGTGCCTAATTGCACCTGTAAACACGCCCTTGTAGATTATCTCATAGAATGACACTGTTAAATGTTTTAGGCAGAATCAAGTTACACAATTAAATATTACCAACAAAAACTTTAACAAAATAGGACAGGGCACTGGGGGGCAGACCAGAGGGACAGGGCACTGGGGGGCAGACCAGAGGGACAGGGCACTAGAACTGGGTCTCTTCCCCATTCTCTTGCTGTCTCCTCTGCAACTCCCATCCACCCTCTCTCTCTCCCCCTCTCCTATTCATCTCATCATCAGGAGCCTGTGTGTGTGGCTCCACACTTGCATGTCCCCTCTTCCACCTTTTATTCAGGCTGGCAGAGAGGAGAGGAGCTGCAGCACAGCGGGAGGGAGTACAATCCAGCACTGAGATCCACACAAGTGCACAGCCATTGACACCATAGCACAGTGCACACTGACACCGCACAGCACACATTGAGACCAGTCTGTTTTCAGTGCTCAGGCTGAACTGTTGGACACTTACATAGAGCACAAGGAGAAGAAAACAGCACAAACTGGAAGGCTGCCGCTCTCATGTCAGGGCAACTTTCAGTGAGCGCTGCACCGGAGTGGTAATCTTCGCAATCCTCCACCTCACTCATTACTTTATGCTCCCTGCTCTCTGCTCTTCAGCTACATTGGTCGGGGGGAGGGGGGCAGGCTCAGAGAGGTCATACTGTTAGGTCCCATGGCTTATTGAGGATTGTAAGGAGAGCACCTGTGTACTGCTCTGCCTGTGCGCGGCTCACCAGACTACTTTTCCCGAGCATGCACCTTTCCTCTTCGGCCGCCAATCTCATTGGGACTCTAAGCGTAGGCACTGATTGGAGGGAGATTGGTCATGTATCCCTGTCATCACTTGCCCCCAGCTTAAATCCACTCGCCAAATGCTAGTAGGCGAGTGGAAATTTTGAGGGCTGCTATTACCATACCCGGCCTCCAGCCGACTCCAGCTCGGAGACACCCCCTTTTTAACCCGCAGTGCACCGTACCGTATTCCAGCGGACACTGTTCCACTGAAATAACCCCATAAGGGGGCCATCCCACTGATGAGCCCCCCAACCATTTCCATTCCATCTGTTAACTGTCACCATCAAAGACCAAGGACACCGCCACAGCCCAAAAGGGGAAAAACACTTACCCTTACGGGCCCCTCCACACCCGCAGGGCTCTCTGAATTCCTTCCTGCACACCCAGCACCCACAAATCCATACCCACATCAGTTAGGTGAACACCATCCCTGAGTAGGTATAGCCCCACATTCAACTCCAACTCCATGTGTCAAACCACTAACCCCCCGTGCTTAGCCACAAACCTCCCCAAAACCTTATTCACTTTGATCCTCCCCTTGTTGACTTGATCCACTGACCTTGCCATACGCCACACGGCATGTGCGACAATGTCGGACCACACGATCAACATCCCCGGGAAAGACGCCCGTAACGTCAAGACATCCACCTTAACAGCCGAGATCAAATCCCCTATGGGTCTTATCCCCAAGTCGTTCCCCCCGACGTGTAACAATAACACATCCGGTGGGCGATCAAGCCGAGGCATACCGCTGCACCTCGGGCAGCACCCTGCCCCACCCCATCCCGGCGATACCCAACCACCTAATCATTGCCTCCCGCCTGAAAAAACCCCCAACTGCCTACCATCCAGCCTAGCATCTTCTCTCCTGGCCCCCCGACAAACATAAGAATGCCCCATGATCCACACGAGGCGTGCCTGCCTTCCACCTGAAAAACAAAACGGCAATAGTGACAATGAAGAATCACCCATCCCGCACATCACATCCCGGAACCTGTGGCTTTCTGAACACAAAACACGTCCCCCAACCACCGTTAAACCATCACCATATGTGGGCGTACATAACATCGAAATCTCCTTAATTCCCATCTCCCAATCCTTTTCACTGCCACCTCATCCAACCCGCACTGGGCCGCCTCAGTAGCCGCCCCGATACGGAAGGAGTGCGAGGCAAACAGACGTTAATCGAACCCCACAGACTTTAGACATTTCCTAAAAATCGCTACAAATTAAAACCGCAACAAGAATTCTCTTACCACCCTCACCGGACACACCTCCGACCCGGCAATGGATACAAAAACACATCCACCCCTTTACCCATCTTATCCATCTTTGACCGCCGTAGCCTAAAAAACACCCTGTCCTCTGACAACCTGACGTCCTTCAGTAAAAGGCCCCCAGCCACCAGTTTGGATGGACTGACCAGCTCTCCCACCCGAAAAGCCCCAAAAAATGCAACCGAAAAAACTGCCCGAAACAGCCGTACCTCATAGGCCGATGAACAAACCTCCCCCAGTACCCCACAAATCTTCTGCAACACTGAAAACGACACGGGCCTCCGCGCATCACTGCACAGATGCCCTTTTTTGTATCCCTTAACCGCCTGTTTTTACCCAGAAACTTTTAGTAAGATCGTCACGACCTTCCAACTTAAACAAAAAGGCCAAGCCCGCTCGTTTTTTCTCCAATGCTGACCCCCCACTCTCCATATGTCTGGCCACAAAATACACCACTAACCAGCCCACCTCCACCTCCCCCAGCTCAGTGTCCGCCAGCCGTTTGAAACCTGCCCAATCGTCCCATACCTTAGCGTATGCAGCCCATGTCGGCCCACTCACCGACCTTCTGATCCAGTTTGCTGCGATTCCAACGCAATTCCCCAATTCCGCTCATGGAGTCATCTCCCTGAACCTGTCCTACTGAAACCGAGACAAGGCGTCAGCGAGTCTGTTATCCACCACATACAGAAAAAATATTCTACTGTAAACAGCGCAACACGAGGTGGCGCAGCAACCAAACCACCAGCAAAGATGACCCGGAAATCCGGTTGATGACTTGCACCACCCCCATGTTATTGCAATTTAATCAGATTTTTAAATCCCTGCATTCTGCCCCCCACTGTTCGATCCCCACCACCACTGGGAAGAGCTCCAGCAGCCCCAGGTTATTTTCAAAACCCGCCGCCACCCAACACTCAGGCCACGCCTCCAAGCTCCATCTTCCCTTAAAGAAAGCCCCTTAACCAGTGGACCCAGCCGCATCCGTAACCAGATCCAGGTCAAAGTTACTGACAGCCCCCGACATCCAAATGGCTCTCCCATTGTAGGTCTCCAGAAACGTGTGCCACACCCGCAAATCTGCCTTAAGTCCCCCCGTCAGGCGAACAAAATGCGTGGGAGCCCTCACCCCAGCTGTTGCTGCCGACAGCCATCGGCAAAAAACCCTGTCCATAGGGATGATACGACAGGCAAAATTCAGCTTGCCCAATAAGGACTGCAATGCACGCAATGTCCCACCCTAGCATCCCCCGAATCTCCAGCCGAAGATTCTCCACCTTGTCCACCGGCAGCCTGCACTCCATCGCCTCTGAATCAATCATGATCCCCAAAAAACTCAACATCGTGGCTGGGCCCTCCGTCTTGTCGGCTGCCAATGGCACTCCGAACCTATCCGTAATGTGCTGCAATGTTGGAAACAATATCGCACACACATTGGAGGACCCATGCACAGAAAATCATCCAGGTAATGAATGATTGAATTCGAACCCGACACATCCCTGACCACCCACTCCAGGAAAGAACTGAACATTTCAAATAACACACAGGAAATAGAGCAACACATTTGCAAACATTGATCCACGTAAAACTCGTCCCGCCACCTGCAACCCAACAGCCTAAAACTGTCCGGGTGAACCGGCAGCAAGCAAAATGCAGCCTCAATGTCCGACTTTGGCATGAGAGCCCCCCTTCCATAACGCCGAACCCACCGCACAGCAGCGTCAAAGGACGTGTATGATATCGTGCATTCCTCGGGGTCTATAGCATCATTCACCGAACCTTCCTTTGGAAAGGATAGGTGGTGAATGAGGCAAAACTTGTTCGGTTCCTTCTTGGGCACCACCCCCAAAGGTGACACCACCAAATCCGGCAATGGCATTTCCGTGAACGGCCCCGCCATCCTACCCAGCTCAACCTCCTTTGCCAACCTTGCTGCCACCACCTCAAGGTTCTCCAAGGCAGACCACAAGTTCCTCGCCAAGTGTGGCGCCTTCGACAAGGAACAGGGAATGACAAAACCCTCGGAAAACCCTGCAGCGAGCAGCCGCGCCGCCTCCCTGTCCGGGTATCTGTTTAGAAAAGGCTCCATCCTTTCCCCCCTCACCGGCGTCGTCCCTTTTGCTAGCAGCCTCCCCTGCCCGTTCTCCCCTTTTAAAGCACCGTGACAAGGGGTGAACTTGCAGGAACCCTCGTTAAACTGCCAACATACCCCCCACTTTTTTCCGGCTGGCGATCCAGAGGAGGGCGTACCCCCGGCCCCTCCCTGAAAAAACTGAGTATTAGTCCGGGGTGCGAACATCATCCGCATCCACAAACTAATATCCTTGTGATCCCAACGCAGTGTTGGGCGTACCGCCCACCGCTGGCGAAACTGCTCGTCATACCTTAACCAACCTGTCCCCCCATACGTCTGATGAGCCTCCTCTATGACGTCCATATAGCAGAACAGCGCAGAACAGTGTCCCGGGCTCTTCTCCCCTATGACGCTGGCCATAATCGCAAACGCCTGCAACCAATTGCTAAACGTGCGAGGAATCAACCTGTACCTCCTCCTTTCCTTATCATTCTTCTTGGAACTATCTGGCTTCACCCTGTCCAAATTGAACTTTTCTCACGGTAGCAGGGAAAAATCTCCACATACTCACCCTTCTCAATTTTATCCCTGACCTCCTGCTTCCGGTCCGCCCCTAACAGCCCCTAAAAACATACGTATACCTCACCTTTTGCGGCATCGGCCATCAGCACCATGTCAGTCCTGACCCCCGTCAGGTTATCACACCCTGCATCCCCCCTGAACTGCTGTCCGGCACCACCCCAGCAACCCCCCCTTCGGGGCAGGCGCCCCCACAGCCACAGGGACTATCCCCCCTGCAGACCTCCGAACCCAAGGTGCTGCCTGAGGAGGCGAACCTGCCCCCCCCCGCAAAACGCTGCACCAGGTCCCTTAAACCGCCCAACAAATCATGCAGCCCCCCAGGGGACCCTCTCACAGCCGACACCGGCACCTTCATCGCTGGCGAATCCTCCAATCGATCGTCTTCCTACAAAACAGATGCTTCACCCTCCGAGTGATCTTCCAAGGGCCAGCATTATCGGCGACGTCAGCCTCCCAGGCGAGGAAGGCCTGGAGGCCGAAGATCCCAGCCTCCCGGCGGATCGTCCTCTCCCACTTGACCCGGCCGTGGACATCTGAGCGCTGCTGCTCCCCCCCCGACTGGCACCCGATCCTCATCCCTTCTCCGATTCCGGGACTCCGGCCTCCCCACTGCCATGGAACGGTGGTCACGATCCAGGATAACCCCCCGGCCGTTGCACTGTGCCTCCCCCGCTAAGATCCCCCCCGATGGCCCTGGAGTGGAGGGGGGAACCGATCTCTCATCCCTGCTCCGTCGCATGGGCGAGGATTGGGCTCCATTGCAGCCGAGGACACAACCACAGAGCCTGGCCGTCGCGGCAGATTCCGACCGCCATCGTTCGCTTGGCCGGAGGGGGCGACGGGTCCCCGTGGGGGCTCTGACTGTGCTGCTGGGCCCTCGAGGTGGGGGTGGGCGAATAACGCACCGGCGGCCGCGACCGCCGAGCGCGTGGGGGAAAAACTGTGGTGGCCTGCGACCCCCCCGCCTCGTCTGCTAACAAATCCCCCACCTGTTCCTCCAGCCTTCCCAGCTCCCGACTCGTCGCCGCGGCCCGCAGCCGCGCCAAGACCAGATCAATGTTCTGCATGTTAACAGGGAGCAGAGAAAAAACCCGCCTCCGTGTGTTCTTTCTCCCGCACTGTGCCATGTGGAGCTCCCCGCCCCCGTATATATATATATATGGCTCCTCCCCCCGTTCCAACTCAGCCTACGACCACTCCCCTGAAGCACCTCCTATTCCTTAACCCTTTGTTGTGCATCCTCCACGCTAGTCATGCCCAGCCCTACGTTATCCCTCCCTTCGGTCCCTGTCACTCCGGGCCTCATTTGAGACTTTAAAACCCCTTTAGGTGCTGAACATAGCTCATATTCAGAAAATCATAAATAATTATAACCATTACAAGTACAACCTCTAATTGGTGATGCCACATCTGACACTGTTTATTAAGCCAATATATATTATACCCATCCCTTTTGTGTTAGAACAGGCATACAATTTTGCTTAAAGCTGTCTTGTAAAATGCATCTTTTATACTATATTTAACTAGTTGCCTAAAATGATTTTACGAGGATTTAATTTTAGTGCCTGCTTAGGAGATAAATACACTTAATCTCACTGAAAGTTCTAGTTATAGGGCTGTAAATGATGAAATAAATGTGTTTTGGGCTTTAAGAAAAGACAACTTATTTACAGTTCTGTCAGCTTGCTATGGTTTTGCCATTATGACACACATAAAGCAGGTTTTTAAGTAGGGTAAGAGTAAGGGTTTATTAACAAGGTTCGAAAGTGGGAACAAATAGGAAGAGAATTAGGAGATCAGGGATACATTCTTACTCAATCTGTGAGTGATTTAATGCCCTCAACTTTTTTTTCCCTTTCTCTTACGTGACCATTGGTTAGCCATAATGTGCAAACATAGTCACAATGCTGTCTATCTTTAAATATTTCACAAATATGAGGCTACAGAATAAAAATTATATTTAATGCACAACCTCTCCTTAAAGTCGATAAAATAACAACCTAACAGGGCTCTTTTATCTTAGGTCCTAAGCTGGTCATACATTGATCAAAATGCACCAGTGACCAGCAGGGGCGTTCCGTCCATTAGGGGCGCCCAGGGGCCATGCCTCTCTCCAGGCCACCTCCTATATGCAATGGATATCCATGGCCACCGTGGGTGACCCTATTCATGTGTCTGGCTCCTTTCAGGGCACCACTTGCATGAATTACAGCAGCCAATTTTTTTTCTTTAAGCACCTGAGCAGAGCCAAAGGCTCTAGTAGGCTTCAAAATAGGGTGGGCACGGGTCCCAGAGGATGCATCCAAAGCCCACCCAGGTGTGTTGCAACAGCGGATGAATATTTGCTGTTGCAACACTGATCCTCCTCCCGGCCAATCGAGAAATAGGTCTGATACCCATCACCCGATTGGCTAAAAGGACAGGCAATCCTATTGGATGCCTAGGAGGTGGGGAGGAGACACACAGCAGAAGTGAGGAGGAGAAGAGCCACTGGCCGATGCCTGGATGCCTGGTCCCTGCCGATGCCTGGATGCCCAATTCCCGCCACCACTCCTCGGATGCCTGATCTCCGCCGCTACTCCTCGGATGCCTGCCGACTAGTTGGGGTAAGTGCCGGGCGGAGAGTTTTACTGCTTTTGCCAGATTGAGACCCCTGATGACCACCCCAGGTGTCTCCACCATGTCTACTGCGGCCGGAGTACCCCTTACTGATACGGGGATCCGGATACATATGGATGGCAGATTCATGCGATACACGAGCGGAGGATCGGAGGCCCTTGGACTATCCTGCCCTCGTTGTAGGGAGCTTGCAGTCTAGCTCCTGCCGTTTGCCCAATGCAAAAGGTGCCGGGCCTACCTGTTTCAAGTACAGTGGCCCACTGAAGCTCCCCGGGAGTACCGGGTGGACTGGTTCAATGGGACTGTGACCGCGGAGGTGGAGGCCCCATGGCCAGCACCCTCCCCATCCGTGGAAGTCGTGGAACCAGAGGCCATGGACGCTGAGGTCATCACTGTTTCGTCCACCTGCGGCCATCCCGTTCCCCAGAGGTAAGCCTGCTGGACGAGAGGGAGAAAAGTGACCGGGTAGCCAGTGTGACAAGCATGCAGGCTGAGACTGTTGCCGAGACTGCCCCTGTTAATGCGGTCTCCATTTGGCGCGCTGTTGTCGGAGAGGGCCCTCTCCGACGACCCCGTTGCAGTGACTGGAGGCTACCTGCTCACCCATCGGATTTATCTACCTGCGGAACAATATAACTCTTCTGACCTGGAATCCCTATCGGATGATGGGGCATTGAGCAGTATTTTGAACCGGAGTTCCTGGAGTCACAGGGCTATGAAGGATTCCAGGCCCCCAGAACTTGACGGAGGAAAAAGCGCTCTGGCTGGAGCGCACCTGATGCATCTAGCTCACCGCTTCCCCAACCACTGTTGTACCTGCACTTAAACGGGCGCCCAATGCCATAGTGAGTCCTGATGCCCAGACTGGCCCGGTTGCAGCAGGCCTTTATGCAAAGAGGGGCTGCCGAATACGGGTATGAATACCCCTACGTACCTCCATCCCTGCTGACTGAGTGTGAAAGTTTAAGGGAGAAATGGTACAGAGATGCCATCTGGGAGCATTTGAGAATCCCAATGAAGGTCCGGGAGACACCATATGCCGTCCTGTGTGTCGGCAATCATTTGGAGGGTTGTCTCCGGGGATGGAGCCCTGGACGTTACATTTTTGCTGACCGTATAGTCTTGAAGTGCCCTGGAAAGGCGGATCAGGTGTTTTTTATCACCACCACTGACTCCCACGGGAATACCCTTGTGTTGCCTGATCCGTGCTTTTACCGTTAAAGCCTCATGCCTATGTTGCAACACCTGCTGCTTTTGAAGAAGACCTAGACAAGAACTTTCATCCCTATTCAAGTTTTGGTTTGCTTGTCCCACCGGATCCACATATTGGTGCATGTGCAGAACTTCGGTAGGGATTGGTCGCAGTTAGCCAGAATAGGTCTTTGCGGGTCTTTTTGCAGCATCAGAAGAATTTTCAGTGGAGGAGGTACTTTGTTTTATATTTCCCTCCTGTTGCTGTATATCTGGAACTAACCATGGCCTGTCCTGCAGTACCAGCGTACTGACCGCTAGGGGCAGTGTTCTACAGACTTTGGGCCGGATTCAGATACATCCGTGTATCTTTCCGGCGGCGTAGCGTATGCTATTTACGCTACGCATCCGCAACTTTTACAGGCAAGTGCCTTATTCAGAAAGCACTTGCTCTGTAAGTTGCGGCGGCGTAGTGTAAATTGGCCGGCGTAAGGGCGCCTAATTCAAAATAGGCAGGTAGGGGGCGCGATCCATGTAAATGAATCATGACTCCACGTAATTTATGTTTTTTTCCCAGTGCGAATGCGCACAATCACGTCACAAGTAGTCAATGAAAACGACGTGAACGTAACTTACGCCCAGCCCGATTCCCGAATGATTTACGAAAACTACGTAAATGACGTACAATTCTAAGCTTTCCCGACGTCCATACTTAATATTGGCTGTGCCTCATATAGCAGGGGTAACTTTATGCCGGACTAACGCTTACGCAAACAACGTAAAATACGACGCCCGGCCGCAAGTACGTTCATGAATTGGCGTATCTAGCTCATTTGCATATTCAACGCATAAATCGACAGAAGCGCCACCTAGCGGCCAGCGTAAATATGCAACTAAGATACGACGGCGTAACAGACTTACGCCGCTCGTATCTTAGCTGAATTCCAGCGTATCTTGTTTTCTGAATACAGAAAACAGATTCCTATGGCTATTCTTAGTAGTTACGCGGCGTATCTCTAGATACATAGGGCCAGATTCCCATACATTTCCCGCTGGCGTAGCGTAAGCCATTTACACTGCGCCGCCGCAATTTAACTGAGCAAGTGCCGTATTCCCAAAGCATTTGCTCCATAAGTTGCGGCGGCGTAGTGTAAATGGCTCTGCGTATCCCCGCGTAATTCAAAGGAGGCGGCTTGTATTTAAATTAAGCGCGCCCCCGCGTTGATCGAACTGCGCATGCGCCGGCCTCAAAAATAGCCCAGTGCGCATGCTCCAGCTCACGTCGGAAAAAATTAATGAAGCCGACGTGAGCGTCGTTTACGTATATCCCTATTCGCGAACGACTTAGTAAAACAACGTAACCGACGGAAAAAGACGACGCTGACCCGACGCCATACTTAACATGGCAACGACGGAACTTCGTAAACCTACCCCTCATATAGCAGGGGTAGGTTTACGCTTATGGAAACAACGTAAACGACGACGGGGCAGCGTAAAAACGTTCGGGAATCGTCGGATTAGGCTCATTTGCATAGGCAAATGAGAAATCATCGTAAAGGCCACCTAGCGGCCAGCGATGTCATTACATCTACGATCCGAGAGTGTAATTGTTTTACACCTGTCGGTTCTTCACTGTATCTATGCGTAAGTGATTCTAGGAATCACACGCATAGATACCCAGTAAAAAAAACAGAGATACGACTGTGTTTCCTACGATACACCGGAGTATCTCTTTAGAGAATCTGGCCCACAGACGCAACTACGTTCTGAATCCGGCCCTTTGTTTTTTTTCTTCTTATCCTCCTTTTGCAAGCAGAAAGAAATAAGAAATGTATATATTTGTTCTCTCACTTCCTAGATTCAGCAACTTAGGAAATGTTTAGCACTTACTTTGTGTTTATGTACTCCTTGGGAGGAAAGGAGATTTCACCCTCAGGCGCCGTACACACGGCAGAGAACCTCGACGGGCAGAACACATCGTTCCGCCCGTCGAGGTTCTCTCCCGGCCGTCGAATTCGGCGACCCGCCCGTCGGGAATGGCAACCAGCCATTCTTCCAAGCGGGCCGTCGAGGAAATAGAGAGCGTGCTCTCTATTTCGGCTCGACGGGCTTCCCGACGGGAAGCTCGCCGAGACCGTACACACGGCCGAGGTCCTCGCTGGAATGTGCATTCCAGCGAGGTTCTCGCTGATTTTCAGCGAGAACCTCGGCCGTGTGTACGGCGCCTTAGGGAGGCCCGGAGTGACATGACAAAAAGGACAAATAAGGGAGGGCTGGACATGACTGTGTGAGGAGTAGTGCAACAGAGGGTTAAGGAAGGAAGGAGGTGTTTCAGGGGAGTGGCCGTAGGAGGTCTGGTGACTGGGTAGGAGGAGCCCCTTTATAAAGGGGGGCGGGGGTACACGTGGGACACTCTGGGAAGTTAGCACGCTGGGAGGCAGGTTTTCCCTGCTCCTAGCTTTCAATGCAGAGACGGATTTGGACTTCTTTAGGCGGCAGCGGCTTCACACACATCCCTGGCGGGGTTTAATCACAGGTGGATGGGCTGTATAGGACGAGGCGGGGGGGGGGGTCGGGTACGGCTGCGTTTGGGTCACCATACGCTCGGCCGTCGCGGCTGCCGGAGCATTTTAATTGTACTTCCCAGGGCCCGGGTCACGAACGCTGCGGACGTCTAGGAGCCCCCAGGTAGATCCGCTGCCCCCGCCGGCTAGGCACACGTTGGCCCCGGCTGGTAGTGATGGCGGACGGCATCCGTCCAGGCGTCTGTGTGCAGTGGGCGGGGCATCGGGCAGTAATGGTGCCCGATCCTCGCCCGCATGGCGGGTATAACCTGTCGCCAGGCGACCACATGCCTCGGCCGGTGGGTGATGGCGGACGGAATCCGCCGCTTAGTCTGGGGCCCGGTGGGCGGGGCTTCGGGCCCGAATGGCATCCGATCCTCGCCACGCGGCGGAGCAGCAGGGATGGAGTGGTCCCCCCCCCCACACCACTGGGACATCAGGGAGGGATTAAATCGGGACAAAAAACGCAGGGGAACAGCCGGGGGGTCGTCCAGGATCGCGACCACCGGTTCCTGGGCAGTGGGGAGGCCGGAGTCTCCAGATCAGAGGAGGGAGGTCGAGCGGAGGTCCGTCGATGGGAGCAGCAGAACGGAGACGTCCACGGCCGGGTCTGAGAGGACGATCCGCCGCGAGGCTGGGATCTTCGGCCTCCAGGCCTTCTGCGCCTGGGAGGCTGATGTCGGCGATAATGCCGGCCTCGGAAGATCGTTCGGAGGGGGAGGCATCAGGATCGTAGGAAGAGGGTCGCGTGGATGAGTCGCATGCGGTGGGGTTGCCGGTGTCGGCTGTGAGGGACGTTCCCAGCCAGCCTGGTAAGTCCACTAACAATACTTCTGGGGATTTTTGTTACTGCATTGTGTGCTCTGTTGGGGGTGGGGGGGGCGGGGCTCCTCCTGTGATTGCGGGTAATGTGGGGGGGTAATGTTTGCCGCCAACCAGGGGCCCCGGGGGGGCGGGAGAGTTACCTGATGCCCAGGGTTCCCCTGGGGGGCTTACAGGATTTGTTGGGTGGTTTTAGGGACCTGGTACAGCGTTGCCGTGGGGGGGGGGGGGGACGCCGCCTCAGGCTGCACCCTGGGTTGGGGGACCAGCTGGGGGGGTTCCCATGGCTGTTGGGGTACCTGCCCCGGTAGGGGGGGAAGGGGGTGGTGCAGGACAGTAGTTCCTGAAGTGACACGGGGGGTGAGAAGACGGGGGGGGGTCAGGACGGACGTAGTACGGATGGCTAATGCGGACAAAGATGAGATATATAGGTATGCTTGGGGGGGCCGCTGGGGGCTCATCTGAAGCAGGAGGTCAGGGAGAAAATCGAGAAAGGTGAGTATGTGGAGATTCTTTCCCTGTTGCCGTTGAAGTTTAATTTGGATAGGGCGAAGCAAAAAAAAAATAAGGATGACGAGGAGAAGAGAAGGTATGGGTTGATTCCTCGTACGTTCAGCTATTGGTTGCAGGCATTTGCGATCATGGCCAGCGTCATAGGGGAGAAGAGCCCGGAACACTGTTCTGCACTTTTCTGTTACATGGACGCTATAGGAGAAGCTTATTGGGTATATGGGGGGTCAGGGTGGTTAAGGTATGACGAGCAGTTTCGCCAGCGGCGGGCTGTGCACCCTACGCTGCGATGGGACCACAAAGATATCAGTTTGTGGATACGGATGATTTCCGCTCCCCGGTCCAATACTCCGTTTTTCAGAGCGGGCCGGGGGTACGCCCACCTCTGGATCGCCGGCTGGGAAAAAATGGGGGGTGTGTTGGCAGTTTTAACGGGGGTTCCTGCAAGTTTGGGGAACCTGTTGTTTAAACGCGAGTGCCCCGGATGCGGTGGTGCTCACCCCCTGTCGCGATGCTTTAAAAAAGGAAAGCGGGCAGGGGGATGCTGATGGAAAAGGGGACAACGCCAGTGAGGGGGGAAAGGAGGGGACCTTTTCTAGATAGATACCCAGACAGGGCGGCGGCACGGCTGCTCGCGGCAGGGTTTTTCCGAGGGATTTGTCATTCCCTGTTCTTTGTCGAAGGTGCCTGGGGATCGTGATTGACTCGGGGGCAATGGAAGGTAAGCTGCTAGAGGACAAGGTGGAGGACCTCCGGCTGGTGTTCGGGGGGGATGTTGGGGCGGAAAAAGGTTCAGCTAAGGAAGTTGCAGTCACTGTTAGGTAAGTTGACCTTTGCCTGTCGTATCATTCCCATGGGCAGGGTGTTCTGCCGACGGCTGTCGGCCGCTACAGTGGGGGCAAGGTCCCCGACTCCTTCCATTCGCTTGTCAGGGGAAAGGAAGGCAGATCTGCAGGTGTGGCACACCTTCTGGGAAGAGTACAACGGGAGGGCGCTTTGGATGTCGGGGCCGGTGAGTAACTTTGATTTGTAGATCGTCACGGACGCGGCGGACTCCATGGGTTACGGGGGCTTTCTTCAAGGGACAATTGAGCAGGGAGGCGTGGCCGGAGTCCCGGGTGGCGGCGGGTTTTAAAAGGAACCTGGTGCTGCTGGGGCTCTTTCATGTGGTGGTAGCGAGCTGTAACAATATGGGGGTGGTGCAAGTTATCAACCGAGTTTCTGGATCCTCGTTGCCGGTGGTTCGGTTGCTGCGCCACCTTGTGTTGCGCTGTTTACACTGAAACATCTTTCTGTACGCTGGGCACATTCCGGGAGTAGACAACAGACTCGCTGATGCTCGGTTTTCAGTGGGACAAGTCAGAGAGCTGGCTACGCAGGAAGCCGGAGAAGGGGCCCCAGGCCCGGGGGGGATGTGGAGCATTGCGTTGGGGTCGCCGCAAGCTGGATCAGGAGGTTGGTGAGTGGGCCGATGTGGGCGGCGTACACAAAGGTAGGGGACGAATGGTCTGGGTTAAAACGGCGGGTGGATGCCGAGCTGGGGAAGGTGGAGCTGGGTCTGTTGGTGATGTATTTTGCATCTGGAGAGATGGGAAAAAAAGGGGGGGTCGGCGTCGGCCTTAACAAAGAAGTTGGCGGGTTTAGCCTTTGGTTTAAGTGGGAGGGCCGGGCCGATCTTACCAAAAAAGTTTTTGGGTAAAAACAGGCGGGTAAGGATTACAAAAAAGTCACGTTCTCAGGGAAAGGCGGAGAGCGGTGAATTTTGCAGTTTTGCGGAAGATTTGTGGCATTTTTGGGGGACATCTGTTCATCCAGTTATGGGGTGAGTTTTACTCCATACGGTTTTGTGGTGGCGTTTTTTCAAGGCTTTTAGGGTTGGCGAGTTAGTTAGCCCTTCCAGAAAGGTGGCGGGAGGTCTTATGGTAGAGGATGTGCAGTCGTCGGAGGACAGCGTGGTTTTCGGCTTTGTCGGTCCAAAAAGGATCAGAGGGGAAAAGGGGGTGGATGCGTTTTGTATCCTGTGCCTGGTTCGGGGGGTCTGCCCTGTGCGGACGGTGCAGGAGTTTTTTAACGATACACCCTGGGTTGCAGGGGCCCTTCTTTATGCATGGGGATGGTTTGTTTGTGTTAGGCCGCGTACACACGGAGGGACAGGTCTCCTCCGGATTTTCATCCGACGGCTTGTACACACCATCGGATCAAAATCCCTGCCGGCAGACAGCGCGGTGACGTGGCGGTGACGTTGACGGCGCCACGTCACCGCACCAGGAAGTAAAAACTTCTACGCATGCGTCGCATCCATTCGACACTTGTGCGGGCAGATATATCCGCTGATTAGTGTACTAACCAACGGACATATACAACGGACATGTCTCCGGCGGACAAATTTTAAAGCATGCTTTAAAATTTGTCCGCCGGTCAGACATGTCCGCTAGCCCATACACACGATCGGATTTGTCTGCTGAAACGGTCCGTCAGACCAGTTTTAGCGGACAAATTTGATCGTGTGTACGCGGCCTCACGGTTTCAGTTGGGACAGGTGTGTAAGAAATGTCTGAAAACGGCTGGGTTTGCTGAGTTACAATTTACCTCACACTCCTTCCGCATCGGGGCGGCTACTGGGGCGGCCCGGTGCGGGTTGGATGAGGTGGCGGTCAAAAGGATCGGGTGGTGGGGAATCTAGAAGATTTTGTTATCATGTGCGCCCACACATGGTGCTGGATTGAGGTGTGGTGGTAAGGTATGGACTGGAGGATGTGGGTTCATGATATTCCGGAGGGTCGTGGCATGATTATCACTGTTGTTATTTGTTTTCAGATGGAGGTCACTCACGCCGCGTGTGGATCATGGGGCATTCTTTTGTTTGCAGGGGGGGCAAGGAGAGCGGATGCTAGGCCCGAAGGTAGACAGTTGGGGAAACCGGGCGGGAGGTGAGAATTTGTTGGCTGGGCGTTCCCTGGGATGGGGTGGGGCAGGGTGCTGCCGGAGGTGCAGCGCTATGCCCGGCTCGACCGGCCGCCCGACGTGTCAGTTTTACACGTGGGGGTCCACGACCTGGGGGTTCGGCCAATGGGGGATTTGATCTCCGCCGTTAAGGCGGACGTACTCATGTTCAGGGCAGCCTTTCCAGGGATGTTGCGGGTGTGGCCTGTCATAGTCGCTCAGACCACCTGGCGCATTGCAAGGTCAGTGGCTAGCAAGGGGAACAAGGTGGTGGGGAGGTTTGTGGCTAAGCACGGGGGTTTGGTTGTTTGTGACACAGAGTTGGAGGTTAATGTGGGTCTGTACCTGCTTGTAGATGGTGTTCACCTAACCGTTGTGGTATGGATTTGTGGGTACTAGGTTACAGGAGGGGATCTAGAGGACCCTGTGGGTGTGGAGGGGTCCGTAAGGGAAAGGGGGTTCCCCTTCCGGCCTGTGGCGGTGTCCTTTGGTCTTTGATGGTGACAGTTAACAGATGGAATGGAAATGGTGGGGGGCTCATCGGTGGGATGTCCCCTGTATGGTGTTATTCCAGTGGAACGGTGTCCGCTGGAATACGGTTATGGTACACTGCAGTGTAAAAGGGGGTGTCTCCGAGCTGGAGTCGGCTGGGGGCCGGATATGGTAATGGTAACGCAGTGTAATGGAAAATAAAAGGTTTAAGTGGGGTGGCTGTCAAAGACCAAATTGGACGGGTGTTAATGAAGTTATTTTGGTTAAATGTTAATGAATAAAGTTTTGGTTACTTGGAATTATTTAATTTGATTTAAATATTTAATTGGGTTTGAAAATAAAATAGGCTGTCGTGGCCGATTTTACTCCAACTCCTGTGTCGTTCCCATTAATGGGAAAATGGGGAATTGTTTACAGAATGTGGGGGGTTCTAAAAGGTGTGAGTAAAAGGTTGGAATATCTAATCTACACTAGTCATGGCTAGAGGGTGCAGTTTAGACATGTGCAGAGAAAAAAAAATCGTTTTTTTTTGTTCCATTTGGTATCGATCCGTAGATTCGTTTCCATTCGTTTTTCGTAAGATGCCCGTTTTCCTGTTCGTTCCCGTTCGTTTTTCGTACGATGCGATTTTTTCGTATTCCGATCGTTTTCTTATTTTCGTTACCGGTTTATTTTCGTACATGCGGGATGGTTCGTTATTCTGTTTAATTCATGTTCGTTACTTGTTAGACAATAATTTTCGATAATTTCCGTCAATGATTTGCATACTGTAATTTGAATTCCTTTTTCTGTTCGTATTTTCAGTCGTATGTTCATATGACATCTATAACAAAAGATTTGCATTCTGTATTTTGAATTCCTTTTTTTCTGTTCGTATTTTGGATTCAAAATACAGAATGCAAATCTTTTGTTATAGATGTCATATGAACATACGACTGAAAATACCAAAAGAAACAAGATTCAAGATACAGAATGCAAATCTTTTGTTATAGATGTAATTTTCATTTTTTTGAATGGGCAGTGAGTGAGTGTAGTTAGTGAAGCAGCTTCTCTTTTGTGCTGAGTACACTAGTACAGTGAGTAGTACAGTAAAGCCAAATAAACTTTTCTGTGGATTTTCATCTGAAGGGAGATCAGTTGGCCAGACTTTTGAACCCAAAAATGGTTTTCTGATGGAGTTTAAAAACGAAAAAACTTTCTGAGAACGAACGGAAAACGATCGTTTTTATGTTTGTTGTTAAAAAAGTCTGACCAAGTGTATGGGGCTTAACAATAGGTAATATGGATGAGCCACGTGTTGAAAGTGCTGTGAATCCCGCGATATATTTAGGAAAGTACAAAATGAAGCTGTCATATGAACATGCGACTGAAAATACGAACAGAAAAAGGATTTTCATAATATTGTACTTTTGCAAATATATCGCGGGATTCACAGCACATCCATATTAACTATTGTTAAGCCCCATACACTTGGTCAGACTTTTTTAACAACAAACAAACAAACTTCCGTTCGTTCTCAGAAAATTTGTTCGTACTCACTGTACTAGTGTACTCAGCACAAAAGAGAAGCTGCTTCACTAACTACACTCACTCACTGCCCATTCAAAAAAATGAAAATTACATCTATAACAAAAGATTTGCATTCTGTAGATTGAATCCTGTTTCTTTTGGTATTTTCAGTCGTATGTTCATATGACATCTATAACAAAAGATTTGCATTCTGTATTTTAAATCCAAAATACGAAATGAAAAAAAGGAATTCAAAATACAGAATGCAAATTTTTTGTTATAGATGTCATATGAACAATGAACATACGACTGAAAATACGAACAGAAAAAGGATTCAAACAAAATACAGAATGCAAATCTTTTGTTATGGATGTCATTTTAGTTCTTTTGCCGTTTTCGTTTTGTCGTATTTTCGTCGGATCGTTCGTTCGTATGTGCGGTTGTTCGTTATGCGGCTCATTCGTAATCCCGTCGTTTTCGTATTTTGGTGCTTTAATTTTTTCGTATGTACACATTATCCTGCGGGTACGAAAATGAACATTTTCGTACGAAAATAACATTCGTACGAACGGGAATGCACAGTGCAGTTTCAGATTCTCCCATTGAGTTAATTATATACATGGTGTGTATACTTATGTGTACATATGGTATATTTTGTGTGTGTGTTTCTTTGTTTTTTTTCCAGGATTGTGGACCCACTATCAACATTGTCGGAGAATGGGCAGTTTAGATAGACAGGACCATTTAGATAATTTGTGTGTAATTCCATAGTTCTTACTGTATTATTCAATGAAGCTAATATTTGTACATCTTAGGCCTCGTACACACGAGGCAATCTATTTGTCCAAATCGGTCGGACCGACCGATTTGAACAAATCTGTCTGCTAGGATTTTGGTTTGCTCACGTGTACACACGAGCAAACCAAAATCCCCGCCAGCAGACAGCGCGCTGACGTGTTGGTGACGTAGCGGTGACGTTGACGCCGCCACGTCACCGCACCAGGAAGTAAAACACTTCCGCGCATGCGTCAAAATCATTCGGCGCGTGTGCGAGAAGACATGTCTGCTGGTTAGCGTACTAACCAGCAGACATGTCGGGCAGACGGGTTCCCAGCCGACAGATTGGTAAGCATGCTTTCAAATCTGTCGGCTGGCCAAATTCGTCGGCTCGCCCGTACACACGGTCGAATCTGTTTGCTGGGACGGTCTAGCAGACCGTTTCCAGCAGACAGATTTGATCGTGTGTACGAGGCCTTAAAGTTGTCTATTTATTTTCCACACTTTTCTCTGTTGCTTTCATGCAGACTCAGGCCGGCATTCAGGTTTGAATGCCTTGTTAGGACACTAGGGACAGTGTCAATTCAAGAGGGGGGAGTATGTAGCGCCCCTGTACTTTCAAGTGCGGTCGCTATTCAAATTTAGAGGGGGATGAGAGACTTTTTCAGCTCTCATTCATGTGAATTATGGTAGTTTAGTGCTGTGCTGTGCTGTTGTTTCATCCTGTGTTCCAACGATACCTTCCCATCTTGGAACGGCAGGTGGCAGCAGTGGAGACCAGTGAGAACACCTTCTTGCCAGCAGCCAATTAGAGGAGGTTTTCCCTCGCGGGGCATGCTGGGGAAGGGTACTGCTTGAGGGCGCCATCTTGGCGTCAGGAGTTCGAGGTTGGATTCCGGTGCGGCACCCACCTTTAGGGTGTGCGCACATCACGGGCCCCGGCGAGATGTCCTACCAGTTCCTGACTCTGGGTTCTCATGGCCTGGAGTAACTAAAGTTGCAGAGGGGCCCCAGTGACTTACTGGGTCCCCACTTTATGAGAAGATCCCAAGCAGCTGCACTGTTTGGTGGGGAGTCAGCCTGAGGAGAGCCTGGAGGCAGGCGATCCAATAGGGCCTGTACAAGCCATCGGGGATCAAGGTACCGGACACTGGGAGTTTGTTTGTATGGCAACCTGTCAGTCGGTCACCTAAATCGGGAATTATCTGAAGAAAATTCAGACAATTGCTTACTGAGAAGGAATCGCTCCACCAAGTCGCATTCCAGAGCAAGGGCCTGTGGCAGAGGTACCACTCCTATTCTAATGAGCCAAGTCTGTGGCAGAGGCTTGTCTTCCTTCTCATAGTTCTGAGTGATACTCCGGCTGCCAGTTCTGTGGGGGAGACTGTCTGGGTACACTACACCCACTTCGGCTGGAGTGGCGACGTATCAAAAGGGTGCCATTGAAGCGGGACTGCTTCTACATGGTTTGGGCCTGAATCTGCAACTTCTTCTTTCACCACTTTCCTGTATTCACCTGAAGTTACCTGTTGCCGTGTTGGCGCAAGAATAAAAGCACAGAAAACGACATCTTGCTGTTTGGACATTCTATTACTGCTCACAACATCTACTTTCATCGTACCCCTAGACATGCTACAAAGGTAATACGCCGATCCCAAATCTAACCAGCGGCTCCTGCGGGGGTAGTGCTACATATGCTTTTCTCTTTACCTTATAAGCAAGCATGTTGAGAGCTCTTTTGAAGAGGCCACATAAAGACAAGTGAAATGTCTCTGTGTCTCTAAGATTATTTGGAGCTGTACATCAATAATATATTAATAATGACTAAAGCATCTGATAATGTCTGTTTTACAATCCTGGATTGTATTCAGCCTTGAGTCTAAGATTGTGCAGGCATGTCTATTTGAACGCCTTTTATTTATTGCAATTATGCAGGTGCAAGCTTATCACACACAAATTAAAGAAATGAAATCATTATTCTGCCTGGCACTTACAAAGCTAAATAGTACTTTCCTATCAGTAGGGAGGCCTTGTGCCCAGCCTAGAAAACAAATAACAAAAACACACTGCTGTTTTCTCTACAGCAGCCTTCTGTGGAAACTTCACATTCAGGTACAGAAATAGGCTGATTTTAAGCTGTACAAATCTACCCACCTTAATTATTTTTATTATTTTTTCTTATTGTCCTCTTTTCAAGTCGAAGTTGGGGTCTGCACAATGCCATAAACCCATATGTGGATTTTTTAAATAGGTTTGCTATAGTCCAGGTATTTTGTTTGACCCTAGATATTCCTTCTGTGACATTGGCAATATTGTGGTATCTGTTTTGCCAAACTGTAAGAGCCCATTCACACAGGTCCGATTTTGGATCCGACTTCAAGTCGCCCCTAGTCGCCTCAAGACGCGCTGCATAACGAAATCAATGTAAGTGAATGGAGCCGTCTTAATGCACACTACTGCAGTCGCTCCGACTTGATAAAAGGTTCCTGTACTACTTCAATCTGACTTCTAGGCGACTTGTACCCATTGATTTCAATGGAAGTTGCCTTCAAGTCGGATCCCTGTTCATAGTGAGGCGACTTTACAGGAAGTCACCCCAGTGTGAATCGTAAACCTCCTTCCTTCCACTGAGTTGGTATTTGGTATGAACCATGAGGGGGAACTCCACGGCAAATTTTAAAAAGGAAACCGGCACCTCCAGGAGCATACCAGGGCCTTAGGTCCAGTATGGATTTCAAGGGCAACCCCTATGCCGAAAAAACAGCGTGGGGGTCTCCCCGAAATCCATACCAGACCCTTATCCGAGCACGAAGCCTGGGCCGGTCAGGAAAAGGGGGGTGGGGACGAGCGAGTGCCCCCCCTCCTGAACCGTACCAGGCCGCATGCCCTTAACATGGCCCCCCCCAAAGCACCTTGTCCCCGTGTTGATGGGGACAATGGCCTCTTCCCGACAACCCTGGCTGTTGGTTGTCGGGGGCTGCAAGTGGGGGGCTTATCAGAATCGGGGAACCCCTTTAATAAGGGGGCCCCCACCCTATGTGAATGAGTATGGGATACATTGTACCCCTACCCATTCACCTGGGGGTAAAAAGTGTAAAAAAAAAAAAAAGTAAAGTCAAGTAATTTATTAGGCAGCTCCGGGGGTCTTCTTCCGACTTCTCCATTCTCTCTGGCGTCTTCTCCCGCTCTCCGATGCCTTCTCTGCGCTCACTGGTTCTTCTCTTGCTCTCCGGTGCTTTCTGCCTTCTGCCGTGCTCTGCTATCTTCTTCCAGGCCTTTTACTAGCGGCAGCCTGGTCTTCCCTGGCGTCCTCATCCCTCTTCTCTTCCGATGTTGACTCGACGAGCTCTCCTGCTGTAATGCCGCGTGCACGGTCCACAACAATTTATATAGTCATGGGGCCAGGTTACCCGGGTGATGTCACATGGTGACCCTGTCTCTTATGACGTCACTGCCTGGAGAATGATGGGACTGTGATGCCATAAGAGGCGGAGTCACCATGTGACATCACCCAGTGACCAAGCCCCATGCCTATATAAATTGTTGCGTACCGTGCACCCGGCATTACAACGGGAGAGCTCGTCGAGTCAACATCAGAAGAGAAGAGGGAAAAGGACGCTGGGGAAGACCGGGCCGCCGCTAGTAAAAGAGCTGGAAGAAGATAGCGGAGCCCGGCAGAAGGCAGGAAGCACCATAGAGCATGGAGAAGGCACCGGAGAGCAGGAGAAGATGCCAGAGAGAGTGGAGAAGTCGGAAGAGACCCCCGAAGTTGGAAGAAGACCCCCCAAGTTGGAAGAAGACCCCCGGAGCTGCCTTAATTACTTTAAAAACCCGTCCAGTGTTTTTTTCTTGACAATTTTTACCCCAGGTGAATGGGTGGGGGTACGATGTGCCCCTTACTCATTCACATAGGGTGGGGGGGCCGGGATCTTATTAAAGGGGGCTCCCAGATTCCAATAACCCCCCCGCTCGCAGACCCCCATAACCAGGGTTGTCGGGAAAAGGTCCTTGTCCCCATCAACATGGGGACAAGGTGCTTTGGGGTGGGGGGGCCATGTTGAGGGCATGCGGCCTGGTACGGTTCAGGAGGGGAGCGCTTGCTTGTCCCCACCCCCTTTCCTGACTGGCCAGGCTGCATGCTCGGATAAGGGTCTGGTATGGATTTTGGGGAGACCCCTACACCGTTTTTTTGGCGTAGGGGTTTCCCCTTGAAATCCATACCAGACCTAAGGGCCTGGTATGCTCTTGGAGGGGGAACCCATGCTGGTTTTGTATTTAAAATTTGACATGAAGTTCCCCTCCTGGAGGTGACTACAAGTCGCCCCAAGTCGTGCTGTGATTCATACTCAAGTGTCCAAGTTGCCTCCCAAAGTCGCGCTGGAAGTCGTGTTGCCCCTGTGTGAATGGGCTCTAAGTTTATACTACTGACTGAACATTTTGGTTCTGTCTCTTTGTGTTGTAATTACTTTTCAAGAAAGTGTAAGTAAAAAAATAAAAAAAATGTCTATAATTATCTACATAGCACATAAATGTGTGCACATCTTCCCCTCAGTAATGGTACAAGACAGGGGTGCCCTCTTACCTTTACTTTTGATTCTCAGCCTGAAGCCCGTTGCTGTAGCCATCAGAGGCAGCCCTGATATCCACGGGGTGCACTCTCTTCGCAGATGACATTCTCCTGGCAATTACAAATCCCTTTCCCCTCTACATAACATTCTAACTCCCTTTAGTTCTATTTCAGGCTTTAAAATCAATTCTGCCTAAGTAGAAGCTCTACCTATTAATATCCCCCAAACCCAACGTACAACTCTTCAACAAAACTTTGATTACCACTGGTGTCACACACACGTAAATATCAGGGTGTTCAGATCACGTCTTCTTATTCCGCTTTATGTCGGGCTAACTTTGCCCCCTCTGTTCATGGAAATCAACCGTCTTTTGATCCATTGGACCACCCTCCCTCTCTCCCTTCTCGGTAGAATCAATGTTCTCAAAATGTCAATACTCCCCAAATTAGTATATCTATTTGAGATGTTCCCAGTATCGACTGTTGCAACTGAAATCGCTTCAGAGGAGGTGTCTCCGTTTTATATGGAATAATGCTTCCCATCAGAATGCTAATCGGTGGTCCTGGCTCAGGGAAATAGAGGGGGTCTGGGTGCCACAGATTTTTTTAAATATTATTATTCCTCAATTTACGAGTACTGTCCTCCTGGATGTCCAGGAAGGCTCAGAATCAGTGGTCTGGGACTGAGATGAGTGTCACTGCACCGGTACACCCGTGTTATGGCCATCCTCGGGCAAACATATGCCCCAATTAAGAAGTTTGTCTGGCTCCGATGCTATTTACTTTGCCAATATGAAGACGATGCTCTGAGCGATACTGTCTCTCTTCCTCCTGCTCACCACTTCTAAACATGATTTTCAATCCAGACATCCCTTATAGTCTGTTCTATGATTGAATGCTACCCTGGACTCAGGAATTTTCCAGTTATGCCAACTTGCCAATCCAGTGACACGTAATCTTCTGACCTTTTCTTATCTGCAAAAATCTGAATCCCAAAACACTTTTCTATCCCTATCTGCAATTTAAAAAAAAAAATTTCACTAGTTCCCAATCCATGTCATTAGAGAAACCAACTGATTTTGAAATGTTATGTGCCAGAGGCCCATATAAACCCCAGTTAATCTCTACCATTTATAAAATTCTACATGAGGCCACTCCCTTAACACAATTATATTAGAAAAGGGTCTCGGGCCCTACACCATACTATATCCTTGATAGATTGGGAGAAAATCTGGGAGTCCACATCTAAAATCTCTCCATGTGTGATCCATAAGGAAACTGTCTAAGATCCTTTTATTCTGGTACACGACCCCAGATATCTTACACGCCCATAAACCAACAGCCTCTAGGCAATGTTGGAGATGCAATAAAGCTGTGCTACCCATTGCCATATTTTCTAGAAATGCCCCTCTATTAACCAGCTTTGGGTTCAGATTCAAAACCTTATGCCAAAACTGTTATGCCGCATACACCTGATCGGAAATTCCGACAAGAAAAGTTCAATGTAAGCTTTTGGTTGGAAATTCCGAACGTGTGTAGGCTCCATCGGGCTTTTTCTGTCGGAAGTTCCGACAGCAAAAATTTGAGAGCTGGTTCTAATTTTTCCCGACAAGAAAAGTTCTTGTCTAAAATTTCGATCGTCTGTATGCAATTCCGATGCACAAAAAAACACGCATTCTGGAAATCAATTCGACACATGCTTGAAATCATTGAACTTAATTTTTCTCGGCTCGTTGTAGTGTTGTACATCACCGCGTTCTTATCGGTCGGAATTTTGTGTGACCGTGTATGCAACACAAGTTTAAGCCAACATTTCGTTGGAAATCCACGGTTTTCTTGTCAGAATTTCCGATCATGTGTATACGGCATTAGAGACCTACATCCCTTTGAACCCTATACATTATTTGCTAGGTCTCCCTTTCTCAGGTATCTCCAGGGCTAAAAGGAGATTGATGTCCTTTATATTGTGGGCAGCTAAACGGGCTATCCCCAGACTTTGGCTACCAACCTCACCCCCACGTTTTCACAATTTTATGGGATGAATCTGATTATTGCTCTGAGGCAAACTGCTCTATACAGTAGGTAAATAGATTTCATGCAATGAATTGTTCTGGCTTTAATGATGACGAAAGTTGCGTATATTACAGTCTACAGTGCAATTCCCTTTCCTTTTTTTATTTGATGGCATGGTGTGATATATTTGCTTACTTGAATCCTTGTTGAAACAAAATCAATGTTAGTTCATACCATATCTTTAATACTCATAATTTTCATGTTTCTATGACAGTGTATATTTGTGTAGCGCCCCCTTACTTTCAGAAAGGGCGCTACGCTAAAGTTAGTATGGTGAGAGACTGACTTGCTCTCACCCAAGTTGATTTGTTCAGGTTTGGCAGCTGTCAGTTCTGAATTGTCCTGTGGGTCATTCAGCGCTCCAGGGATGTGAATCTATCTCTGGGCGGCAGGTGGTGCCAGAGGGGTTCAGGCAGAACCATTTTTCCCCAACAGCCAATTGGAGGAGCGTTTCCCTCACGGGGCATGCTGGGAGGGGTATATCTGTGGCAGACGTAATTTTTTCGGGGTTCTTCGCGGGTTCCTGGTTCCAGGTGCAGCACCCACCTTTAGGGTGTGCGCACGTCGCGGGGCCCCTCCACTATGGCCTACCTGGCCAGGGGCCCGTGCCACGCGGAGTTCCCTACTCTGAACCCTCATGGTTCAGAGTAAGGTGACCACGTGTCCCGGACTGCCCGGGATTGTCCCGTAATTGATCGCTTTGTCCCTAGTCCCGGGCACCTTCGATCCGGGACAATACATTGTCCCGGAATTGCCCCCTTGGCCGATCTGATGCCCCCTAAAAATTGCCGCCGCATTGCCGCTGTCCCTCACTGCCCGCTGGGCTAGTTCTGTCCAGCGAGATCGCTTGATTTCTCCCCCCAGACGCTGCCTGGCTCACTGCCAAAACAACTGGTTGCTAGGCATAGCCCGACTGGCATCTAACAACCAGTGACGTCACGACGAGGAGGAGAGTGGAGCCCCAGCATTCCGAGCGAGCCGGTGGAGAATTCCGCCTCGCGCCTAAGCTCCACCCCTCCATCCACCCCACTGTCCCTCTATCCCTCCATCCACCCCACTGTCCCTTTATCCCACTGTCTCTCTATCCACCCCACTGTCCCTCCATCCAACCCACTGTCCCCCCATCCACCCCACTGTCCCCCCATCCACCCCACTGTCCCCCCATCCACCCCACTGTCCCCCCATCCACCCCACTGTCCTCCCATCCACCCCACTGTCCCTCTATCCACCCCACTGTCCCTCTATCCACCCCACTGTCCTTTTATTCACCTTACTGTCCTTCTATCCTTCCATCCACCCCACTGTCCCTCCATCCACCCCACTGTCCCTCTGTCCACCCACTGTCCCTCTGTCCACCCCACTGTCCCTCTGTCCACCCCACTGTCCCTTTGTCCACCCCACTGTCCCTCTGTCCACCCCACTGTCCCTCCATCCACCCCACTGTCCCTCCATCCACCCCACTGTCCCTCTATCCACCCCACTGTCCCTCTGTCCACCCACTGTCCCTCTGTCCACCCCACTGTCCCTCTGTCCACCCCACTGTCCCTTTGTCCACCCACTGTCCCTCTGTCCACCCCACTGTCCCTCTGTCCACCCCACTGTCCTTCTATCCCTACATCCACCCCACTGTCCCTCTGTCCACCCCACTGTCCCTCTGTCCACCCCACTGTCCCTCTGTCAACCCCACTGTCCCTCCATCCACCCCACTGTCCCTCTGTCCACCCTACTGTCCCTCTGTCCACCCTACTGTCCCTCTGTCCACCCCACTGTCCCTCTGTCCACCCCACTGTCCCTCCGTTTACACTAACTGTCCCTTAATCCATCCCACTGTCACACTGTCCCCTTATCCACCCCACTGTGTACATATTACCCCCCGCCATACACTCTGCATTCCCTATTTAACATTACCACATTCTGCACTATATAAGTCATCCCAAACTCTCTTTAACAACACCCCCTTTAAGCCAATATTTAGCGCAATTTAAGACCTGTCCACTGTTCCCCACGACGCGCTTTGTGCAACAACTGCCCCAAAAGTCGTATTTTTTTCCCAAAAATCACCTTTTTTTTGGGGGGGGTGTCCCTGAATGGCAGTTTGGAGATGTGGTCACCCTAGTTCAGAGACACTGAAGTGACTGGGGAACCTCAGTGACTGACTGGGGTTCCGCATCTCAAGAAGACAAAATTAAGAGGATATGCTCTATTGCTCCTAAGTACCGGACCTGTGGCAGAGGCCTCTACTAATCTTCTAGAGCCAAGTCAGTGGCAGCGACTTGTTCCTTTCTTAGCTTTTCTCAGTGACACTCTGGCTGCCAGGTCTGTGTGAGAGGCCTGTCCAGGTGCACTGCACCCACTCTGGCTGGAGTGAGTTTAATTACCCCCTTAATCAACCTCAGAACCTGTGTAATTAATTAATATCCTGACCACGACACCATCTGCCTGGAGTTTGCATGTTCTCCCTGTGCCTGCATGGATTTCCTCTGGGTACACCAGTTTCCTCCCACACTCTAAAGACATGCTGGTATGTTAATCGGGTCCTGCCTAAATTGGCCCTAGTACATGTATAGATGTGTGTTAGAGACCTTAGGTTGTAAGCTCCTTGAGGGCAGGGACTGATGTGAATGTACAGTGTATATGTAAAGCGCTGCGTAAATTGACAGCGCTATATATGTAACTGAAATTAATAAATAATATGTGTTCAGTTTTAAAGGGATGAGGTGGCAACCCTAATTATTTCTCAAATATGGCAAAGGCCAAAATTAAGAAATTACTTGAGTCACAGAGGAGACAGACCTGGTTGGAAATTAGTCTTGCAGCTCCTATTGGGTGGGAGGAACCTGATGGGGAAATGAGAGACTAATTCCCCATAGGCCTTACTTACCTTACTTCTAATTGACAGCAGTAGGCTGGTTCAAAAGCTGCTATTAGACTTAGAGTGGTATTAAACCCAGAGGCAACAATTATTATAATGCTGCTTATCATTTCTTACATGTGATGGCTGTATTCGTTTTCCTTTTTAGGCTTTCATTTTTCTATTTTCATCTGGTGTTTTTTTTTTTTTAAATAATAGGCTCTCCAGCAGAATGTATCAGTTGCAAACATGAGACAAACCATTTAACACTAGCAATGATCCAATTTTGTTTAACCACTTGCCTACTGGGCACTTTTACCCTCTTCCTGTCCAGGTCAGTTTTCAGCTTTCAGCGCTGTCACACTTTGAATGACAATTGTGCAGTCATGCAGCACTGTGCTCAAATGAAAATGTTATCATTTGTTTTACACAAATAGAGCTTTTTTTTGGTGCTACTTAATCACCACTGTTTTTTTTTTGCTAAACAAACAAAAAAGACCAAACATTTAAAAAAATGTTTTCATAGTTTGTTATTACATTTTACCATCACTGATGTGCACTGATGGTCACTAATAAGGCGGTACTGGTGTGCACTGATGAGGCTGCACTGATAGGTGGCACTGATGGACACTCATAGGCGGTACTGAAGGCCACTGATAGGCGGCACCGATAGGCAGCACTGATAAGTGGCACTGTTGGGCACTGACAGGCAGCAATAATAGGTGACACTGGCAGCACTAATAGGTACTGATTGGCACTGGTAGGCGGCACTGATAGGTAACACTGATTGGCAGCACTGATAGGCACTGATAGGTGGCACTGGTGGGCACTGATAAGCAGCACTGATGGGCACTGTTGGGACCAATGTCCCTGTAACAGGGGCCAGTTATTGGTTTTCTTGTGACAGTGTGAGGAGAGAAAGGCTGATAACCGTCTGGTGTTTATATCCTGTGATCAGCTATCATTGGTAAAGGGCTGCTGTGATTGGCCCTTTACCCTGGTCTGTAAACAGCAGAGCCCAAAGGACTTGACAATCTCACGTCGCATAGGATGCATTAAGGTGAAAAAACTTTTGTCACAAGCTGCCCCCTCCAGCATCCCTGTTTTACTCACTTGAGCCCGTTTGTTACCATGCCGGAGACGTGCACACCCTCTTTGGCCGGGATCTCGGCTCCTAATTGGATAGATTAATAGCAGCTCAGCCATTGGCTCCTGGTGCGGGGGTGGGCAGAATCCGGCTTTCTGTGTCTATGGACATAAAAACTGGACTTGGGTGTGTGCCCGCACTGTACCACCATGGAGAGCGCTTCTCCTAGGTGATTTCCTGATGCGGGGAGGAGCTACTAGGAGGATCGGGCCACTCTATGCAAAATGAACTGCACAGTGGAGGTAAGTATGACATGTTTGTTATTTAAAAAAAAAAAAGAAGGAAGGTTAAGTAACCATTTAAATCTTAAAGTGTCTAAATCTTAAAGTCTAAACCTGCAATAGCTGCAGGAGCCCCCCCTTATTCTCACTTGATCCCGATCCGATCCAGTGATTTGCACGAGAGCAGCAGCTCTCGCCTCTCTTTCTCTCCTCATCGCGCAGATTGATAGCAGTGGCAGCTACTGACTCCTACTGCTGTCAATCAAATGCTGTGACCAGGGTGCGGGAGAGGGGGCCCGGTCTGTGTCAACAATTGACCACATACAATGGTTTTCCTTGGGGCCACTCGTCAAATAGGAGGGGCTTGGAGTGCTGGGGGACCCCAAAAAAGGAGGAAAGTGGCTGCACAAAGCAGGTAAGTGTAACATGTTTGTTATTTTAGTTTAAAGAAAAATCAAGGAATTGTACAATTATAATGGAATGTGTGGAAACCAAACACACTCATGCATTGCACAGGGTTTTTGTTCTCGGTTCAGAAAACAGATTTGGTAGGCTTTTATGATGAAAGTTATGGCTGTAAACAAACAGTGAGGAGTACATTTCTGAAGTTTTGTTAAATCAAGCAAAATTAAATAAGTATAGTTTTTCACAGGGTCATGGTTAGTAGTATATTGTCTTCCATTTAGTTACAGCATCTGAACAATACTCTCAGATATACATTTGCTAAGTTTACATAAGGTCAGCACTATACAGAGATTTTGATTTGTTAGAAAATCTCTGTTTTATGTATGGTGTATTAAACACTCAATAGGGGTTATTTACAAAAGGCAAATCCACTTTGCACTATAAGTGCAAACTACAAGTGCAAAGTGCAAACTACAAGTGCAAAGTGCACTTGAAATTGCAATGAAAGTGCACTTGGTTGTGCAGTCACTGTAGATCCGAGGGGGACATGGAAGGAAAATAATTATTTTTTTTAGCTTGCACATGATTGGATGATAAAATCCGCAGAGCTTCCCCTCATTTATGATCTACCCCTCAGATCTACAGCGACTGCACTTCCAAGTACACTTTCAGTGCAATTTCCTGTAGTGCAAAGTGGATTTGCCTTTCGTAAATAACCCCCTATAGTTCCACCTCAGCTGAATTGAGCGAATTGATACATTATGGTTCCACCTCATCTTTACATCCTGAACATTGTTCACTGAGGAACTTCCATCTGTGTAATGCAAGCTTCCTCATTTTACTGTTATTCCATTTCCTTTTACAGTTTATGTCTAGTTATGCACTAACTTCTCTTTTCAGAGAGTTTTTGCTGAACTTTAGTAAATGTAAATTGGATCAACTATTAAAGTCCCGTAATCATACTCTACTTTGCTAATACCAGCATAACATGAATTTCAGGCTGTTTTATCGTTTTATGTGCCAAAGTAATACTGTACTTGTATATATTTTTTAATAACATCTGTTGAAGTGGAATTAAAAATATGGGGACCTTTATGAAGAAGTCCTGCATGTGCCCAATTCCATTTACACACTTATGGCTGTAAAATAGGCTTAATTGAAGGTTAAAGCCATGTAAACATTCATCATGTGTAGGGTTGGCACCTCATCCCTTTAAAACCAAACACATATTAATTATACAGGTTTTGTGGCTGATTAAGGTGGTAATTGAACTCACATGGTGCCTTATGTGCATTAAACTAGCCTCAGAGCTTGTGTAATTTATATGTTTGGATTTGAAGGGATGCCATTCCAACTTTAGGTGGCTATATTGAATTTTGGTTGGTTTCATATGAACCAGTTGAAAGCTGCTTAGTGGGTGGGCCTGTCAGCTGATTCCTTGATTGACAAAAAATGCAACTAGTAGGAAAACTGTCGACCATCAGAGGCTGCATCCAATCAGATGCAAATGCTGTCTTGTTAGTTTGACAGCTACCAGGGTGACTGACAAAATACAATACAATAGTGGGCAATTCGCTGTGTAGTATGTATGAATCTGCTAGGTTTTGTAAAACAGATGTAGCGCCCTGCTCCTGAAGAACAGGCGCTGCTCTAAATTTAATGGGGGTCTGAGCAGTTATTTGGCTCAGACCAGAATGATTAGGGGCAATTTAGCCTCTGTTCTAGCCATGGCTGGGCTGGGAGTATCCACCATTGATCACCTGGGGGTGTTGTTACCACCCAAGGCCAAGGGTGGCAGCAGCCAGGTCATGGTGTTTTAAGTGTCTCCCTCGGCAGTGAATCAGGGGGAGTGGTCGCCCCGCTGTGCATGCTGGGGAGGGGTACTTAAGGGACAGATGCCATTGGTGCAGGGCCGTTCGTCCGTCTACGCCTCGTGGCCCGCCTGGCTAGGGGGGCGCATTGTGAATCCTATCTCCGGGACCACGTTGGCCCGGGGCTGCAGCTTAGTTTGCTGGGCCCAGTTGTCTGGTTGGGGCCTGTACTGCAGAGGTGATCCTGTGCTGTCCGTCCTGCGGGAGGAAGCCACTTGATGAAGGAAACCAGGGAAGGGATCTATCCTGGGCAGGACCATGCAAGAGGCTGGTGCCTTGGGGGAAGCCCTGGAAACTTCATCTGAGGATGCACCGATCTAAAAGTTCTAGTGAAGCAAAGCTTAAGAGATCCGGGTGCTGAATACTGTGGCAAAGGATTCCGGACCGAAACATCTCACCTACAAAGGAAGGTCTGTGGCAGAGACTGTACTTTATTCCGTGCGCCATCCCGACTGCTAGGCCAGTGAGAGGGACTAATCCGGGTAAGCAATAGCCACTCTGGCTAGAGTGGCGACGAGAACTGTTTGCTGGAAACAGGAGGGTTTCCTTACTTGTGACTGTGCACCTTAACCTACCTACCCTTCCACCCCTCATCCTTCTTTTTACTAAAGTTCTTCCAAAGAAACCCAAAGAGAAAAGAGGTACATTGTGTGTGGTCATTGAAATTCTTCGGACTCTTCTTTCACCCTGGACAGCGAGAATATAGGGGTAACGTGCCACCCAAAATATAACCAGCAGCTCCTGCGGGGGTAGTGCTACACAGAAAAAAAACGAAATGTGTATGGCCAGCATTATTATTTTACTATACTATTAATATAATATACAGTGCCTTGAAAGCTTATCCATACCCCTTGAAATTTTCCAAATTTTGGAACCGAAAAACGTAAATGTAATTTATTGGGATTTTATGTGATAGACCAACACAAGTGGAAGGACAATGATAAATGGTTTTCATTTTTTTACAAATAAATATGTGAAAATTGTGGCGTGCATTTGTATTCAGCTCTCCTGCGTCACTACTTCGTAGAACCACCTTTCACCGCAATTACAGCTGCAAGTCTTATTGGGAATGTCTCCACCAGCTTTGTACATCTAGAGAGTGAAATTTTTGCCCATTCTGCTTTGTAAAATAGCTCAAACTCTGTCAGATTAGATGGAAAACAGTGAACTGTAAACAGAAATTTTTAAGTTTTGCCACACATTCTCAATTGGATTTAGGGCCGGACTTTGACTGGGCCATTCTAACAGATGAATATGCTTTCACCTATACCATTCCATTGTAGCTCTGGCTGTATGTTTCGGGTCATTGTCCTGCTGGAAGGTGAACCTCTGTCCCAGTCTCAAGTCTTTTGAAGACTCGTACACATGATCAGTTTTTCCGACAGGAAAACCAAGTTTTTTTCCAGCAGGAAAACGGCTGAAATTTGTCTTGCATACACACAGTCACTCAAATCTTGGCTGAAATTCCGAACGTCAAGAACGCAGTGACATACAGGCATACCTCGCTTTAGGTACACTCACTTTACATACACTCGCGAGTAAAGACATTCCAGCGAGTGTATGTAAAGTGCCTTACAAGTACTGTACAGACATTTTTCAGTCGCAGTAGAAGGAGCCGAAGCTCTGAGAGCATAGCCTGCCCTGTTCTAGTGTGCCCCTGACACCCCCACTACAGCCCCTGAGACCTCAACTACAGCTCCTGACCCCCCACTACACCCTAGAAGTGAAAAAAGGTATTGTTTCACTTTAAGTACATTTTCCTTTTACATACACGCTTTGGTCCCATTGTGTACTTAAAAGTGGGGTATGCCTGTAAAACACGTACGACGAGCCAAGATCAATGAAGTTCAATAGGCAGTTTGGCTCTTCTGCTTGATTCTGAGCATGCACATTTTTTGCACGTTCACAATTGCATACTGACGAATGCGATTCACGATAGGATTTTTTCCTGTCACGAAAATTGAGATCTTGCTCTTAATCTTTTCTTGGCAGGAAAACTGACAGAAAATATGTAAGGCCTCGTACACACGACCGAGAAACTCGACAGAATCCATCAAGAAACGTGCTGTGTATGCTTTTCATCGAGAAAACTGTTGAGGAACTCGACGAGGAAAAAAGAGAGCAAGTTCTCTTTTTCCTCTAAAGGAGTGTCAATTTCCTCATCGTGTTCCTCTTCGGGCTGGTTTTCGACGAGAAACACGTTGGTGTGTATGCTTAGAAACCCGCGCACCTTCGGTAAAAGTAGCGTTTGTAATGGAGATAGCACATTTGTCACCCTGTAACAGACTGAAAAGTGCAAATGTCTCTTACCAAATTTTTACCTAACACGCAGTAACATGAGATTAGCATAAGTAGCCCCAGGGGTTGTGCCAGTGGAATCAAACTTCCCCTGCCGTCGTATGTGTTGAAGTCACCGCATTTGAGACGAGGAGATTTGGTCTTGACAGTGTGTACGCAAAGACAGCTTGTCAAGATTCTCGACAAGCCTGACAAGGAACTCGTCAAGGAAAACGATGTGTCTTTTCCAACGAGTTCCTCGGTCGTGTGTACAAGGCCTAATGGAGCATACACATGGTCGGTTTTCCTGACAAAAACCTCACATCGCACTTTTCCTGTCAGTAAAACCGCTCGTGTGTACAAGGCTCAACAGGTTTTCCTCTAAGATTGCCCTGTGTTTGGCTCCATCCATCTTCCCATCAACATTGACCAGATTCCCTGTCCCTGCTAAAGAAAAGCATCCCCACAACATGATGCTGCCACCACCATGTTTCACAGTAAGGATGGTGTGTTCAGGGTGATGTGCAATGTTATATTTCCATCACACATATAGCATTTTGCTTTTAGGTCAAAATGTTTAATTTTGGTCTCATTTGACCAGAGCACCTTCTTTCACATGTTTGCTGTGTCCCCTACATGGCTTCCCACAAACCGCAAACTGGACTTTTTATGGCTTATTTTGAAACAAAGGCTATCAGAGAAGTTTTTACATTTTAGAATGGGGTGCCTTGAGATTGTACATAATTTTAAAAGGTGTCTTGACTGAAAAAAAGGTTGAGAAACACTTCTTTACACAATAAACTGTGTGAAAATTCAATCACCTAAAACAAAATTCCTGTTTAATTATTTCATCTGCACATGATTGCGCAGTTGAAGCAAATAGTCACACAATTTATTTTGCTAAGATTTCTTTACTAAATCAGCCCATTTTTTTCCTTCTACCTGTTTTTGGAAAACAGCTACAAGTTGACATCATGTTGTTCAAAGGCTTATACGGTCTTTGCGATGAGAACATTACCTTCATAATAGGCTCTGTATTCAAAAGCCATAAAATAAAAACGTTGGTAGTTACCAAAGGATTTACGTGTCTGTGCATATGTGCAATATAAATAGTGGGTTTCATCATTCTTCCTGCAGGCAAACCATGGCTCAGTATTTCAGACCTGTGTCTCAAATGGCAAACCTTGTTGCATGGTGAGGAAATACATTCATTAATTCTTAACATAGATGAATCCCAGGTGGATTGTCTGAGAGGCTAATTCTGCATATGTGAAGGGGATGTCTCTGACAGCAAGCTAAATATCTGAAATAAAAAAACTGTCACGTTCTCACGGTTTCCCCAATGGTGGCAGAAATTGCGGGCCCTAGGCCCTTGATGACAGCGAGAAGTGCCCCCAATCTCTGCGATACATTGGTATACGCAGAATTTCAAAGGACCTCGGAATAAAAACAGGTTAACGGACTTACCCCCTTTGTACTCCCTTTGTGCGGAATGCACAGCTGTGGTCATTGCCATATTTGTAAATATGTCCAACAGACAGATAGGTTCCCCAGTTCAGGTGGAATGAAAGATTTTAAAATTAGGCAGTATATCAACTGCTCGACAACGAGAGTAGTCTATATGATTCGGTGCCCTTGTAATAAGATCTACGTAGGCAAGACTAAAAGGGAATTACGCATCAAAATTGGTGAACATATTAAAAGCATGAAAAAAAAAGATGATGAGTGACCACTTGACGATGCATTTCACCCAATACCATCCAAATGGCGTAACATCTAAGGGAAAATATGTGCTAAATATATCTACAAGGAGGGGGATTTTGACACCATTCCCCTCCAGAAGGAAAGAATGTGGATATATAATTTACAATCTTTAACTCCACATGGGTTGAATAATGAATGCAACTTGCAACCCTGTTTGGAGGGATGAATCAGTATCTGCTATTCACAAAAAAACTTTGATTATTGAAGAGCTATTATGCCCTCATAGTAGATAGTGTGTGGAAGGGTTAAAATGTACATCTGGGAATTGGTCTCTAATATTTCCTGCTTTTTAGAAAATTGTTAATTTCTTACTGTCTATTTACTTTATTTGATAATTTTTAGAGAATAGACATTTATTTCCTGAAGCTTAATCCGCTGTGATTTCTATTAATCAGTATTTTGTTACATTACCAATGCGAAAATGCCATGCCCCTCTGTATGACTAGCGAATGGACACAATGTACCCAGCAATATTTTATCATTTATATTCCGCGTGATAGTGAGTATTGTGAAGCATGTGCGACGCAGGTGATGCTTCTGGCGAGCAAGCAGCTAGCAGATCAGCCTTAATGGTGAGAGTGCAGTAATTTATCTGAAACAGTCTTTATCTTGCTATTGGACTTGAAGGACCCACTTGGAGGCACTGGATGGCTATTTGGATGCGGGGCACTGTATGGATGAACTAGATGGAAAACATTGGTGGTGAGATCCCCCTGCTTTGTCTATATTGGCCCTCTATTGTGCATCCACCTTTCCCAAGTGTATCTCCTAGTTGTGGGCTTACCTTTAGCAATCCATTCACCACACTTGAAGAGTGATTTAGTTTTTAAGGTCGTCATACATAGGAGGAGTATTGAATTTTATTTGAACGAGCACCCTCCCAGTTTATTTTGAAACTAACCAGCAATCCATTCACCGAACCTGAAGAACGATGCAGTTTGCAGATTCTTCATACATAGGAGGAGTATTGACTTGCGTTTGCATGACAACCCTCCCAATTTACTACATAACTAACCAGTGGACCCAAGCTTACCTGGCTGATTATCTCCAACATCCCGCTTATATTCTTATAATCAAAATTAATTTAACACCCTCCTAGTACAGAGTAGGCTGCTGGATAAATTTAGTTAGCTCCACATTAATAGTGGAGAAGGTGTTGAATACTTGGGTATGTTCAGTGATTCACAGGCTGCTGTTATGCTACCTTCTCCTGTCTTCTAGAAACTCATTAATGCATAGTGGGAGGGAGATCGGAACTAAGTCTAAATATTTATCGGGCTCCAGACAATCCCTGGGGAGGTGCACCTAGAAGGTGGATGGAGAGCTCATAAATATTCTGAGGCCTGGCAGCAAGGTGCAGATTTCCAGGGTCCAGCCTTTTGGAGGAGAACCCTGGGGCAGAAAGGGAGATACTGAGGGGAAGTCAGAGTACCATCTTTGAAGACATCTAAGTCCTAGCTAGGCTTAGGTGGGGGGGGGGGGGTGCTACCTGGTTTAGGGACTAAGCATAGCCAGAGGAGAGTTGGTGTAGGAAGCCCAGCCATTCTGGGCACTCAGTAAGTATATTTGATCCTGCTATACAGAGAAGAAGTGACTGTGGGGTGGTGTATCTCACAAGCAATTGTAGTGCAGCCAGGAGCTGTGCAATAAAGTCAGGAGCATACAATACTACTAAAGTGTACACAGTACAGCAAGGAGTTGTACAAGACAGCCAGGAGTTTTACAAGTCAAGAGAATACAGTGCAGCCTGAAGTTTTGCAACAAAGCCTGCATTTTTTTTACAGAGCAGCCAGAAGCCTAGCGATCTTGACATTCTACAGTTTTGGGGTATCCCATGCTCCACATCCCTATCCATGTTCCTGTTCCAAAATAAAACCCCTAGACTGAATTTTGAGCCAAAAGGAAGAATGGGCCCAAAAACCATGGGCTCTTGTGGGGGTAGCACTACATTAACCACTTAAGGACCCCTTCACCCCAATATACGTCGGCAGAATGGCACGGCTGGGCACATCAATGTACCTGTATGTTGCCCGTTAAGCCCAGCCGTGGGACGCCTGCCGGCACGTGCACGCGACCCGCTCCGAAGCTCCGTGACCGCGGCCACGGGACCCGCGAACCCGATCGTGGCTGGAGTCCCGCGATCGATCCCCGGAGCTGAAGAACGGGCAGAGCTGTGTCTAAACACGAAACACGAAACACGATCAATGACGTCACACCTACAGCCACACCACCTACAGTTAGAAAAAGAGATGAGGTCACACTTAACCCCTTTAACGCCCCCTTGTGGTTAACTCTTAAACTGCAATTGTCATTTTCACAGTAAACAATGCATTTTTAATTCCTTTTTTTGCTGTGAAAATGACAATGGTCCCAAAAATGTGTCAAAATTGTCCGAAGTGTCCGCCATAATGTCACAGTCACAAAAAAAATGCTGATCGTGGCCATTAGTAGTAAAAAAAATTAAAAATTAAAAAAATGCAATAAAACTATCCCTTATTTTGTAAACGCTATAAATTTTGCGCAAACCAACCGATAAACGCTTATTGCGTTTTTTTTTTACAAAAATAGGTAGAAGAAAACGTATCGGCCTAAACTGAGGAAAAAAAAAGTTTTTTTATATTTTTTTGGGGGATATTTATTATATCAAAAAGTAAAAAATATTGAATTTTTTCAAAATTGTCGCTCTATTTTTGTTTATAGCGCAAAAAATAAAAACCGCAGAGGTGATCAAACACCAACAAAAGAAAGCTCTATTTGTGGGAAAAAAAGGACGCCAATTTTGTTTGGGAGCCACGTTGCACAACCGCGCAATTGTCAGTTAAAGCGACGCAGTGCCGAATCGCAAAAACTGGCCAGGTCCTTTAGCTGCCTAAAGGTCCGGGTCTTAAGTGGTTAACAAACATGATGATTTTCCAGTGGAAAGAGTAAGTACACCTCAACATTTACCATCACTTCAAATCTATGAAATTAGAATCAGGTGCTTCAGATTATCTGGCAAAGACAAGAACCCTCTTAGGGAGTATGCCAATAGGACTTGTCTTATTTTAACCTCAAATATCTAGGCATTAGTGTTCTCAAAACTCCCCAAAAAAAAAACAATGGTCTCAGAAAGAATGTTGTGTATGCCAGTTAGTCTTGCTAAAGATTTAAAAATATTTTGAATCAGTCATTCCCCTGTAAGGGATATAAACTTCAAGTGGAATAGATTTCAAGCATCTGGTAATTTGCCCATGACTGGTCCACCCATCAAATTCATTTGAAGAGTTTTTGCCTGCCACTTAGACTGATCTTTCACCCTGGTACACAGGGGTCTGACATATGTGAGGGGCTCCAGAATAGTGTTCTGAGTTGAGAACAACTGTTCTTGGTTTTCTCTTCTCTGTTTCGTAATTCCCATAATAAGGTCCAGGAGCTTCAAAGTGATTTGGGTGGGAGAAGCCTCTACCCATAACCCCATTCTTTCCTGACTGAGGCCCTAAGCTTGATGGTCCTGCCTGTTGCCTGGACCAATACTTTGGTTGTACTGACCATATCTCTGCCTGCTGCCTGTACTAACTCTGGACAGTATTCCTGCCTGCTGCATGGACGATCCTTTTGCTGCTGCTGACCACATCCTGCCTGCTACCTGGACCAATGCTAGGCTGTGCTGACAGTATCTCTACCTGTACTGACTATGGACAGTATTCCTGCATGCTGCCTGTTTTGTTGTCGCTGTCCACGTTCTTGGCTGCTGTCTGGATCGATGTTCTCCTCTGTGGACCACTGCACTACTAAAACCTCAGGTATACCATTTTCTCAGCAGAATGTATTTTTGTTTGTAATTGGTATGTACAGTACATGCTATGTGCAGCTTTCACATTCAGGCGATTTTCAGGCGCCTTGGTGCTGAAAATAGCCTCTGCTAGGAGCCTGAAAACCACCTCCCATACATTCAAATGTGACATTTCATACTGAGGCAGTGTGCTTGCGGGACGTTACAAAAAGTCCTGCAAGCAGCATCTTTGGGGTGATTTGGGAGCGCTGTATTTAGCGCTTCCAAACCAAATAACTTGTTAATATAACAATTTTGTGTAATATTAAATAAAATAAAAAAATATCTTAATTTTCCCAAGAATTGTAGGAACAAATTACAACTTCAAAAACTCACCATGCCGCTTACTAAATACCTTGGATTGTCTTCTTTACAAAAAGGGGTAATTTAGGGGGTGTTTGTACTGTTCTGGCTTGTTAGTATTTTAAGGCTTCATTTCCACTGGCGTTTTTACAGCCACTTTTCTGAGCGTTTTTTACAGCTTAAAAACGCCTGTCCATGTTTATTTTAGAAAAAAAAAATATATATTTTTTTTTGAGCTGGAGCTTTAAAAACGCAGCGGCAGAGTTTTTGAGCGCTTTTGCACATTTTTGAGCGTTTTTGAGCGTTTTTTATTGTCTGCCGTTTTTACAGCTCTATTGCTGGAGCTTCAGAACGCACTGGTCCCGCGTTTTTTTTTGCAGCTTAAAAACGTCTCGGCCATCTACAGCTCAAAAACGTCATGGTGGGCATGAGGCCATAGACTAACATTGACAGGCGTTTTTAAGCTGCAAAAAACGCCCAGAAAAGTGGCTGTAAAAACGCCAGTGGAAATGAGCCCTAAGAAATGAAATAGGCCATTGGTACATCAGGTGTGCTCAATGTTTAATGATTGGCACCATAGCTTGTAGACTCTATAACTTTCACACGGGATAAATAATATACACCGATTTGGATTATTTTTACCAAAGATATTTAGAAGTATAAATTTTGGCCCAAATTAGAAAAATTACTTATTTGCAAATTTGACTTAGAATATTTTTTCACACTTTTTTGCTTATATTGCAAAGTATAAAAAAAACTGCGGTGATTAAATACCACCAAAAGAAAGCTCTATTTGTGAGAAAAAAATTAAATAAAACATTTGTTTGGGTATAGTGTAGCATAACTGAGAAATTGTCATTCAAATTGTGAGAGCACTGAAATCTGAAAATTGGTCTGGGCAGGAAGGGTGTATAAGTGCCCTGAATTGAAGTGGTTAACAACCGATGAGTCATCAGCTGTCAGTGGGGCTCCCCACTGACAGCTGAATATAAAAAAAAAGATCTTCCGGCAATAGAAAAAACAGAAAAAAATGGCGTGGCCCTTTGAGTCTTGTATGAATTTTGAGGGGAACCCCAGGCCAAAATGAAAATAAATAAATCCATACCAGATCCTTTTACTAGCATGCAGCCCGACAGGTCAGGAATTGGAGGGGATGAGCAAGTGCCTTCCCTCCTGAACCATACCTGACCACATTCCCTTAACATTAATACATTGTCCCTGTATTAATGGGGACAATAGCCCCTACCCCATAACCCTGGCTGGTGGTTGTGGGGGTCTGTGGAGAGAGGGCTTATCAAAATCTGGAAGCCCAATTTACCAGGGGGACCCTTAGATCTCGATCCCCCTTTATGTGAATAAGTAGGGTTACTACTCATTCACCAAAAAAAAGGTGTAGTGTAAAAATGACAGTAGGCAGTATTTGACAAGTCCTTTATTTAAAAAACAAAAATAAAAAACAATGTCCCCTGATGTAGATCCGTCATCGCCTACCCGTAAATAGAAAAAACAAAATGGCACACTCCTAGTGATGGCTCCCATCATCTATCTGCTCTGCTGTCTGACAGTTCTTAAGTAACTAAGGGACGGGGTCACTGGGTGACACCATCCCTTGTGACATCATTGGCCCAGCATGCCCCTTACTGACAATGCCTCGAGGAGGTGGAGTGACCCTGTTACATCACCAGGTGGCCCTACCCCTTAGCCTACTGTAATTGTTATACTACACCTTTTTTTCAGAGAAGGAATAGGGGTACTGTGCCGCAGATCCCCACACCCACCTGTCAGGATTGGGGTGGGGAAGAGGCCCTTTTCCCCATCAACATGGGGACAAGGTGCTTTGGGGGGGGGGGGGGGCGCTCGCTCATCCCCTCACTTTCCTGACCTGCCAGGCTGCATGCTGGGATAAGGGTCTGTTATGGATTTTTGGGGGACCCCATGTCACAGGAAATTAGGGAATCTCTAGTTGTCACCAGAACTAGTGTCTCTATTGCAAGATTGCCCATCAATTCCTGCTCTGGGGAGATTTGGGGAATTCCTTCCATTCTGTCATAATGACAAATAGAGAGGGTGATACAACCCAACAGGGGCACTGGTAGCAATTTGGTCAATCTTGGTCAAACACTGTGCATGTCCGCAGCAGCTCTTCTCCCCACTCTCACAGGCTTGGCTGAGAGCAGCAGGAGCCATTGGCTCCTGTTGCTGTCAGTTAAAACTTGTGAGCAGAGAGCAGGGGCAGGTCCAAGCCAGGCTGTGTGTCTGAATAGACGCAAACAGCCCGGATCAGGAGTTAACTTGCATGAGTGCCCTTAAGCCTTAAGGGAAGAGGAGGGTCCTCTCTGTGCAAAATCAATACACAGAGCAGCTAAATATCACATGTTTATTATTTTACTAAAAAATAAAAATAAAGCTTTACAATAATGTTAACTCTTTCTACTCTATTCACTAAAAATGGGGAGTTTGGGACTTTAAATTACATATGGGTCACGTGTCTCCATCCCTAAATCTCTTTGGTTTCCACTCTATCCAAAACTAAAAAAGAAAAAATTCCATTAAGTTATTGTTAAGTGTGTCGGAGGAACTCTGGAAATAATGTATGCATTAGATTTGAGCTAAACCTACAAGCTACTTACTTTAAAAAAAAAAGTTATAACGAATCAGGAAAAACACTACATTTTATGGGTTACTTGTAAATTTTAACTTAGAAAATATTGCCATCTGCTGTACAAAGGAGGTAATAGACAAAAAAGCCTTGGAAATATTACAGCTAGGAAAAAAAAAGCTAAGGCATGAGTTCTCAGGGAACATGCAATGTCATTTTCAGTGGAACCTGGATGATGATTACATGGCATGCTTGCAGGCTCAGACTGGCCCTTCGGAGGACTAGAGGATCCTCCTGATCCCTTCAAATATAGCACCACTGCCCTATTCTCTAGTTACCAGTTTACTAGTAGGTAATTAGTTGCAAAGCCTTTACATTTTTATGGCCAGCAGTAAGCGCCACCTGCGGCTCATCAGAAAAGCACTGGGATTTTTATGCTAGAGCTTTTTAGCACCTGCAAATGTTTGTGTACATTTAGTGTGGAAAAGTTTGCTGACCCTATAATGAAGTGATCGTACAGACTATACTATGCAGCTATGTGTTACCCTGACTCATCCAAAGAAAAATTGCTTTAAAGAATTAAAGGGGTTGTAAAGAAAACATTTTTTCCCTAAATAGCTTCCTACCTTAGTGCAGTCCTCCTTCACTTACCTCATCCTTCGATTTTGCTTTTAAATGTCCTTATTTCTTCTGAGAAATCCTTACTTCCTGTTCTTCTGTCTGTAACTACACACCGTAATGCAAGGCTTTCTCCCTGGTGTGGAGAAAGCCTCTTGAGGGGGGAGGGGGCGAGCAGGCAAGTCAGGACGCTCTCTACTTTGCAAATAGAGAAATGAGCTGTGTGTTAGTGGGCGTCCTGACACTCCTGCTCGCCCCCTCAATAGGCTTTCTCCACACCAGGGAGAAAGACTCGCATTACGGCGTGTAGTTGCAGACAGAAGAACAGGAAGTCAGGATCTCTCAGATAAAATAAGGACATTTAAAAGCAAAATGCACTATGCCTGGTAATGCACTCTACAAGGAAGGATGTCAGCTCTCCTTAACTCTTGAGGTCACCATTAGGCCTCTGGGGCCCAGGACCTTGCTACAATATGCTTTGTGTTATTCCACAGTGTATGCATGCTTTTTTCTGTCCTATAGCTGTTTTGCATTATTGTCATGCCTATCCCTAACGCAGATGGTCAGGCACTATAGCTGGCTTCTGTGTTGTTCACCTAGGTGCTGCTAAATTTCCCTTAAAACAAGAAGGCCTACCCGCACTCGGTTTCCGCCAAGACTTATACACAACACTATAGTGTCTGGCTACCACGTTGGGGTAGGAACAAATTGAGCACAGAAAACAGGTACTTGCGGTTTTGCAAACAGGCATAGTTGTTCAATGACAGTACAGGTCCAAGGCAGACAAGGTTCAGAATAGTCAAGGTCAAATCTGTAGTCAAAGGCAGGCATAGTTGAGAGAATAGTCGATATCTGATCCAAGGTCATTAACGAGGGAATCCAACTAGCCGCAGGGTAGACAAACAGAGTTTGAAACACATGTTACAAATGCAATATCACAAGGAAGAGACTTTGGCTGGCTTAACTCAGGTTTGGTCTCCACCCAGAGACTGGCCACATAAATCCCTTGTAGGTGGAAAAACGGGCAGAGAAAAAACGGGCAGAGAAAATGTATCACAACCAAAACTAGGATGCTGGAATGAGACCATTCCCGCTAGGATTTCTGCCACAACGATTACCCAAGTACACAGGGCCAAGTCAGGATTTGGATGATTAGGTCAGAAAATGTTGGGGTCTGATATGATCATTTGGGATCCCACGCATTACGTACATCCACTCAGTAGGCAAAACTAACGATTAATTGTCCTAGAGGAGGAGTTAAAAGCGGTACTTAAGTCCGCTTCGTGATTTTTACCTACAGGTAAGCCTATAATATCAGTTTAGGACATATTCACCCTGGATGCAACCGGTGACATCACCGGTGCATGCCCTCTTAAAGGTCCAGCAAAGCGTGGATGATTCTCGCTCAGTGAGGAGCCATAGGATCATCCTTAAAGTCTCAGAAACATTCAAGCCATCAACCAGAGTTTATCTTCCTCTGAGAATTCATGCAGGGTGAAGCTGAGGCTGAGAGGAGGTCAAGCTGAGGCTGAGAGGAGGTCTTCAGACTGCTTGAGTTACAGTGAGTAAGCCTTAGGCCGCGTACACATGACCGATTTTCTCAGCAGAATCCAGCAAGAACCTCGATGGGAGACGTATTCTGCCGAGAAAACCGGTCGTGTGTACACTTTTCGCGTAGAAACCCCTCGAAAAACTCGTCGAGCCAAAAAGAGAGCATGTTCTCTATTTCCTCGTTGTTCAATGGGAAAATTTAGCTCGACAAGCTTTTTGACTGCCGAACTAGGAACTCGACGGGGAGAATGATGAGTTTTGCCCGACGAGTTTCTCGGTCGTGTGTACGCGGCCTTAGAGAATTCTCAGGAAATAGACTGTTGCCTGTGCACCCCTTTTTTGTTAGAGGGATTGTTTCAGGTTTTCTGCTAGAGTGCGCCTTAAAGAAGGCCTCTGTGTTAATTAGCTGTGGTGGAAAACTCTACCATGTTTGCTTAGCTGCTTCAAGATAGTATCCTTGTTTAATTATTTAGTTCTGGGCATCCCAAATCTTTTTCCAATCCTTATCCCAGTTCTACAAAACTATAAAAACAATTTAAAAAAAGACACTGAGTGAGTTTGGATGCATATGGCTGAAAATACTCTGTGCCTGGCTGCTTGCTCCATTAAGGGATCAGAACCTGTAATCAAATCGCCTGACCGAGTCAGGGGTTCACAACACTTGAGCTGATGGCCCTGGTGTGGGCAGACATGCAACACTTTTGATAAGTACTTGACAGGAGCCAAGTCTAGGTTCAGATGGATAACATTCCATTGGTGTATCTCCAAATAGCTACATTTGGTAATTTGCAGCCACGTTGGGGAGAGGATCCAATGGTCGCCCCCCCCTACTAAAGGTGATACAGTTATAGCTATTGCCCAGTCCCAGGGAGAGATCAAAATTGTTGAGTGAGGGGGCCCATCTTGTCCATTTGATCTCTGACTTGGCGAACATTTACTGACCATCGGCTTACTTACACTGAACATGTTAGAAGATAGATACCATCATGTTTTAGTCATGGTAAACCATGGTGGATCACTCTACCAAGTTTTTTTTAGAGGATTGACAAAGGGGGGAACGTCCTTGAAACATGCTGCCTTGGTAAGCAGGAATTCAAAGAGAGATGCATACACATAGCAAACTCCCACAGCTTCATGTAAGTTCTGACATGGAGCCCATTGAAGCAGTGGTCTTATTTAACACAGCCATTAGGCTGACAGTTGTTCTGGAAGTGGAGGGGGTGAAACACAGCGTCTGTACTGTGGCCGGGTGGGAAGTAGTTAAGCACACTTGGCACCAACAGATTCCTAAAGACTTACCACCATTTTCTAGATTAGGAAACTGGCGATAATCAACTCTGAGCTGGCATACAAAGTAAAGGCAGTACTCAGAGCAGGCCATGCCTGTGCTGGGAAGTTTGCATATATGTGACAGCTTCCCGCACAGGGCTGTATTCTCTGTCTCATTTAGCTGTCAGCTGGGAGATTTCACGCCTGAAAGTTTAAAGCGTAACTCCACTTTTGTTGATAAAAAAAAAACATTCTCCTCTAGGTGAGCTATGTACATTGCAAGGATCATACCAAACTTTGTTGCAGATTCCTACCTTTTGTTATTCTGAAAAAAATCACTGTTTGTTCCTCTGTGTCTCTGTGCCAAGTCGAATGGGAGTGGTTACATAATTATCAACCAGCTGCTGCAGCTGTAGAGCTCTAATGAGGAAATCTGCTGGGTCTGCATCCCTTTAAATATGATTTCCTATTGGAAGTATCTCAATCACTCAAATTACATTTTTGTTGCAGGGGATGCCTAAAATCTGACTTGTATCTTAGTGTAGACTTCTGGGAAAATCAGTTAGCCAATCACACAAGCAGGAAATTTTGTTTCTGGCAATACCCATATTTGGGAAATGATATGTCACAGATTGGGTGGAGCCTGACGATGAACTGAGAGACTTGTTCCCTATCAGATCCGCTGCACGTTTGATTGACAGCGCAACAGCAGTGGGCAGAATTAAAAACTGCTACTGGACTGAATAGCAGCTATAGATCCACCCACTCCTGTGTCCCATCAGTCAAAAGAGAAGTTGACCTTAAGGAGCAACTAGTCTCTCGGTTCACCATCAGGTTCTGGCCACCCATAGTATAAAACTTCTATAAAACTCCTTGGCCAGGCACTTGTAATCCTGCACAGTGGACGGAGAGGAAGTGGGGGGTGGAAGTGACTGCACTGAGGAAGGAGCGTCCATTGGAAACTCCTTCCACTGACACAGACAAATTCATGCACCTGTCTGTGTCTGTCTATGACAGTTACATGTATTGGGCACAAGTACTGATACTTTCAGTGCTGCGCCCCAACAGCATTCTAAAAAGTGTATAATACAACCTTTAGGAATTCCCTCGCTTGTTTTTTTAAAGCCAGTGTTGCTTTTACATAACCAAGGAGAACACAATAGTTGTATGGGAGTTGAGCCGAGAACATCCATTCCCTGATCTCCACTGGACCGCTAGGGAAGCAGATAATCAAGCACAATCTATGCAGGATTTGTGTTTGATTAGCTGCAGTGGAGGGCAAGGTAGGCAATGGGGGTCTAATGGATTCTTGAGGTCTCTACAAAGAGTACTTGTCAGGTGCCCATGCTATCACATAGGTACAGTGCAGAAAATAAGTATTTGAACACCCTGCTATTTTGCAAGTTCTCCTACTTGGAAATCATGGAGGCGTCTGAAATTGTCATCGTAGGTGCATGTCCACTGTGAGAGACATAATCAAAAAAAAAAATCCAGAAATCACAATGTATGATTTTTTTAACTATTTATTTGTATGATACAGCTACAAATAAGTATTTGAACACTTGAGAAAATCAATGTTAATATTTGGTACAGTAGCCTTTGTTTGCAATTACAGAGGTCAAACGTTTCTTGTAGTTTTTCACCAGCTTTGCACACACTGGAGGAGGGATTTTGGCCCACTCCTCCACACAGATCTTCTCTAGATCAGTCAGGTTTCTGGGCTGTCGCTGAGAAACACAGAGTTTGAGCTCCCTCCAAAGATTCTCTATTGGGTTTAGGTCTGGAGACTGGCTAGGCCACGCCAGAACCTTGATATGCTTCTTACAGAGCCACTCCTTGGTTATCCTGGCTGTGTGCTTCGGGTCATTGTCATGTTGGAAGACCCAGCCTCGACCCATCTTCAAAGCTCTAACTGAGGGAAGGAGGTTGTTGCCCAAAATCTCGCAATACATGGCCCCGGTCATCCTCTCCTTAATACAGTGCAGTCGCCCTGTCCCATGTGCAGAAAAACACTCCCAAAGCATGATGCTACCACCCCCATGCTTCACAGTAGGGATGGTGTTCTTGGGATGGTACTCATCATTCTTCTTCCTCCAAACACGGTTAGTGGAATTATGACCAAAAAGTTCTATTTTGGTCTCATTTGACCACATGACTTTCTCCCATGACTCCTCTGGATCATCCAAATGGTCATTGGCAAACTTAAGACGGGCCTTGACATGTGCTGGTTTAAGCAGGGGAACCTTCCGTGCCATGCATGATTTCAAACCATGACGTCTTAGTGTATTACCAACAGTAACCTTGGAAACGGTGGTCCCAGCTCTTTTCAGGTCATTGACCAGCTCCTCCCGTTGAGTCCTGGGCTGATTTCTCACCTTTCTTAGGATCATTGAGACCCCACGAGGTGAGATTTTGCATGGAGCCCCAGTCCGAGGGAGATTGACAGTCATGTTTAGCTTCTTCCATTTTCTAATGATTGCTCCAACAGTGGACCTTTTTTCACCAAGCTGCTTGGCAATTTCCCCGTAGCCCTTTCCAGCCTTGTGGAGGTGTACAATTTTGTCTCTAGTGTCTTTAGACAGCTCTTTGGTCTTGGCCATGTTAGTAGTTGGATTCTTACTGATTGTATGGGGTAGACAGGTGTCTTTATGCAGCTAATGACCTCAATCAGGTGCATCTAATTTAGGATAATGAATGGAGTGGAGGTGGACATTTTAAAGGCAGACTAACAGGTCTTTGAGGGTCAGAATTCTAGCTGATATACAGGTGTTCAAATACTTCTTTGCAGCTGTATCATACAAATAAATAGTTAAAAAATCATAAATTGTGATTTCTGGAAAAAAAATTTTGGATTATGTCTCTCACAGTGGACATGCACCTACGGTAACAATTTCAGACCCCTCCATGATTTCCAAGTGGGAGAACTTGCAAAATAGCAGGGTGTTCAAATACTTATTTTCTGCACTGTAGCTAAATGAAAAACGTTATGTCAAAAATGTTCCAAAATAAAATTGTATTTAAAAAAAAATACTAAAAAATGAAAAGCACCTCTGCTGCCCAGCACATACATGTGAATGCAAGTGGGCATACTTGTGAAGTATCACTGTGAACATCTGAGTTAGAAAATAATACTAAGGCAATAATTGATAATAATTTTAGTGTATTTTTTTGTGCAACATAAAAAATAGCAAGTGTCGCTATTTTATTCTACAGGGCCTCTACTCTAAGGGGGTTTACATTAATTTTCTTGCAAAAACAAAAATGCTGATTTTATCATGTGCAAAAAAAAATTAGAACGTTGCCCCAATAGACAAGTGATTAAGCCAATAACTATACAACACTCCCTGATATCGTATCCTTGAAGTGGCTGTGATCATAACCAGTAATTGTTCTCTAGATAAGTTATTATGTTTCTAAATAGTTAAAAGTACTTACAGATATCTATATAAAGTGTAATCTGTTAAATCTCTAGTCTATGATGAATTATTCAAGTATAAGAATTCCAACAAGTTTATTGTGATGTGCTGCTGCCATCTGGTGGCAATATGTATTAAGCGCCTATGTTTTTAACTATTTCTCAAAAACACCTATATGATATTACCATCAGAGCCTGATTTCCAGGAGCATGAATGCGATTGTATTTCTATTGATCAGATTATAAAATTACATGGTGGAAACAGAGATATGATTGATGATTTATAGTCCTTCAAGTGGATGTAAACCTCAAAAAAATATATATATTTTTTTTGATGTCAGAATGTAGAGTATAAGATTTCCTATCATCTGTGCCCAGTCTTGCCACACAGAGTTAATCCAGATCTGAGAAATCCTCTTTTATGTTCAGTGAAAATGAACAGCCTTCCAGAGAAAATCCTGCCTAGATAAAAAGTCAGTTTTCTCTCTTCTTGCTTTGAGTGAGAGGTTATTTACATATCTAGCTAGGACATGTTTATCATATGTTATGTTTTGTTTATCATAACATGAGGTGATATAACATCATAACACATCCTAGTAATATACAATGAACTTTGGATCACCTCTTGTTATGATAAACATGTCTAAGCTAGATATGTAAATAACCTGTTACTGAAAGCAATAACAGAGAAACGGACTTTATAATTATAGTTTTTATCATGAATTCTGTTAATTTGCACTGAACTTTAAAAGAGGATTACTCAGCGCTGGATTAACTCTGTGTGGCAAGACTGGGCACAGATGATAGGAAATCTTATACTCTACATTGTGACATAAAAAAAAAAAAAAAACATTTTTTGGGTTTACATCCACTTTAATGATGATCGTATTTTAAAGCGGTTGTATACCCACAAAAAAAAAAAAAACATTATGGCAAAGGCATAATGAGCTAGTATGCACCGCAGAGGCTGCAATTGCATCTACCAGAGAGCTTCACCTATAGAAGTGGGTGCACAGATCTGAATGCAGACCCTGTGCATTCGGATACATACATCCCTTCCTGTCTGCATGTCTAATTTTGATATTTGACCAGTGGCGGTGCGTCCATAGAGGGCGACGGAGCGCTGCCCCCTCTCGCTTCCGCACCGCCACTGATACAATACATAAATTCATGCATTGCATGAATCTATGTATTGCCGCTGCCGCCGGCTATTCAGATGGCCGGCCCCCTGGTGAGCGCCAGCCATCTGAATAATGGCAGCTGGTTGGCTGTGGAAGTGCCTATCAGAGCCAGTGGCTCTGATAGGCTTTCCGATTACAGCCCTCAGGCTGTAATCGGCTTCCAAATACTTATCCAAGGGACGCACGGGGGGTGCGTTCCTTGGATAAGACTGACAGGCGTCTCAGCCAATCAGGTTCACCGGTTCTGGTAACCGGTAACCTGATTGGCTGAAGCGTCATCGAGGGCAGGAGAAGACATCGAGGGACTGTGGAAGGAGGATGGCTGACCCCAGAAAGGTAAGTGTCAGGCGGGGGGGCAGCATTTTACAGGGCAGAGCGGCGATAATTACAGGGCACAGTGGCGACAATTGGCACAGTGGCAACAAAGGGCACAATGGCGACAATTAAAGGGCACAGTGGCAACAATTGGCACAGTGGCGACAATTTATGGACACAGTGGCTGCGTTTGATGGTATGGCACAGTGGCTGCATTTGATGGCATGGCACAGTGGCTGCGTTTGATGGCATAGCACAGTGGTGACAAATGATGGCACAGTGGCTGCGTTTGATGGCATTGCACAGTGGCAGTGTTTGATGGCATGGCACAGTGGCGGTGTTTGATGGCATGGCACAGTGGTGACAATTGATTGCACAGTGGCTGCGTTTGATGGCATGGCACAGTGGCTGCGTTTGATGGCATGGCACAGTGGCTGCGTTTGATGGGCCCAGTGGCTGCGTTTGATGGGCCCAGTGGCTGCGTTTGATGGGTACAGTGGCTGCATTTGATGGGCACAGTGAGGCTGCAATTGTTTTTTTTTTTTTCGTTTGTTTGTGCCCCCCCAAAAAATTGGACCATGCAGCTGTTGTATCCCAGTTGACTTTGACTGGACTGTTTGCGCAGGGATGCACAAAACACTATGCACCCCCACGCCCTACACGGCCATCACACTGGGCACGGACGCATATGCTCCATGTGAATGAGTCCTAATTGTCATGTGGGCCAGATAACAGGAAAGAGGAGATGTCTGGTATTTAAAAGAGAAATATGGGAATTTTATTTATGAATCATACTTACCTAGGTAGATGTTGCATCTGTCCCCAGTCGGCTCTAAGGCTGAGAACCGAGTAATCAAACAGCCGATCACTCAGTTCTCAGGGCTCCCTGAACAGAGATATGGTGGCTGTCATTATCTGTCTCTGCTCACTGACACACTGGGCTGTGGAGGGGGTGGGAATGGCCAGCTCAGGCTCTCAGCGGCTCACTAAGAGGCTGAGCTGGGTGCCGGCCCAGGCATGTGAGCAGATCCCAACCATATGGCTGCGATCTTTGCCCAGCCTGGACTGACTCTGTGACATCAGCTGAGAGGCTTAAAGCAGATGTCCCATTAAAAAAGTATATTAAAAGCCAGCATCTACAGATACTGCAGCTGCTGACTTTTAATATTAGGACAGTTACCTGTCCTGGAGTCCAGCGGCGTCCGCAGCAGAGGACGAGCGTTCGCTCGTCTCTCTGCTGTTCCCCCCTCCATCCATGGTGAGGGAACCAGGAAGTGAAGCGCTCCGGCTTCACTGCCCGGTTCCCTACGGCGCATGTGGGAGCCGCGCTGCGCCCGCCGATTGGCTCCCGCTGTGTTCTGGGAGCCGAGAGTTCCCAGCACACAACGGGGGGGCGACGGGATGTCGAAAAACAAAACGACTTTTGCCCGAGACTGCGGGCCGGAAGTAGGTGCAAATACCTGTCTTTAGACAGGTATCTGCACCCCCCCTCCCCCCTGAAAGGTGTCAATTGTGACACCGGAGGGGGGGAGGGTTCCGATCAGCGGATCTTCCCTTTAGGGTGGAGATCCGATTTAAGCCCGCTGTCAGCTGAAAATGAGTTGCAAAACAATCTGCACCGATGTGAAGTACAACTTAACAGACTTTGACTGTACTTCTTTAATAACTCTATACACTTTGCTAAAATGTAAAGTAGTGAGTGTACAGCTTGTATAACAGTGTAAATTTGCTCTCCCCCTCAAAATAACTCAATACACAGCCATTAATGTTTAAACTGCTGGCAACAAAAGTGAGTACGCCCCTAAGTGAAAATATCCAAATTGGGCCAAAAGTGTCAATATTTTGTGTGGTCAGCATTATTTTCCAGCACTCCCTTAACCCTCTTGGGCATGGAGTTCACCAGAGCTTCAAAGGTTGCCACTGGAGTGCTCTTCTACTCCTCCATGATTATATCACCGATCGGGTGGATGTTCCACCTTTCGTTTGGGGGTGCCCCACAGATGCTCAATAGGGTTTAGGTCTAGAGACATGCTTGGCCAGTCTATCACCTTTACCCTCAGCTTCTTTAGCAAGGCAGATCACTATTTTTCTCCCTGGGGGCCAGTGCAAGGGAGGTTATGCAGGCAATGATCTGCCTGTACTGGTGTAGTAGTGGGGATGAGTGGCGAGAAGTTCTCCATGCAAACCGGAAGTGGCTGGTGGAATGCATATACACCCGCACTTCCGGTATTGCGGCTGTACTATGCGCTGCACATTAAGCGTGTGCGCATGAGCGGAAGTGATGCTCCAGCCCGCTTTTAAAGTGCAGGAAGCTCACACACTTCCTGGTCCGAGGACGGCGTGCGCTCCATCACACGATCATGGAGAGCGAGGAGAGATATTAGACCCACTAGAGGCATCCCAGATTATGGACCTATTGCTGCCCAGGAGGAATTACAGTAGGGTAAGGCTGCACTGTTTACACCTTTTAGCACTGGTCTGGCCTTTATCCCATGTTCATCCTTTACCGCACTGAGGCTGGCATAGTCAATAGGGCGAGTCTACGAGACACCTCCTTTGGTAGTAGGGTTTCTCAAGTTCCATCCCCTAGGGTGTGAGTGGCCGAGACCGTGGGGCGGGACTAGTCAATTGGGGGTCGCCTATCCTCTGGCTTCTCTACACATGTGCATATGTATTTATTTGAAGGCTTTCATGAGAGAGCGATAACGGACTACCTAGGCTCTGAGGAAAGGGGTACGCCCCAGAAACGCGTCAGCCATTTTACCGGCTTGATATCATCCAATTCCTGTTGTCATCAGGTTTTGCTGGCGGTGCCGTGTACCAGTCTGATTGCTTGACAAGCGTTCTTTGCAACTCCCTTTTGTGAGTAAGATTATTGCTTGTATTTTATTTAATAAAACATTTTAAACAGTAATACACAAGGTCGGTGCGCCCTCCTTTTTCTTTTCTTTTTTAGTTGCATGAATTCCCATGGTTCTGAGGAGGGCTGCAAGATTCTAGACTTTGCCTTAAAATTGGATTACGTTACCCCCTAGTGAAAACACCAGAGCGCAGGAGATTTTTTTGTGTGTATTCTTACATAGCCATCCAGGAACAAGCTCAGTGAAGTCAGTCAAAAACAAAACGCCACTCACCTCCGCCACTGCAGGCTCTGCCACAAAAACGCATACATGGGGTCCCACATTGATGCCCCCAGTAATCTCTCCCCCTTTCCTCGTTCTCCTGGGCGATGCCATGACAGCAGCACGCGCATGCATGCGCATGCTTTTAGCTGTCTTAATGAGACATGGATAGGGGGAGGGCCGTGGTTGCTAGTGCCAGTGCGCAAACACCGAACAGTTGTGGGCAGACGCCAAGGGGCTGATTTAAAAGCCCAGCACACCAGAAGCCTTCTGTAAGTGACATGGACACATAGCTGTGGGCTGTAAGCATCCCTGTGGATTGAACAAGGCAAACCTAAGACTCCTACTCGGTATCAGGTTGTGCAGTGAGCTGATATATGTGTATTGTAAGACTATAGCACAAGAGTGATTGCATTTATTTTGTGGATAGTACATTTGCTTTGCAGTAAGGACTATGTCCCAGAGAAGAGGTTCAAGGGTTAGTAAAGAGGCACCAGAAAATCCCTGCATACGGCTAAGGATTCTGGGCTTGTCTGCAGTTTACCATCCCCCTCTGTCAGCCTGATAGCAGCCTCACAGGATGAGCCCCTGTCTTGTTTTGCAGCTTCTCCTATGGCAGCTCCTGTATATGTCTGAGGACGCTTTAAAAGTTGCTTTGGATGGCTTAGAAGGAAGGGTTGCTACTATTATCGCAACCTCCTTGAAAGATAGCAGAAAGCCGGGTAGATTCACCTTCATCTACTCTCTCAAAAGATGAGCCTTCTGAGGGTGAAAAATCCCTCTCTGGAGATGAGGATTATGTTCAGTCTGAGAACTCAGAGGATGAGAGGATTCCTGCTACCTCTCAGTCGCTAAAAATGCAGGTGCAATATTATGCAGAGATGGTGCGTGCCCCTTTCAAATTGCCTCCTGTTGAAGTTTCTAGGTCCTCTGTTTCCTCTTTGGGATCTTGGAAATCCCTGCAGGCTGCATGCTCCTTTACAGTTCATCCCTTGCTGAATAAACTGATGTATGATGACTGGGTTCACCCAGATAAACAGTTTTCTCCTCCTATGCAGTTTTCCTAAAGCTCTGCTTACCCTCCTCTGCGCAGCATCATCTTCTCCCCAAATGCGATCGGGTTCTGTGACGTCACGTGAGGTCGGTGAGGAGGAGAACTGGCTGGAGAAGAGAGGAGACTTGGACAATTGGACGAAGGGGAACCCCCCAGGCAGCAGGTATTACTTCCGCACTAAAGTCACAACGATCTTATCATCATCATCATCATCATGTGCATGTGTGCCAATTGCCAAGCAGACAAATATAGTGCTTGATATGGATTAAATAAGTTATAATTATGCATAGCCATAGTTATCATAAATAAAGTGATTTGTGCAACTAGTACCTGCTGTTGCACAAAATGTATTTATGATAACTATGGCTATGCATAATTATAATTAATTTAATCCACATTGGGCAATATATTTGATTGGCTGCTTGCTTCTGCTTGGGCCTGGGCTTGGCACATGACGACTTAACCTCCCTGGCGGTCTTCCCGTGTGTGGCACGGGGTGAGATTTTAAAGCTACGATCGGTAACCCCGTGCCACACACGGACTTGCCTCGCTGGATGCATAAAAAAGTTTACTTACCTTTTCTCTGCGATCCAGCGATGAATCCCCGCAGTACACGGCGGGCGGATGTCCGCCTGATGCTGTGTGTTCCGCCGATTCCCTTCCCTGCGAGCGTCGCGACGTAGGGGGGGGAACGGCGCCAAATTTAAAAAAGTAAACAAACACTATACATACAGTACACTGTAATCTTATAGATTACAGTACTGTATGTAAAAAATACACACCCCCCATGTCCCTAGTGGTCTGCCCTGTACACTACATGTCATTTTATATAATAAAAACTGTTCTTTCTCCCTGCAAACTGTAGATTGCCCATAGCAACCAAAAGTGTCCCTTTATGGCAAAAATTGTTTTAGAGCAGCTAAAAAACAGCGATAATAAATCAGAATCACTTGCAGAATTTAGCGATAGCGATTTGTGGGGAAATTCGTCATAAAAAAAAAAAATAATGACAGCAAAAATTCTGCAACTGAGCAAATTTCAGTGATTTTGATTTGATTACATTATTGAATAATTTTTACTATAATTATATTATTATTTGTTATAATTTTTTATAATTATTTATTATATTATAATTTTTAATAAGAAAAAAAAAAATCATACCCAGGATGCCTATTAGACTCTTGTTTGGATAGATTTCAGTGAGTTATTCCTAAGAATTACAAGCCTACAGTATAAAACGCCAAATTCCCTTGCAAATAATGGTACCGCTTTTAGCACCTAAAATCTGAAAGAATCATACCGCCAGGGAGGTTAAGCTACTTTCACACTGGGGCGTTGCGCCACCATTTTTAGCTGAGATTTACCATTGTTTTTGTGGCGCTATACAGCCACTATTCTCGTTGTGATTGTGTAGACAGGGCCCCAGTGCACTGTATTGCCCGGGGACCAATAATGCTCTTAAGATGCCACTGGATTGAGGTTTATGAGGACCTTCCTAAGGCCTTGTGTTTTGTGACTGATGCGACTATGGTATCTGTTCAGGAAGCATCCCGTTTGAATCTCCTGCAGGTACACATGAGCAGGTCCCTTTGGTTAAAACATTAGGAGGCCAAGGTTTCTTGCAAGAATTACTTAGCAGCATTCCCCCTTGGGGGAGGACACCTGTTTGGGGATGACCTGAATAAATACATCCAAAAGATTACCGGAGGCAAGTCTACTCTGTTGCCGGTTAAGAAGAAGAGTAAATGTCCTTCATTTAACCACTTAATCACCGCCCTATAGCCGAAATACGGCTATAGGGCGGTTCCTGTACTCTAACAGGACGTCCATGGACGTCCTCCGTTAGAGTCAGGTGTGCGCGCCCAACCGGGCGCGCACACGCGATCACCGGTGCTCACCGGGTCCACGGGACCCGCAGCACCGATGATCGCGGTAAGGAGCCAATGGCGGCGGCTCCTTACCACGTGATCGCGCCGTCCAATGACGGCGCGACCACGTGTGTAAACAAATCTGACGTGCGTCAGATCCGCGCGCCCGAGCGGGCGCGCACACGCGGTCACGGCGCTCGGCGGGTCCACGGGACCCGCAGCGTCAGTGATCTCGGTAAGGAGCCAATGGTGGCGGCTCCTTACCACGTGATCGCGCCGTCCAATGACGGCGCGATCACATGTAAACAAACCGCGTCACTTGCTGACGCCGGTTCTTCCCTCCTCTCGCTGTACCGATCGGTACAGCGTGAGAGGAGAGCGCGGATGGCTGCAGCAGTGTGGGATGGATCTGTGACTATTGCAGTCACAGATCCATCCATCCCTGCTCAGCCATCCCTGCATTAACTCCTTCCTTCCCTGCGCAAAACTCTGCATACCCCCCCCAATACTCTGCATACCCCCCCCAATACTCTGCATACCCCCCCCAATACTCTGCATAACCCCCCCCAATACTCTGCATAACCCCCCCAATACTCTGCATAACCCCCCCAATACTCTGCATACCCCCAATACTCCTCAATACTCTGCATACCCTCAATACTCCTCAATACTCTGCAATACCCCGCAATACTCCGCAATACTCTGCAGTACCCCGCAATACTCCGCAGTACCCCGCAGTACTCCGCAATACCCCGCAATACCCCGCAATACCCCGCAATACTCCGCAGTACCCCGCAATACTCCGCAATACCCCGCAATACTCCGCAATACCCCGCAATACCCCGCAATACCCCGCAATACTCTGCAATACCCCGCAATACTCCGCAGTACCCCCCAATACTCCGCAGTACCCCGCAATACTCCGCAGTACCCCGCAATACTCTGCAGTACTCCGCAATACTCCGCAGTACCCCGCACAATACTCCCGCGCAATACTCCCCCGCGCAATACTCCCCCGCGCAATACTCCCCCGCGCAATACTCCCCCGCGCAATACTCCCCCGCGCAATACTCTGCAATCGTTTTTTTAGGCTTCCCAGCCTAGAGGGGAGATGTGGGGTCTTATTGACCCCATATCTCACTGTAAAGAGGACCTGTCATGCTATATTCCTATTACAAGGGATGTTTACATTCCTTGTAATAGGAATAAAAGTAACCAAAACATTTATTTTTGGGGAAAAAGGTGTCAAACTAAAATAAATAAAGTAAAATGAACAATAAAAAAATAAAATAAAAATTACAGCGCCCCTGTACCCGTGTGCTCGTATACAGACGCGACCGCACACGTAAGTCCCGCCCACATATGAAAACGGTGTTCAAACCACACATGTGAGGTATCGCTGCGAACGTTAGAGCGAGAGCAATAATTTTGGCCCTAGACCTCCTCTCCAACTAAAAAGATGTAACCAGGAAAAACATTTAAAGCGTCGCCTATGGGGATTTTTAAGTTGCGTAGTTTGGCGCCATTCCACAAGCGTGTGCAATATTGAAGGGTGACATGTTGGGTATCTATTTACTCGGCGTAACTTCATCTTTCATATTATGCAAAAACATTGGGCTAACTTTACTGTTTTTTTTTTTTTTAAGCACAAAACTGTTTTGTTTCCAAAAAAAAACGCGTTCAAAAAATTGCTGTGCAAATACAATGCGAGATAAAAAGTTGTAACGGCCGCCATTGTATTCTCTAGGGTCTTTGCTAAAAAAGCATATATAATGTTTTGGGGTTCTATGTAATTTTCTAGCAAATAAATGATGATTTTTCCATGTAGGAGAGAAATGTCAGAATTGGTCTGGGTGTTCCAAAACGCCTGATGGCGTTCCCTGCATGTTGGGCCTCTGTATGTGGACACGCTGTGTAAAAGTCTCACACATGGGGTATCGCCATACTCGGGAGGAATAGCAGAATGTGTTTTGGGGTGTAATTTGTGGTATGCATATGCTGTGTGTGAGAAATAACCTAATAATATGAACATTTTGTGGAAAAAAAATTAAAATAAAAAAATCTTGATTTTGCAAAGAATTGTGGGGAAAAAATGACAACTTCAAAAAACTCACGATGCCTCTTTCTGAATACCTTGGAATGTCTTCTTTCCAAAAAGGGGTCATTTGGGGGGTATTTGTACTTTTCTGGCATGTTAGGGTCTCAAGAAATGAGAGAGGCTGTCAGTACATCAGATGTGATCAAATTGATCAATTTTCAGTAATTGGTACCATAGCTTGTAGACCCCATAACTTTCACCCAGACTAAATATTATCCAATTTTTTTTTTTTTTGTTACCAAAGATATGTAGCAGTATACATTTTAGGCCAAATTTATGAAGAAAAATTACTTTTTTGCAAAATTTTATAATAGAAATGAAGAAAAATTCATTTTTTTACAAAATTTACGTTCTTTTTTCATTTATAGCGAAAAAAATAAAAACCGCAGAGGTGATCAAATACCACCAAAAGAAAGCTCTATTTGTGGGAAAAAAAGGACAAAAATTTCATTTGGTTAGAGTGTTGTATGACTGAGTTATTGTCATTCAAACTGTGAGAGCACCGAAAGCTGAAAATTGGTCTGGTTATTAAGGGGGTTTAAGTGCCCAGTGGTCAAGTGGTTAATCTTTCTCATTCTACAGGCCGTGGGAACGGCCTCCCCAGTCTAACACTAGGGGAAATGCCCAGGGCCAAGCCCAAGGGCAGAAAATGACTTGGGGTTCAAAGTCTAAACAGACTCCCGACACTGGTTTGCCAGTGTTCAATCACCTATGGTGACGACATAACCCATTAAGTAATTAAGGCTCTGTGTCCTGTGATGTATTCCCAAGAAAAGGATTTTTACAGGTAAGCCATATTAAGAAATATTTTTTTTTGTGCTCATTAATGCAGAGTGTTTTGATTGTTTCACTAAAATTCTCAGAACTTTAAATTGCAACTCACATTTTAGGCATCCTCTGCAATAGGAATTTCAGTTTTGGCAGGATACTCCACAAAGGGTTAATCGCTTCTAAAGGGATGCAGACCCTGAAGCTTTTCCCTTTAGAACAGGAAGAGTACACCAGGTGACTATAATGACAAAGTTAAAATCCCTGCACTGTATCTAGAGGTCAGGTCACAAGAAGAAAGGTTAGGAGGACCCCCAAAAATCAAACAGCTCCTGAAGGGGTCATTGTTATTCTCTTATTATTCTGATTACAGAGAACATGCTTAGGATTTGATACATACACCACTGCTATATAGTTAAAAAAAATAAAAACATAGGGGTAGATTCACATACACTTAATATTCCGCTGCGTAATCGAAATACTCTACGCTGCCGTATTTTACCAGGCTCTACACCAAATAAAAGATGACTAAAGGTGCCGTAAGAGATTGTGATTGAAGATCGTAATTTCGGGGATCGCCGGCAAAAGCTCATTAGCATACCCCGACGCCGAAAACGACGGGAAGTCCACCCAGTGGCCGCAATTTTATTGCAGCGTAGATCCCAAGGCGTACAAACACGTAATCCAGTCGAATTGAAGCCCGCAGCCGTCTATTCATGGTTTGAGGTTTTCGACTAGCTAGAAAACGCGCGTAATTTGAAATTACTCCAGTCTAACACTAGTTAGACAGGCGTAATGGCTCTCTGAATCTGGGCCATATATTTTAGATTTCAAGGTATTAGCTATCTATCCTGTTGGCCAACCTAATATAGTTTATTTTCTAAATGCTTTAATAATTTTTAGTTTACATTTTTACTCTGTGGAGCTGATTTAGTATATACAAATATATTAAATTTGCAAGGGAATTTTACTTAGAATACCCAACCACGTCCAAGGAAAAGAAAAAATGCTTTTTTGCTTCCACATGATTACATTAAGCTTTGGGGAAAATCCTCTTGCAAAGGGAATTGTGTATTTGCCTTAGTAATTAACTCAGGTGACTCTGCTTGTCACACAGATATTTTATTCTCACAGCTAAAGCTATGAGCAAAAGGAAAGCAGTTAAAAACAACAGGCAGCAGTAAATTACATTTTTGTTCTTGGCATTACATACACTTAATATACTTCCAATGCACAGAACTGCCCAGGAGGACATTCATGTACAGGACACCAATGATAAATGTCATTCTGAAATAGCAGCATCATGTGACAATGTAAAAAAACTCAAATAAACTTGCAGACATTGCAACGTTTGCATGAATACAGTAAGTATTTTTTACATACATATATTAGTAAATATTAGTTAATTGTTCATGTAAAAAAGTTTTTTTTGTAATGTAGGTTTACTGAACACCCCACTAAATGAATTGTATTTGAAAGTACTGTTTATGACACACAGTCCTCAGAGAAAGAAGTTTGAAATATACGCTGATAGAAAAATGAAGTTTGCAATGAATAACTAGACTGTAAATAGTTTTCTAAATAGTTAGGGGCTTTTTACCTTTGTTGTCGTTTTAATCTTACAGCACATCATTTCCATGGGACTTTTGAACATGAGTATGTTTTGGGCAAATCTTAAAAGTTAGAGTTGAACTTGTCTGGAACTTGATCTACTTTGTCCTGATCTGTTTATTCAGTATAATACTGGCTTCATGTGTGGAACTTTTGTTGCTTTGAGTCATATTTCAACCAAATATATTTTCTAGTTTGGGAGAACTAAACACATTTAAAGTGGAAGGTTATAGCTTCTAACCAGGGGAGGACTGGCAGCCTTAGGCCTGGGGGGCAAGTCCAATCAAGTGGCCCTTTGAACCACCGAATAAGCTCACCATCCCCACTGCCCATCAGCGCACCCTCGCCAGTGCCCATCAGCGCAGCCTCGCCAGTGCCCATTAGTGCAGCCTCGCCAGTGCCCATCAGCACAGCCTCGCCAGTGCCCATCAGCGCAGCCTCGCCAGTGCCTGGGGATTAGAGAGGAGAGCAGCCGGATTACACAGAGCGGAGATCTCCCACTTACCCAGCGTGGCCGCTTCCATGATGAACATTATCAGTGTGCTGTCTATCATAGGAGCCAGTCCAGGAGGTGGGACTTGGTAAGTGGGAGATCCCCGCTCTGTGAAATCTGGTGGCGCTCCCCCTCCGAGGCAGCCCAATGGGCACAAACCCTGGGAACCCTCCCACTGCCCCATCTCGCCGTGCACCTGCTCCCAATTGGCCCTGCAAAGCATGAACAATACGGGGACAGACTTGGTCCAGGGACAGTGTCCTCTGGTCACCCTAGGCTAGTGGCCAGCGGATCCATAGGTCAGTGGCCAACAGGACCCACAGGTCAGTGGCCAACAGGACCCACAGGTCAGTGGCCAACAGGACCCACAGGTCAGTGGCCAACAGGACCCACAGGTCAGTGGCCAGCTCCCAGCAGGACCCACACATGTGGGTCCTGCTGGGAGCTGCCTGTGCACCTGGGGGTCCTGCTGGCTACGGACATGTGGGTCCTGCTGGCCATGGCCAGTTCCCAGCAGGACCCACAGTTTTGAGGGCGATTTTTAGGTTATTGGGTGGGCACTGGCCTGGGGCAGGGTAAAAAGGGTGTATGGGGGTAGATGGGATGTGGGATTCAGCTGCGGGTGTCAGGGTCTCTCACCTCAGTGAATGCAGCTGCCCTTGCCAGTGCCAGCTCAGCAGGTCCTTGCATGGCCTCCTCCGATCCTGGGCGTGTGAAGTGATGTTCCTGTCCTGGGGTCAAGTAAACTTGCAGCCCAAGCCAGTCATGTGGGTCCCAACTCCCTGGCGCACCTTGCTGCCCAGGGGTGGACTGACAACACCCAGGGCCTCCAGACAAAATAAAGCAAGTGCCCCCTGTCATGCCCTGGCCATGACCCATTCCTGGCCCTATCATAACCCACCCCTGGCCCGCCCCTTCAATTTGTACAACGTACTACCTTTTAAAAATAAAATAAAAATGTTTAACAACAGAGTCTAACGTGACCTGGAGGGGTTTTTTTTTCTAACAGTGTCCCATGGACAGTCTGTTAGAAAGTGTCCATCTAGCCCCCATTAGAGACTACAACAGAGTCTAATGGGACCCCCTTTGTGTGCCATGACTCTCACCTCTGCCCAACCTCTCACAAAGTAGAAATAAAATTGTAGCTCTACTCTTACCTTAACTATGGGTGCTGTAGCTGTGGCTGGCTCCCGCATCCTCTGTGGCTGGTTACTGTGGGTGGATAGCTAGCATCTGTTGGTGGCTGGCCGGCACCCTGCTGTGGCTGGATGGATCCCTGGTGTGGGTGGTTTGCTCCTGTGCGTGGCTGGCTGGCTCCCTGCTGTGGGTGGGTCACCGTGGCTGGCTGGCCCCTGTGGGTGGTTGGCTGGCACCCTGTTGTGGCTGGCTGGTTTCCTGGTGTGGGTGGGTCACCGTGGGTGGCTGGCTGGCACCCTGGCCCTGCTGTGGATGAGTCACCATGGGTGGCTGGCACCCTGGCCCTGCTGTGGGTGGGTCACCGTGGGTGGCTGGCTTCTGTGGGTGGCTGCCTGGCACCCTGCTGTTGGTGGCTGGCCTGGCTCTCTGCCATGGATCAGTGGCTGGCTGAGACGGCACAGCCTGCTGTGGGTGACTGGCCTGGCTCCCTGCTGTGGGTCAGTGGCTGGCTTGCACGGTGCACCCTGCTGGGGTTGGCTGGCCTGGCCTGGCTCCCTGCTGTGGGTCAGTGGCTGGCTTGCACGGTGCACCCTGCTGTGAGTGGGTGGCTGGCCTGGCTCCCTGCTGTGGGTCAATGGGTGGGTGTTTCGGTGGCTGGCTGGCTGACATTGTGCAGCCTGCTGTGGGTGACTGGCCTGGCTCCATGCTGTGGGTCAGTGGCTGGCTGGCACAATGCACCCTGCTGTGGGTGGCTGGCCTGGCTCCCTGCTGTGGGTCAGTGGCTGGCTTGCACGGTGCACCCTTCTGTGGGTGGGTGGCTGGCCTGGCTCCCTGCTGTGGGTCAGTGGGTGGGTGCGTGACTGGCTGGCATAATGCACTCTGCTGCAGGTGGCTGGCCTGGCTCCCTGCTGTGGCTGACAGAGAGGGGGTGGGCTGACAGAGAGGAGGGTGGGCTGACAGAGGATGAGTGGGCAGACAGAGGATGGGTGGGCAGACAGAGGATGGGTGGGCAGACAGAGGATGGGTGGGCTGACAGAGGATGGGTGGGCAGACAGAGGATGGGTGGGCTGACAGAGGATGGGTGGGCAGACAGAGGATGGGTGGGCAGACAGAGGATGGGTGGGCTGACAGAGGATGGGTGGGCTGACAGAGGATGGGTGGGCAGACAGAGGATGGGTGGGCAGACAGAGGATGAGTGGGCTGACAGAGGATGGGTGGGCAGACAGAGGAGGGGTGGGCAGACAGAGGATGGGTGGGCTGACAGAGGATGGGTGGGCAGACAGAGGATGGGCGGGCTGACAGAGGATGGGTGGGCAGACAGAGGATGGGTGGGCTGACAGAGGATGGGTGGGCAGACAGAGGATGGGTGGGCTGACAGAGGATGGGTGGGCTGACAGAGGATGGGTGGGCAGACAGAGGATGGGTGGGCAGACAGAGGATGAGTGGGCTGAAAGAGGATGGGTGGGCAGACAGAGGATGGGTGGGCTGACAGAGGATGGGTGGGCTGACAGAGGAGGATGGCTGAAACGGGGGGAGGTTAGATTAGACAGAGACCTCAGAAATACACAGTGCCCTAGGACTCCAGTAAGTGGTCACAACCAGCCGAGCTTGGCCGCATCTACACGTGACCAGCTCCGCCTCCGTCGATCCATTTGCATGGCGCTTGCTACACAAATGCCCTGTGATTAGCCGAACAGGGTCATGTGCAGCCGCACGCTGTGGAATTCTGGGACATGTAGTCATGATGCGAGGCTCGCATCATGAGTCATGATGCGAGCCTCGCATCATGACTACATGTCCCAGAATTCCACAGCGTGCGGCCACACATGACCCTGTTCGGCCAATCACAGGGCTTTTGTGTGGCCTGGCCGACTTCATCAAAGGAAAAAAAAAAAAACGTCAGCGAGGGCCGGCCCACGGCCGTTTTGCATATCAATCGGGACGGCCTGGGGGGAAATGTCCACTTTGCATCCCGGCCCAGTCCGCCCCTGCTTCTAACTGTCACTGATTTGGAGGGAATGTCCCTCATTTGGAACAAAGTCCCTCGGTCCCTTTCTTCCTCATTTGTCCCTCATGTTGGTCTAATGCACAGGTGAGTGAGTGAGTGAAAAACGTATATAGCACTGCACATGCGAACTGTGGGCGCTCGTTGTTCATTTCTACTTTGAACTCAAAAGAGATGGGTCTTGATCTTTCTCCTAAAGGTCAAGTGATTCTCCTCCAACCAAATGCTGGTTGATAGAGCGTTCCATAGTCTGGGGCCTTGGACCGCAAATCTTCGCTCTCCTTTGGACTTGTATCTGGCTTTGGGTATTTGGAGTAAATTTTGATTGGTGGATCGCAGAATGCGATTGGGGTTATAGGCTTTGAGTTTTTCGCATAGATATTGGTGTCAAGCCTGCGGGCCGAATCCGGCCATCCAGGCCATTTCATGTGACCCTCACACCTCTTCTGCAATTGCAGGAGAGCTCCAGCCCTCCTCTGGTCCTACTCCAGACCCTTACTTTCTGCACCCAGAGTCTTCCCAGCAGCAGTATAAGGTAAGGAGGGTCCACTGTTATATAAGCTAGAGTAGGGGACTCAACTTCTGATGGTGGGTTGGCTTTTGACATCTATTGTAAAGAGGAGGGGATGTGCTGGAAATCTAATCTTACAGATACAACCAGCCCTTTTGAGGGCAATCATAATGCTGATGCGGCCCACAATGAAATTGAGTTTGACACCCCTGGTCTAATGTATACAAATATAGTAGATGTATATAAATATATACACTCTTTAATCATCAAAAAGTGTTTTACAGTGCTACATTTATCATCCAATTTCTAAAGTGTTCTGTTAGTACATTTGAAAAGCCATTATAAATGAATACTATTGTTAAAAAAGCACTTGTGGGTTTAACCAATTGTTTTTGTGTATATATTGTCTATGTAAAGGGTGTGTGTTCTTTGCCTACATCCTTTTTCTGATAGGTGTTCCTGTTTCACATCTCAGGAAGTTGGGAGGTATGGTGGAAGTATACGTTATACTTTTCATTTGGTTGCTGGTTACTTGTATACTGGAAAAAGCTGTGTATAAAGGTCAATTACAAAATTGCCAGGAGCAGGTTTATTCTCAAAAATGTTTATACACTAGTCTTAAATGTATCTTAAAAATTGAACAGTAAATTACAATACGTAAATAATAAGAATGTAAAATGAATATTTTATTTTAAAATAATAAAAAAAAAGAATCCCTAGGTTCTCACATACTTCTTATTATTTTTGCCCTACACAGATATCAAGAAAGGTCTTCAAATCAAAGTGTTTTAAGTGGAAAGTTTGTTTGGAATTGGGACATTTTCACCAATATTTCCGTTTGGAATGTTGTACTGAGAACATTTGACACATAAGGAAATTAATATGAAGCACCAGCAATGCTTACAGTGGAAAGCTAGCTCAGGTATGGTGCAGCATTGGTGACAATATCTCGTCCTCTTGTTTATAAATTATTATTATACATGATTATTATACACAATACATTGTGACATACAGTAATTGTGATACATACGTAGGTAAATACAGGGCTTTAATTGATAATGTAACAACTACACCAAAAAGAAGTCATGCACAATACCATAGCCATGTTTTTCCTATTAAATACAGCAAGAGGTCTAAACATTTTCTTTAAACTAAAAAACCCTAAAAAATAATACAAATCAGTACATATATTTATCCATCTACCTAAGTAAACATACTTTTTCTAAACCTACAGCATCAGATAACGTTACATGCCAGCTCCTATTTTAAGCTGGCCATACATTGGTTGAAATTTCGCTGCTTCAGCAGGGACCAGCCAAATTTTGATCCCTGTATGGCCTCTGTGGTTGAAGAAAAGTCTACTGATCAACTTTTCCTTAACCACCCTGTTTTTAAAAATTTGCACATAATCAGAACTGCTGACTATAGTTGGCAGCACCGATCCATATATTTTGGGCTATTCACTGCAGCTGTGGGAATACTGTATTTTTTTTAAAAATAGACCTCTTTGCTTTTACCATTAATAAACAGCCAATCAGCGAACAACACCTATGGAATCAGTGTAGAGATTATTGTATCGACTGATGTTTTCTGTCAGTAGCACATTTTTAACTTTTTGCCAGAATAAGCTTTTTGCATGTGGATTTTTGGGCCATTCCAGAATAGAACTTTTGCACATTTTTTTCCTCAGCCTGAGATACTGGGAATGCTGTAGAACAGGCTGTAGCAAAACTATGACTATAACATCCTGATTTTCATCCAGTAGTTTTTGCATAGCCAAATAAAATGCTGTTCTGAATTTTCCACTTTTCACATAGTTTTTTGTGAGAACAAACAGTGTTTTTTTGCTTAAGTTAATGCTCTCTGAAATGTTATCAATAATAGCTTTTCCTGGCTCCCAATCTCTTTCCTCTAAGCAGAGAAGTATGTGTTTGGCTCCTCTGCTCTCCAGCTGGTCACATAGTTCATTAAAGACCCAGTCATTGACAGCTGGGTCCTTCTCATCATACGTGATAAATGCATCATATATAGTGTCTGCGCTAGATACTTTGTTATACTTTAACCTTGCCATACACCAATGATATATATACCATATATCCCAGTAAAACAAATTACTCATAATAGGCAATGCAGTCAATGGGACAATTAAAACAAATGACACAAGAAACAGTAGCAATTCTGTGAGATCCATATTACAGGCATGTATATCAAATAAGATAATTCCTTGCTTCTTCCATTTATCTGGAGTGGCACAGGTGACATCGGTGGCCAGCCGTGGAATATTAACATTGTTGCTATTAATCCAGTTTATGAAGTCAATAATTTCACAGGTACACTCAAATGGATTTCCTTTCAGTCTTAAAACTTTTAAATAGTTATCATTACCAGACAAAAAAATGGATCTATTTATATGTTGAATGTGATTGTAACTTAAATCAAGGTTAGTGAGGCTATGGAGCTTTATAAGAAACGCATCTGTCAAAGTTTGAATGTTATTATGATTTATGATTAGAGTCTCCAGTGAATTTGTATAATTATACAAGTGTGCTATTATCATTGTAATCTTATTGTGACTTAGGTCAAGAACCTTGAGGTTTTCAAAGCATGTCAGGTTTTTCCAACCGAAAAACACCAATTCATTATGATGTAAGTAGAGCTCAGTAAGACTTGCAGGCAGTCGGCACACTGCTTCCTTGGGAATGGAGTAAAGTCTGTTGTAGGAGATATCGAGAACTGACAGATTTGTAAAATTATGGAAAAGACTGTAGTAGCGATTGTCACCGCTTTTCCATAATACATCCAGACGGTTTCCAGCAAACCGTAATTCTTTTAGGGAGGAGCTATGAACCGGGGACTCAGTTAGAGTTGAGATTTCATTCCAGCTTAAGTTAAGAACTGCAAGTTTTGCCAGGTTTTCAATGAATTTAAGGTGATGAGTTACACCTTGTACAATGAAATAGTGCTTGTTATAACTCACATCTAATACCTCCAATTTTTTCAGTTCCTGAAAAGCATTGATGGAAGCAAAATCCAGTTTATTGAATGATAAATCCAAGTATGCTAGGTTTTGCAAGTATCTAAATTCTGTCCCGTTTAAATTTTGGCCCATGCCATTCGAAGACAAATTTAGACATGCTACATCAGAAAATGAACTGAATGCTTCGGGGTCAATAAAAAAGATACTGTTCAGACTTAGATCCAATGTTTTGCCATATGCAGTACATTGAGGTTTTACCAGAGAGTTAATTGGAGTAATTATTCCTGGGGATACTCTACTAAAATGTTCTACACCATTGTATGTTATGTCAGTTGGATGATTGTTGTAAAATGCTTGTAGGCCTTGGCTTTTTAAGGTGCTCTCTGAAAAAGGTGTTATTCTATTTTCAGACAAGTAAATTATTGCTAGGCTTGGAAATGTTTTAAACACTTTAAAATCAACCTGACAAACAAAATTAACAGATAGGTTTATAATGTTTAATTTGTTTAGCTTTGTAAGAGGAGCTAAGTTTTTGGATGTGATGTCTTTGAAAACATATCCTTGTATATGCAACTCTCTGAGGGAAATTAATTTTGAAAAATTGTCAGAAATATTAATATTATTTGGATATGCCTGCAGATTGTAGTTATATGACAAGTCAAGTTTTTCTAAGGATGGCAAGTAAGAAAAAAAGTCTCCTATTGCCATTTCAGTCATTAAGTAATTTAATCTAAGATTTAGTTCTTTCAACTTAGTCATGTTTTGAAACCATGTTTTTGATACAGTAGTAAGTGAAGTACTTCCAAGATGGAGCGCGGTCAAGTTTTTTAAATATTGGAAGGCAAAGTCATCTATTTCAAGAAAGCCTTTTCCAGAGCAGGGTTCACAGGGATATGCAGCATTATAACATCTTGGACAATTTCCACTTAGAAGAAGAACTTCTAAATTGAGTAAGTTTTTGAAATCATCTCTGTGAATAACTTGTATTCTGTTATTGCTTAAGTAAAGTTGTTTTAATGATGATGGCAGATGCAGAGGCACGCTGGTTAAATTGTTAAATGAGAGGTTAAGTACTGTTAATTCCTTGAGATCAGAAAATGTTCCATTTTCAATATCAAGAACACCTGGGCATGCATTGCCATAGTAACAGTTATGGCCTAGGTAAAGTTCCTCCAAATATCTGAATTTTGAGAGACTTGTTTTGTTAATCACAAAAATGTTGTTATACTGGAAGCTTAGTGTTTTAATATTTTCAGGTAGTCCCATGGGAATTTCACAGAGATAGTTGTGATCAATGAGAAGATGTTCTAGCTTGGTTAATTTGGTAAAAGTTTCATTATTAATCTCCAGACCTCTTTTGCATATATTGGGATTATTAAGTCGCACCTTTGAATAGTGGTTCCAGCTAAGGTCTATTTTTGTAAGATTATCCCAGTGCTGAAAAGAGGGATTATAAATAGTATCAATAAGGTTTTGACTTAACAGAAGTTCCACAGCATTTGATGTGTAGTTGGTGGGAGAAGGTACGGTTTTCAGACTTCGAGCACTGCAGTCAAAAATAACAGATTTGGTATTTTCAATAATCGAACATGGAATAGTTCTGTTGGTCGAAATTGTTCTGGAAAATCCAAAGTCGTAGTTTATTAGTAATACACACAAAAGATTCTTCAACAGGCTTAACATTTTGTCCTGAAAAAAGTAAAAATATTGGATAGAGGTTTTGCAGTTATCACATTTAACATTTGCTTTTTTAATCAGTTTCATAAACATCAGGGAACAAAGAATAATCATTAGCCCGTTAGTCTATTCTCATTTAAATATTATATTTGAGGAAGTGAAGACAAGAAACAAGTAATCTTAAAGAGGACCTTCACACTCCTTAACCCCCAAAAATCCCCTAATACAAACTGTCTATGAAAATATGAAAACTTGGCAACCCCTTCTTAAATGTTGCCATGTGTAGGAACCACATCTCAATCTCATTTTGGCAGATAGGCATTAGAGAAAAGGCTCTGGTTTTCTATTACCATGAGATTAAAGGGGAGATTCCCCTAAAAAGAAACTTTTTACATTGCCTGTCTCTTCTTAATAACATGTAGAATCGGCTGGTAGTTTAAAAAAAAAACGTCCGTACATACCATTTTCGGCATGTAGTCTCACCGTCTGGCGGCCGGGGATGGGCGTGCCTACTTAAATGGCAGGCATCTGATCGACGCATACAGCGCGTCACGAGATGCCGAAAGAAGCCGAACGTTGGTGCGCATGCGCCGTATAGAGCCGCACCAACGTTCGGCTTCTTTCGGGATCTCGTGACGCGCTGTATGCGTCGATCAGATGCCTGTCCCCACACATCATACCCGGAAGCGGCGGTGAGACTACATGCCGAAAATAGTATGTACGGACTTTTTTTTTTTAAACTACCAGCCGATTCTACATGTTATTAAGAATAGACAGGCAATGTTAAAAGTTTCTTTTTAGGGGAACCACCCCTTTAAGGTGATTCCTGTAGATTTGTGTTCAGGGTCCTGGTGAATTTTTGTACAGATTTGGCAAGAAGAATTTTATTTACCCATAATTCGCTTTGAAATGTGGCCAGCAGACTAAAAAGGGCAAAATAACGAGACTTTTTGATAAGCCTGTGCCCTCACTATAAAAAGGGTGGGGGGGGGGTGGAGAACCCAAAGTGTTAAGCCCTGTACACACGATCGGTTTGTCTGATGAAAACGGACCGATGGACCATTTTCATCAAACAAACTGATTGTGTGAGGGCCCCATCGGTTTGTTTTCCATCGGTAAAAAACAATAGAACATGTTTTAAATTTTTGCTATGGATAAAAAAATGATAGAAAAAAAAGTTCGTCTGTGTGGAAGTCCATCGGTCAAAAATCCATGCATGTTGAGAATCAAGTCGACGCATGCTTGGAAGCATTGAACTTAATTTTTTTTCTTTCTTAAGGCTTCAAGTCTTTATTAGAATAGGCTGATTTAGGGGGTGGTATTTTGGATCTTTATTTTATTTTACTTTTTTCATATGCTGATAGGGTCTTTCAGGTTTAGGGATCTCATACAGCAGCAATCAGTTATTGATCATTTGTTTTTGGAGCTGCCTTTTATTTAGAAAAAAAAGGGCAAGAGCACCTAAATCACCTCAGATTTTATCGCTCTTGTTCACTCCATCCACTATTCCTTTGGATAAAAGAAAGATAGCCATACACCAGTGAAAGTATATGTGAACTCTTACCTTGTAAAACAACCCATTCAGTTTAAAATAGAAATGAAGGGCCAAAACATTTGTGTATATACAGTATATAAAAAAAATATAAATACAGTACTTTTTTTTTCTTTAAGTGATCACATAATCTCTGCTCTCAGCTATATAAGGGGATTGAAGAGGTGGGGGTGGAGAAACAGTATTACACTGACCTTCCCATTGATTAGCTGCAAAGTCTGATCATTGGAGAACAGGCAGGATGTTCTCCTAGCATAGCCAGAAAACCGATCACACTGAAATAGATGTGCTGTCATGCCTAGCGTTGTCAGTTTGAAATACAAAAGCAGAGGGACTAGCAGGATAACCAGGTATTTCACACAAAATAATCATTACAAAGAAAACAGGATACTGTACCTTTTAACAAAAAGTACATGGTACAACAGACACATATCAGAAATATTAAATGATCGGATAACATACTCATTAAGCCAATTATTCCTAACGTTCCAATACCTGTATCTCTCCCCCACCCATTATGCATACCTGACTTCTCACTCGATCCAGTACTGTGCCCATCTGTAACAACTCTGTCCTCTCTTTCCACTTTCAAAGGCTTTGCTGTGGCAGTAGGAGCAAGTCTCTCGCTGCTGTCAGTCAAATTTTGTGATGACGGTGTGGGGGTGGGGCTGAGCTCTGTCTGTATCTATGGCTTGGGATCAAGCCCAAAGGTGTGTCACAATAGGATGCGGCTTCCTGTGGAGGCACACCAAGAAGAAGAGGAGCCAGGAGGGCTGGCAGGGACTCCAGAAGAGGAGGATTGGGAAGGTCTGTGCAGTTGTATTATACAGAGCAAATAAGTATAACATGCTTGTTATAAAAAAAATCGACTTTACAAATAGTTTGACAGAAATTGGCTAGTAGTACTACTAGCCAATTTATAAATCAATCAGATTGGGTGCTACTGTATGTAAACCAACCTGATTGTAAATTAAAAAAAAATTAATTCCACAGCCAAATATGTGTTCCATGCTGTTGTTGAGACTGTCTGTAAAAATCACACTGTTCAGTAATACCATGTAGAGCTTTAGGCATCCGCCAAGGATGAAATTAGTGTAATTTTATTGTTGCCCTCTAAACTGCAATAAAATACATTCTCTCCACTGTATGATATACACACATTATATATATATATATATATATATATATATATATATACACACACACATATATGTATTTTTTTTTTTACTTGGTACACATGCTTAATTCAGTCTATGGGTTTGATTCACCCAATTTTCTTTGGACCCTTGGTGCATAGAACACAGGCGGGTACACCTAGCCCTAATAAGGAGCTCATTTGGTCCATGCAAAAACTGTCATCTTTACTTAGGACTTCTCATACAGTACAATAGTGATGAGCGGAATACGCCATATTCGATTTCGCGATATTTCACGAATATATAGAAGAATATTCGCGAAATATTCGTTAATATCGAATATTCGTGATATTTTATCAAAAAAATTTTTTTTGCAAAATTTCGCTAATGCGAATGCGAAATTGATTGTGAAATATTCGTCAACACGCGAAAACGAAGATCATTTCCTGGATTGCTAAACTAATATGCACTAAACACTAACTCTACTTACACAAACTTATATGACTAAACTAAAGCTAATTTTTTTTTTTTTATACACAAAACACAGAAGGGCAGAGAAAGTATTCGCAATACGAATATTCGCATTGCGAATATTCGGCAACATAAAAGGATCGCCTCAGCTACTCGGCCCAGGGTCTCTAATCATACCAGCAATGCTTTTAGACGTCGATGGAGATCACTAGGATGTGATCTGTTTTAAAAATAAATTTGAAAAAATACGAATATTCGCAATAGCGAATATTCACCGCGATATTCGATTTATTCGCGAATACTCGAATATGCAATATTCGTAACGAATATTCTCAATGCGAATATTCGTGAGCAACACTACAGTACAAAATATTAAATCTTTTATTGAAGTTATTTAAAAATTCTGCAGTGTGAACAGAAAACTTCACCAAGACCTAGTAGCAATGCATCAGCTTGAAAAAAAAGACAAGATTGGCTAAAAATATATATTTTTTTATAGCTGAAATAAACAAAAACTTAACTAATATACTGTATAAACACCATGCAAACAATATGCTTGGTGGGATTTAAACTCTGCATGGAAGTCCACTGTCCTTGTCATGTATTTTCTCTTGTATCTCAAAAGTACAAGACTAGCACAACAAATAGCTGTATACCAGTGTATACAGGGTGAATATCCAGTAATTATGTGAGGAAGATTGAGTACAAATGAACACCAACAGGACTTCATAATGTACATGTCAAACCTGCATTCAACATTTCATTTCAGTGACCTAAACAGAGTGAAGTGTCCCTTATAAACTGGTCACCATAGGATAAATCATAAGTCTCTTGTACAGTATCTTTATGTACTGTACTGTATATCCCTCTCCATGCATATTTGCATTAGATTTCAGGTATGTAAGGTTTCTGTGGCCTGTGTATTTACAGATATCTTTGTATAACCACTTCCAGGATGGCTCTTCTGCGTGAATTGTCATATATGTATGGCAGCTCCATTTTAGAGCCATAGCAAGGATGAGAGCCAGAACAGGGAAATGTGTCAAAGGTATCTGATCTGTCCACCACAGTGTCACAGTCCCGCCAAAAATTGCAGATTGCCGCCCTTACTAGTAAAAAAATAATAATAATAAAAATGCCATAAATCTATTCCCTATAACTTATGTCAAAAATATGTAGAAGAATACGTATTGGCCTCAAATGATGAAGAAATCTGTTTTTTAAAAACATTTTTGGGGATGTTTATTATAGCAAAAAGTCAAAAAACATAGGCCCAGATTCACAGAGCAATTACGCCTGTCTAACTGGTGTTAGACAGGAGTAATTTCAAATTTCGCGCGCCGTTTTACTAGTTTGAATCCTCAAACCATGATACGGCGGCTTCGGGCTTCGATCCGAGAGGCTTACGTCTTCGTAAGCCTTCGGATCTACGCTGCGATATTTTTGCGGCCGCTGGGAGGAGTTTGCATCGTTTTCATGCGTCGGGATATGCAAATGACTTTTTACGGCGATCCACGAAGATACGAGTGGTCTTCGCAATCGCTTACGTCATTTTTTTGCTACGTACTGTTAGACCAGCTATTTGCTGGTCTAACGGTGCGTAGCCCATGTTAAGTATGGCCGTCGTTCCCGCGTCGAATTTAATTTTTTTTTTACGTAACTCGTTCGGGAATAGGAATGTCCGTAAACGACGCTACTCAAACAACGAATGACGTAACGACGTGATTTTGCGCAATGCGCGGCGGGAAATTTCTGAACGGAGCATGCGCAGTTCGATCGCCGCGGGAACGCGCCTATTTTAAATGCTTCACGCCCCCTACTCGCGTAGATGGCTTGCGCCGGGAGAAATACACTACGCCGCCGTAGTTTACTGGACAAAATCTACCGGGATTCCACGTAGAGCCAGGTAAAATACGGCGGCGTAGTGTATTTCTGATACTCTACGCGAATCTAATTGTATGTGAATCTGGGCCATAGTATTTTGTTCAAAATCGATGCTCTTTTTTTGTTTATAACGAAAAAAATAAAAACTGCAGAGGTGATCAAATACCACCAAAAAGCTATATTTGAGAGAAATAATAGAACATCTATTTTGTTTGGGTACTGCATGCACTTGTCAGTTAAAGCAATGCGGTGCTGTATCGCAAAAAATGCTCTGGTCATTAAGGGGGTAAAACCTTCCAGGGCTGAATTGGTTAAATACTTTTAGCTACTATGTTTGACTGGATAATATGACATAACTATAACTACATAAACCAACTTGAGCTAAACACATGGGAAATTGGAAAGACTTACCGTATTTATCGGCGTATACCGCCCACTTTTTTGCCCTGAAAATCAGGGCAAAATCGTGGGTGTGCGGTATACGCCGATACTCGCTTTCCCGCGCCGATTTCAAATACTGCGCCGGCATATACCGAGCACAGTACACTTGGGTATAGTCGGGCAGACTCGGCTCCTCTCGCGCTGACGTCCTGGACGTACAGGACATGAGCGCGAAAGGAGCCGAGCCTGCCCGACTATATGCGAGTGTACTGCTCTCGGTATATGCAGGCGCAGTACACTCGTGAATAGTCGGGCAGACTCGGCTCCTCTCGCGGTGACGTCCTGTACATCCAGGACGTCAGCGCGAGAGGAGCCGAGTCTGCCCGACTATTCCCGAGTATATGCCGGCGCAGTATTCGAAATCGGCGCGGGAAAGCGAGGATCGAGCGGGGAGGACGCCGTAGAAGGACGCCGGACCCGACGAAGAGGACACCCAAAGCCGCCGATGGACGCCACGCAAGACACCAAAACTGTAAGTATAAAAAACTTTTTTTCCAAAGGAATGGGGGCCACTTTAGGGGTGCGCACTATACGCGGGAGCGCGCTATACCCCGATAAATACGGTATTTAATTTGTGTAAGAGTTAAAAAAAAAAACTGTAGGGTGTTATTGTAGGAGAACCAGTAATGAGTTAACAAACCTCAAAATTATACAGAAAGCACTACATACATACCATAACACAACAAAATCCTTCCCCTTTTCCAAAAAAAATAAAAACATCTGAGAAAACATGGATGCGTTCAAGAGTTTATTGGCACTCATAAAGTGGAGGTTCACCCTAAAAAAAAATTCTAACAATACATTGAGAAGACAGAGCGGTCGGAGGAACGTCAATCAACTAGGAGTGCCCAGACCCGCAAGAATCATACCCAGACGCCGAGGGATGAAACGGCAATAACGAGGTATGTACGGAAAAAAAAAAAAACCCAGCATACCTGCAGTGTAATTAGTCTTCTCAATGTATTGTTAGAATTTTTTTTTAGGGTGAACCTCCACTTTAACCACTTCAGTCCCAGAAGATTTGGCTGCCCAATGACCAGGCCACTTTTTGCGATACGGCACTGCATCGCTTTAACTGACAATTGCGCGGTCATGCAACGATGTACCCAAACAAAATTTACGTCCTTTTTTTCTCACAAATAGAGCTTTCTTTTGGTGATATTTTATCATCTCTGCAGGTTTTATTTTTTGTGCTATAAACAAAAGAAGAAAAAAAAAACACAATTGGGGTTATTTACAAAAGGCAAATGCACTTTGCACTGCAAGTGCACTGGAAGCGCAATCGCTTTAAATCTGAGGGGTATATCTGAAATGAGGGGAAGCTCTTCTGATTTTATTATGTACAAGCTAAAATGCCCCCTCGGATCTACAGCAACTGCACTTCCAAGTGCACCTCCAGTGCACTTTCAGGCAAAGTTGATTTGCCTTTAGTAAATAACCCCCAATATGTTTTACTTTTTGCTATAATAAATATCCCATTTAAAAAAAAAAAAATCGCAATAAGCATATATTAATTGGTTTGTGCAAAAGTTATAGCGTCTACAAAATAGGGGGTAGTTTTATGGCATTTTTATTATTATTCATTTTTTTACTAGTAATGACAGCGATCTGCGATTTTTATCGGGACTGTGACATTATGGCGCACACATCGGACCAACATATTCGATATACAGTATCTACTAAATTGTAATCCTGAGATTCATCTTGTGCAGCTGAAACTTGCTAAGCTGTTATCATTTCAAACATTTCACTATTTTCCACATAAACCTAAAACCAATCTCCTAAAGATTCCAAGTGTATTTCTTGCTTCAAACTTCACCTTACCACTAAGCATTAGGCAACATTACCCACTCTGCTGCTTGAGAGGGAAATCATATTATTGGAAGCTGCAGTCCCTTTCAGAAGCACATGACAAAAGCTTGCATTCCTTGGCTGCACTGATTTATTTTTTACATTCGGAGGGCCAGATTCAGATACAATTAATATTGGGCTGCGTAATCGAAATAATCTACGCTGCCGTATTTTACCAGGCTCTACACCGAATTCTGGTAGATTTTTGCCCGTACGCTACGGCGGCGTAGTCTATTTCTCGCCGCGTAATCGAAATACGCGATTAGGGGGCGTGACGCATTTAAATTAAGCACGTCGAACTGCACATGCTCCGTTCAGAAATTTCCCGCCGTGCATTGCGCGAAATCACGTCGTTACGTCATTCGTTGTTTGAGTAGCGTCGTTTACGAACATTCCTATTCCCGGACGACTTACGTAAAAAATAATAAAAGACGCCGGAAAATGTAGAAATTCGACGCGGGAACGACGGCCATACTTAACATGGGCTGTCTAATATTAGACCAGCAAAAAGCTGGTATAGTGTTATGCAAAAAAAAGATGACTAAAGGTGCCGCAAGAGATTGCGAATGAAGATCGTAATTTCGGGGATCGCCGGCAAAAGCTCATTAGCATACCCCGACGCGGAAAACGACGGGAAGTCCACCCAGTGGCCGCAATTTTATTGCAGCGTAGATCCGAAGGCGTACGAACACGTAATCCAGTCGAATTGAAGCCCGCAGCCGTCTATTCATGGTTTGAGGTTTCCGACTAGCTAAAAAACGCGCGTAATTTAGACAGTAAGTTAGACAGGCGTAATGGCTCTGTGAATCTGGCCCCGAATATCTACATTACCAATGGACCACATGTTATGTGTATATTTCTCTTATTTTTCACATGTATAAAAAAACAATTAGAAAACTAGAAAAAAAAATGTGAAAGCAATAGCTGCAATTCAAAGAAACCACCAAAATGATCTTGTGAGAAGGAAAATCTAGGAATCTTAGTAATAGAAAAACAAATGAATTCACATTGAAATATTAACAATAATACATATGTTACACTCATAAAAAATAAAACCCTATTAAAGTAAAGTAGATTCCGGGTGTTATGCCGCGTACACACGATCGAAAACTCAGACAAGAAAAATTTGGATTTTTTTTCTGACAGAATTTTGCCTCAAACTTGTGTTGCATACACACGGTCACACAAAATTCCGACCGTCAGGAATGCGGTGACGTACAACACTACAACGAGACAAGAAAAATTAAGTTCAATGATTTCGAGCATGCGTCAAATTAATGCATGTTTTTTTTGCGCATCGGAATTGCATACAGACGATCGTAATTTACGACAAGAACTTTTCCCGTCTGAAAATTTAAGAACCAGCTCTCAAATTTTTGCTGGCGGAAATTCCGACAGATAAAGTCTGATGGGGCCTACATGCAATTGGAATTTCCGACCAAAAGCTCACATCAAACTTTTTTTGTTGGGAATTCCGATCGTGTGTACACGGCATTAGTGTTTGCTAGCACTCATACTATTTATTTATTTTTTGTAAATAAAAATCTGGAAGGAACAGCAGATTCTGAGCACCTCTGATTGATTTATTAATGGCAAAGATAAGTGTGCTGTAAACTGTATAAGAACAGGAAATTCCTAAATTCTAAAATTTGATTGGTAGCTAAGGGCTAATCCATATCGGTGCTCTTTGACCAGTTATTAAACAAGCCATTAGCTCCTGCGCATAGGGAAAAACCTCAATCCAATTTCAATCATTCAGGGAAATTAACACTTGATAAAAAGTTACCAATTTTGAAATTGGGCCACACAAAAAGGGAAGTAGAAGAACGTATAAAGCAGTTTAAAAGCAGAAATATTGAGGGATTAAAAAATATCCAAATAAAAGCTTTTCTCCTATTGGGCTCAAAGTTTTACATCTAACGTTATAACATTTTTGACTGATTATGTTTTTTTTAATATGTTCATTTTATAAAACAATACACGCATCTCTCAGCAATAAGAACACTCCAGAGTGTATTTATATACAGTTCCAAAAATACATCGGTTTTTATATATTTAAATAACTACAATAAAAATGAATAAACTTACCAGATGGTGATGCCCAATCCTAGGCTAAAACCAGCCCAGGGTTTCAAATTCCCAAATTGTGGCAGAAAACTTCATGCGACGAACTAGGAAAGAAAAAAGATTCCTCGGTAATCTAGAATATATTTTCTTAAACAGTTGAAAGCTGTGCTTAACTATAGTGCATCTGCACAAAAGGAAGTAATAAAGCCAGTGACAAAAGTCCAGAGAAAACTTCAGTTGGTAAAAAGGGAACTTTACACGTAACTCGTGATGAGCTATAATTATTAGTATTTGTTGTTGTCAGATTATTTTCATACTGAAAGCTGCTTTGATGTTTCAAGTTTGCAGCTTGCTACATTCTTCTAGTAGAAATACTGTATATATTGTGAAAATGTGTAAGCAGTGGGTGAGTACAAACACAAAGAATATAGTTGTAAGAACAAATACAAAGCTTAGCTGTAGGGTCCAAGAAAACAAAAATACAGTTGCCAGTATAAACTGGTCAAACATGTGTGAATATGGATCAGTTTACTTAAAGGGGTGTTAAAGGTTCATTTTTTATTTTCTAAATAGGTCCCTTTAAGCTAGTGCATTGTTTGTTTACTTACCTTTTCCTTCGATTTCCCTTCTAAATGTTTTTTTTCTTTGTTTTCTTTGTCTGAATTTCTCACTTCCTGTTCCTCCTCAGTAAGCTGTTCTGGCTGACTAAACACCACTCGGATGATGGTGGCAAGCTTAATGAGGATAAACAGGAAGTGAGAAATTCAGACAAAGAAAAAAAAAACATTTAGAAGGGAAATTGAAGGGAAAGGTAAGTGAACCAACAATGCACTAGCTTAAAGGAACCTATTTAGAAAATAAAAAACTAACCTTTAAAACCCCTTTAACCACTTAAGGACCGCCACCCGACGATATATGTCGGCAGAATGTCACGGCTGGGCACAGGGACGTATATATACGTCCCCTTTAAGAGCCCAGCCACGGGTCGCGTGCACACCGCCGGCGGCACGCTCGTTACCCGGTCTGAAGCTCCATGACCGCGCCCGCGGGACCCGCGGACACGCTCACTGCGGGTGTCCTGCGATCGGGTCACAGGAGCTGAAGAACGGGGAGAGGTGAGTATAAACAAACCTTCCCTGTTCTTCTCTGTGGCAATGTCAGTGATTGTCTGTTCCCTGATATTGGGAACAACGATCACTGATGTCACATGTCCAGCCCCGCCCCCCTACAGTTAGAAACACACATGAGGTCACACTAAACCCCTACAGCGCCCCCTAGTAGTTAACCCCTTCACTACCATTGTCAATTTCACAGTAACAGTGCATTTTTTTTAGCACTTTTCTCTGTGAAAATTACAATGGTACCAAAAATGTGGCAAAAGTGTCTGATGTGTCTGCCATAATGTCGCAGTCACAAAAAAAATCGCTGATCGTCGCCATTAGTAGTAAAAAAAAAATATTTGGTAAACGCTATAAATTTTGTGCAAACCAATCGTTAATCGCTTATTTCATATCTTTTTGGGGGAATATTTATTATAGCAAAAAAAAATGTTTTCTTTTCAAAATTGTCGCTCTATTTTTGTTTATAGCGCAAAAAATAAAAACCGCAGAGGTGATCAAATACCATTAAAAGAAAGCTCTATTTGTGGAGAAAAAAGGACGCCAATTTTGTTTGGGAGCCACGTCGCACGACCCCGCAATTGTCAGTTTAAGCGACGCAGTGCCGAATCGCAAAAAGGGGCAAGGACCTTAACCTGCATATTGGTCTGGGTCTTAACTGGTTAATATGGACTTAAGAAACATTATCATAAACAAAAATAATATTTCTGTGCTGACTACTAGGATATAACATTGGATATTACATTGGGTCAAAGATTAATAAATCTGTACTTATTCTTTTAACATAAGATGGTAGAAATACTACACAGCTCTTTTTTTGGAGATGTTTGCTTACAATACAATTTGATACAAGTAATGGAATTTATTAAAAATAGTACTTTTAAAAAAGGGATTTCTACGATATTATTATACAGGCATGGGCGTCCGCTCCATAGGGCAAGGGAGGGCATTTGCCCCCCCCCTTAGAAATCAGTGCCATGATTCTCGGGGAGGAAAACAGCGGACAGGAAGCAATTCAATTAGAGCCTCTCTCTCTCTCTCTCTCTCTATTCTAGCTTCAGCTGACAGAGAGGGGGCGGGGGCGATCGGGGGAGATGTACAGTACAGACAGCGCCGCTGCTCCATTTACCAGAGAACTGCATCTGCGCTGTGACAGAGAGAGGAGAGCCTCGGGCTATCTGTACTGTATATCTCCCCCGATCGCCCCTCTCTGTCTGCTGGAGCTAGAAGAAAGAGAGCGGTTCTTGCTGTGCTCATGCTGGGGGAAGCCAGAGAGAGTCACGCTGTACCCGCACCAACCAGAGAGCCACTCTGTACCCGCACCAACCAGAGAGTCACGCTGTACCTGCATCAACCAGAGAGTCACGCTGTGCCCGCATCAACCAGAGAGCCAAGCTGTACCCACACCAACCAGAGAGCCATGCTATACCTTCACCAACCAGAGAGCCGCGCTGTACCTGCACCAGAAAGCCACGTTATACCCACACAACCAGAGAGGGAGTCATGCTGTACCCGCACTGTAACCGCATGACCATAGAGGGAGCCCCGCTGTACCCGCACCACCAGAGAGGGAGAAAGACCAAGCTGCTGCCAGGGTAAAGGCATGCTACACTACTGACTAGAGTCACCCCAGGCAACCCAGAGTGAGTGAACGTTTAGCCAGAGGGATCACTGTTGCGGTTTCACCAAGTCTGGTAAGAGGACCTGTTGGCCATTATCCATTACTGTTCCTAGGGACTGAGCCATTAGGAAGTGTGTAACCTGATATCCTCCGATCTATGCTGGGGGCAATTATTGCAGAAAATTACACCAAATGCTGGGAGTTTTTAGTGAGGAAACTGACACCAGTGCTGAGGGTCATTATTATGTACATTGGTACAGATGCTGAAGTTTTTATTCTAGAAATCTGCACCGATGTGGGGGGTTATTATTGTTGCTACCGACACCAATGCTGGCAATTTTTATTGTGGCAACTGACAGCAAAGCTGGAGATTGTTATTGCAGAAACTGGCATTGATCCTGGGGGTTGTTATTTCCTTGGGGGGGGGGGGGGACGACTCAATTTTTTATGATATTGTTATTCAAAGTTCCTAGTTGCTTGATCCTTTCCCTGATGAAAAATGCATTATCTACAACTTTACACGACAGACTGTACATCTGTCACACCATATATAAGTCAAAACCTTTCCTTAGCCGGCCACACACTGGTACAACAAACATTTGTATCAAAAATCAATTCAATAATGCCTTTAGAGACCTGACGAATCAGTGGAATTTCCTGAACAAAAAGCACAAATACAACACTTAGAATACCCTTGCTTGTTAACTGTCATGGCTGATGCAAATAAATGCTTTGCTTCATAACCAACTGAGGAAAAGTGTATGGAGAGTGACAATACTTAAAGCACAATAAATACATGGTCTGGTTTCTCTCTGTTTTCTCTTTTTTCTTTTCCTTCTTGACTTTTATTCTCATCCTCAGCAGACTGCTATCTCTGTCTCTTTGCCTCAGCTGGTTATAGCCTCTGCTTGGAAGAACCCAAACGTTAAGAATGCCAATGGCCTTCTCCCCTGTGTAGATCTGGTGTGAGTGCCTTATTTAAGGCCAGTCTTTCTCTTCAAACTATGGTTACCTTAAAGTGTATTCGCCACTTTGCTTGTTGAGGGCAAACTGACAAGTTCTCTTGATAAGCCACCTCTAACACACTGATACCTTGGCTGTGGCACTTCTGGGTATGAGGTAACATCTGACCCTCCTTCCTTCCTTCCAGGATGCAGTGCTTAGAGATGAGGGGCCAGTTGCCAGGCCTGAACAGTGATATATCATGGAGGAGAAAATTTCACTTCTGTCTCAGGTCCTCATTGGATAGATTGATAGCAGCAGGAGCCATTGGCTCCAGCTGCTGTCAATCAAATTCAGTGACACAGGAGCTGGGGGCTGGGACGAGTCCTGCTGTCTGTGTCAATGGATGCAGTAGCAGGACCAGGGAGTGTGCCCGCACGGGTGCCCCCATGGAAATCCGCTCTCCGTGGGGGAACTTGCTGAGAAGGTGTAGCCAGGATCGCTGCCAGGATACCCCAGAAAAGGAGGATCGGGGGCTGCTCTGTGCAAAACCCTTGCACAGAGAAGGTAAGACATGTTTGTTATTTAAAAAAATAATAATTTACAATCATTTTAAAGGAACAGTAAAGGTTAGTTTTTTATTAGATCAATTGATTGCTGTAAGCTAGAGCATTTAAATATCACTTACCTCGTTTTTCCTTTTGACCTCCAAAATACAGTAATCCACGTTTAAAAATGCCATTTCCTGTCTCTCTTCTTCTTGCTTTCCACCAACATCTGACCTGTTTTGCATGGTGGAAAGCAGAATGTGCTCACCCCCTCCCTATGACTATAGCCCTGCGTGAAGATGCTCTCTTATCCCTCACAGGCATTGAGGCTAAGCCTAATGGGAACTGTAGTTCCCATTAGGCTGTGATGTAGCAAGAATGAATGTGCACCGCAAACCAGGAAGTCAGTAAGAATAACGATTCAGGAGTGACAGAGGTGAATAAAACAGCTCAATTTCAACAGGTATCAAACTAGTTATAATGCAAAACATTAATTTTTACTTTATCAGCTACTGTCAGACTATAATTTAAGAGGAAAATATTTTTGTCTTTACAACCCCTTTAAGGCAGGCAATAGGATACATTTTTTTTCATTCAACCAGTGGGTTCAATGGGAAAAAAAATCCCCCATTAACCCACTTGTATTGATGAGGGGAATCCCTCCCACAAAGCAATTTAATTCTGACATTTGGGAGAGTTCCCCACTCATCAGTGCTGTGGGCTTTGGCCGGCAGTACTGATCGAGTAAAAACCAAACGACATGCTGATTGTATAGAAGTGGATCGAGAAATCAATTCTCCTGAAGCGGACAAATTTCAGCCCATCGATGGCTGGCTTTACACTGGTCTAACTCGGCACTCTCATAGGTGATAAGGGTAATGGAGGAGAGCAGGAAATATAAGTGTCAGTGGGGGGCAATCAAGAAAATTTGTAATTTTAACCTGGAAAATGTTAAAATAAATTCGCACACTGCCCACCTCATCTGTATGCAATACCAATGAACATCTAAATGATTCAAAGAAGAATTGGGGAAAAAGGTCTGATGAGGCCAAAATTGAGCTCTTTGGCATTAACGTGATCTGCTGTGTTTGGAGGAAGAAAAATGCTGACTATGATCCTAAGAACACCATCCCTACAGTTAAGCACAGAGGTGGAAACATTATGCTGTGGGGCTGTTTCTCTGCTAAAGGTACAGGCTGACATTGCCACATTGAAGGGTCAATAGACGGGGCCATGAATTGTAAAATCTTGGATGAGAATATTCCTCTCTCAGCCAGAACAAAAAAAGAAGATGGGTCATGGATGGGCCTTCCAGCATGACAATGACCCAAAACATACCACCAATGTAACAAAGGAGTAGCTCAAGAAGACACACATTAAGATCATTGAGCGGCCCTAATCCTATAGAAAATGTATGGATAGAGCTGAAACTTCGAGTTGTCAAGCAACAGCCAAGAAACCTTAAGGATTTAGAGAAGATCTGTAAAGAAGAGTGGACCAAATCCCTCCTGAGATGTGGTAACTTGGTAGCCAACTACAAGAAACTTCTTACCCATGTGCTTGCCAAAAAGGGTTTTTCCACCAAGTATTAAGTCATGTTTTGCTTTTGGATCAAATACTTAATTTACTCACCGAACTGCAACTCAATTTCTAACATTTGTATCATGTTTTTTTTCAGAATTTTTGGTTAATATTCTCTATCATTTTAAAACACACCTATGATAGACCCTTCATTTCTTTGTAAGTGGGCAAACTTACAAAATCTGCGGGGGATCAATTATTTTCCCCACTGTGTGTATATATATATATATATATATTATATATGTGTATATATATATATATATATATATATGTATATATATATATATATATATATATATATATATATATATACATACAGTACAGACCAAAAGTTTGGACTCATTCAAAGAGTTTTCTTTTTTTTCATGACTATGAAAATTGTAGAGTCACACTGAAGGCATCTAAAATATGAATTAACACATGTGGAATTATATACATAACAAAAAAGTGTGAAACACCTGAAAATATGTCATATTCTAGGTTCTTCAAAGTAGCCACCTTTGATTACTGCTTTGAACACTCTTGGCATTCTCTTGATGAGCTTCAAGAGGTAGTCACCTGAAATGTTTTTCACTTCACAGGTGTGCCCTGTCAGGTTTAATAAGTGTGATGTCTTGCCTTATAAATGGGGTTGGGACCATCAGTTGTGTTGTGCAGAAGTCAGGTGGATACACAGATGATAGTCCTACTGAATAGACTGTTAGAATTTGTATTATGGCAAGAAAAAAGCAGATAAGTACAGGAAAATGAGTGGCCATCATTACTTTCAGAAATCAAGGTCAGTCAGTCCGAAAAATTGGGAAAACTTTGAAAATGTCCCCAAGTGCAGTCATAAAAACCATCAAGTGCTACAAAGAAACTGGTTTACATGCGGACCACCCCAGGAAAGGAAGACCAAGAGTCACCTCTGCTGTGGAGGATAAGTTCATCCGAGTCACCAGCCTCAGAATTCGCAGGTTAACAGCAGCTCAGATTAGAGACCAGGTCAATGGCACACGGAGTTCTAGCAGCAGACACATCTCTAAAACAACTGTTAAGAGGAGACTGTGTGAATCAGGCCTTCATGGTAGAATATCTGCTAGGAAACCACTGCTAAAGAAAGGCAACAAGCAGAAGAGACTTGTTTGGGCTAAAGAACACAAGGAATGGATATTAGACCAGTGGAAATCTGTGCTTTGGTCTGATGAGTCCAAATTTGAGATCTTTGGTTCCAACCACCGTGTCTTTGTGCGACGCAGAAAAGGTGAACGGATGGACTCTACATGCCTGGTTCCCACCGTGAAGCGTGGAGGAGGAGGTGTGATGGTGTGGGGGTGCTTTGCTGGTGACACTGTTGGGGATTTATTCAAATTTAAAGGCATACTGAACCCGCATGGCTACCACAGCATCTTTCAGCGGCATGCTATTCCATCCGGTTTGCGTTTAGTTGGACCATTATTTATTTTTCAACAGGACAACTCCAGGCTGTGTAAGGGCTATTTGACCAAGAAGGAGAGTGATTGGGTGCTGTGCCAGTTGATCTGGCCTCCACAGTCACCAGACCTGAACCCAATCGAGATGGTTTGGGGTGAGCTGGACAGCAGAGTGAAGGCAAAAGTGCCAACGAGTGCTAAGCATCTCTGGGAACTCCTTCAAGACTGTTGGAAGACCATTTCAGGTGACTACCTCTTGAAACTCATAAAGAGAATGCCAAGAGTGTGCAAAGCAGTAATCAAAGCAAAAGGTGGCTACTTTGAAGAACCTAGAATATGACATATTTTCAGTTGTTTCACACTTTTTTGTTATGTATATAATTTCACATGTGTTAATTCATAGTTTTGATGCCTTCAGTGTGACTCTACAATTTTCATAGTCATGAAAATAAAGAAATCTCTTTGAATGAGAAGGTGTGTCCAAACTTTTGGTCTGTACTGTGTGTATATACATACACACTGTATTTATTGGTGTTTAACACTCACTTTTTTACCCTGAAAATAGAGGGTAAACTGTGCCTGCGTGTTATACACAGGGGGCTGTGGAAAGTTTTTTTCCTGAAACTTCCCTCTTAAACTTAGGGTGATTGTTATACGCCTGTGCGTGTTATACGCCAATAAATACGATATATGAGAAAAAGTTCAAAAGTTGCTGCACTTAAAATGATTTTACTTTTCCAAATATTCTCGTAAAGGTTACATACCAAAAAAGTATTCAAAATATTAGATATGTTCTGACTTGATCTGCGTTAGCATGTAAGCCCGAAACGGACATCCATGTCTGAATAATTTGAATACTTTTTTGGTATGTAACCTTTATGAGAATATTTGGAAAAAATAAAATCATTTTAAGTGCAGCAACTCTTGAACTTTTTCTCATGTATATATGGTCGGTGGGAAGACCTGTTTGCTGGCACTTGTTGTATACCGAGTGCAGTTCTCCTCCACTCCTGTGCATATATATATATATATGCACAGGAGTATATATAAGCATGTGTGTTTGGACTTTGGAGTGCACACCCTAATGCAATAGGATGCGCATACCTATACATAGAAAAATGTTATTAAAATAATGATGTCAGATGTTCAGCAGATACAGTAACTCATGAGATTATTGTAATATAAAATGTATAACTAATGCATTTTTCATTTATAGAAATAAATAGAGGAAGAAGGTATGCGGGAAATTTCAGTAAGGAAATTAATTACAGTACATTTTAAACACACAAAAAAAAAGTAATTGCATAAATACAAGTCTACAGTACAGGAAACATCTGTGCAATAGAAGTTCTCTTCTGTCTCATAGAAGGACCAGACCAGATTTGTATTAATGAATTTCTTATATAATATTTATAGTTTATGAATTATTTTATGGTAATTGATTGGCATAGATATATTTGCACAATGCAGCCTGGAACATACAAAGTGCAAAGTATCTGGTGCTTACCTGGTTGATCCTACTGTTTATATTTTCTTACTTAATTTCTGTGGCAATGTAATAGCAGATGATTGCCAGCTTTACTGCGAATGCTTCGAGGGTGTATAAGGGGAAGCCATCCACTTTCTATTTTTTCTATTCTAGACACTAGGCGCTTCACGTGACAATTTTTGCCCCCTTAGACACGGCTCCAGAATATCTAAGGGTAAGTGTCTAAATGGGACAAAAATAGTCACTTGGAGAGCCAACATCATCATCTTATTGGGCAGATCTAGCAGTGAGGCTTCTTCTCTCTGCTAGTTGACCCACATTACATACATTCAATAAGTGGTAGGAGTGAGTCCAGAATGGGAAACATTTTTAGACCCCTTGTGAGTAGGGATGATCCCACGGTTCAAGTTGAACATAAGTGCAGGGCGCTGCTGACTCCTCGCTGACTTTTAAAAGTTACTTGGTGTGGGCCTTTTTCGACACGTGTGCAGCAGATCACAACATTGCCGTTTGCAACCTATGTATGAAGCAAATCAAGCGTGGCCAGAACAGCAGCAGCTTGGGCACCACATGCTTGACCAGACATATGACGACCTGCCATGCAGTCCATTGGCAACAGCACTTGAAAGATCTACATCATAGAAAAAGGCAGACTTCTCCTTGCTCCTCACCTGGGATCTCCAACACTACTATACCTCCAGTCCTCTCAAAAACCTGCACTGAGGGGAATGAAAGTATAGCAATAGGTCCCAAGTACTTGCAGCCAATCTGCTAGCAGTACACCAACATCTGATTTTAGTAGGCAAAGTCCCAGCCACCCACATGCTCAGTGTCTAAATGCTAGCTTCGCCAAATTGCTCTTTTGATATAATATTTCACAGCAGGGCCTGTTCCTGCGCCCAACAAGAGTAACTATGAGGGGTTACAATGTTGTGGCACCACCACCACCACCCAAGGCCACATTTTTCTGCTGCCGTTAAACAGGGGCATTCTAGTAGTTAAAAATTCAAGTAGTTCTTACTATTAAAAATGTAACCACATCAATACATGGCACTTTTAGGCCCCATGCACACGAGAAGCAAAAGCAAACACTTCTAAACTCAAGTTTTCAAACGCAAAAACCGGCGTTCAAAACGCCCGTTTTTGCCGCGAATTTCGTGGCGTTTTGCCGCGTTTAGCGGCGTTTTACCGCGATTGTGGCTATCAGCGTTCAGAACCACTGAATTGTAGACCCTCCCAAAGCTTATATATTTAACCATTTCTGAAATTTTCAACAGAGAGAGCAGCAGCAGCAGCAGAGAGAGCACTTGCATACATTCATTATTCTCCTTTGTGAAATGGATCCCATAATGAATATATGCCAAGAAATTGTTCTTACTTTGCACTTGATGAGGCTTCAACGCCGTCGCAAACTACGTGGACGACCCGTTCGCAGAGCTCGTCGTCGCTATTGGACCCATCCGTTGATGGCACAGAGATTTTCAGTTGGGTATTTTACATTTCGAATTTTCAAAATTTCGAATTTTCAAAATTCGAATTTTCAAAATTTCGAATTTTCAAAATTTCGAATTGAGAAAAATTCGAATTTTCGAAAATTCGAATTTTTCAAAATTCGAATTTTGAAAATTCGAATTTTTCAAAATTCGAATTTTGAAAATTCGAAATGTTAAAAATTCGAATTTTCAAAATTCGAATTTTTAAAAATTCGAAATTTAGAAAAAATCGAAATTTTGGAAAATTCAAATTTTGAAAAATTCGAATTTTCGAGAATTCGAAATATTGAAAAATTCGAATTTTGAAAATTCGAAATTTCAAAATTCGAAATTTCCAATAAGTATTTTTTGACTCTGATACACTGATACACTGCACAAGGAAAAATAAGAGTATGTCAGACATTTTAACTAGTTTACATCCCAACCAAGCCCAAAGCTGTATTAATCTTACCTTTTTTTCTGGGTGATATGGGTTCAACTGGTTCCAGTTGGATGTCAATTATTTTCCAATTTCTTGCCAAGTCCTTTGCTTGGCTGTCCTGTCTGAATATAGTTCATGGGAATTGTCCCATATTTGAGGATAAACCTGGACTGCCTCTATAAGTTGTACTAAAGTAACATCAGAAGTCATTTTTGAAAATTCGAATTTTTAACATTTCGATTTTTCAAAATTTCGAATTTAGAAAAATTCGAACTTTCGAAAATTCGAATTTTGAAAAATTCGAATTTTTCAAGATTCGAAATTTTGAAAAATTCGAATTTTGAAAAATTCGAATTTTGAAAATTCGAATTTTGAAAAATTCGAATTTTGAAAATTCGAATTTTGAAAAATTCGAATTTTGAAAAATTCGAATTTTGAAAATTCGAATTTTGAAAAATTCGAATTTTGAAAATTCGAAATTTTGAAAAATTCGAATTTTGAAAATTCAAAATTTTGAAAAATTCGAATTTTGAAAATTCGAAATTTTTAAAAAAAAATCGAATTTTGAAAATTCGAAATTTTGAAAATTCGAAATTTTGAAAATTCGAAATTTTGAAAATTCGAAATTTTGAAATTTCGAATTTTGAAAATTCGAAATGTAAAAAATTCGAATTTTCAAAATTCAAATTTTTAAATATTCGAAATTTAGAAAAATTCGAAATTTTCAAAATTCGGATTTTCAAAATTTCAAATTTTCAAAATTCGAATTTTTCAATATTTCGAATTTTCGAAAATTCGAATTTTCACATTTCGAATTTTCGAAAATTCGAATTTTCACATTTCGAATTTTCGAAAATTCGAATTTTGAAATTTCGAAATTTCAAAATTAGAATTTTCGAAAATTCGAAATTTCAAAATTAGAATTTTTCTAAATTTCGAATTTTTAAAAATTCGAATTTTTAACATTTCGAATTTTCAAAATTCGAATTTTCCAATAAGTCTTTTTTTTAAAGTAACATCAGAAGTCATTTTTGGAGATGTCACCTCTTCAACTTTTAACCAAAAATGAAGATTTTGGGAGGTGGCTTGTGGACAAAGGTCAGGAAAAACACATGTCTTGGGGTTGTCTGCTGGCTAGACAGCATGCCAGGCATTCATATGCAAATTAGACACTGATTAGATTAGTTGGGCTGAATGGAAATGCAGGTGGACAGATGTTGTTGAAAGTACAACATATAGGTTTAAATTCAAAAGGAAAATTTTGGAAAGTGCAATGCTGGTGGTGTATTGAATTATTGAATGAATATATATCATCTTTGAATTATCTAAATGATAGACATAATTTAAAACGATTAAAAATAATTTTTTTAACATTTTTTAATGATATTTCCCTATTTTATTATGTTAAAAATAGGGTTCCTTTAAAAACGCTTATAAACGCAAACGCGGCTAAACGCGGGTGCCGCGTTTAGACGCGTTTAGACGCGTTTAGCGGCATTTAGCATTTAAAACGCAAAAGCAAACGCTTCTGAACCCAAAATTTTGCGTTTGAAAAAACGGCCCTAAACCCAACTGCTTTTAACCGCCAAAAAATGTGATTGTGTGCATGGACACATAGGATAACATTAAATGGGTTCAGGGGCAGTTGAAAAAAATGCCCAAACGCCTCTGAACTCGAGTTTACCAGCGTCTCGTGTGCATGGGGCCTTACCCCCTCCTGCCCAAGACAATTTTTAGCTTTTAGCCTTGTTGCACAATTTTTTTTTTTTGCTACATAAACACAAGTTTTTGCAAATCAATAATTGTTCTTCATTAATTTAGCCCAAAATGTATTCTGTTAAATTTCTTTGGTGAAATTAACCCAATAAGTGTATATTATTGTCTGTAGGAAAGTTATAGAGTCCACAAAACATGGTATAGTTCTGAAAATTGTTCAGTCCCAAATACCTCACAAATTACCCCTTTTTGGAAAGTAGACAGTCCAATGTATTTAGTAAGAGGCATGGCGGGTTTTGGAATTTAAGAAATAAAAAACATACTGTCACCAGTGCAGTACATCATTATCACATAACTATTAGGGCGATGATCAGGGACACTAACTGGTGACAGTACCAAAAAAGTAAAAAAAATGTTATCACTTTTTACATTTCTTTTACCAGCGTAACATTTTGGTACTCTGAGAAAGTGATCAGGATTTTTTTTTTTTACACATTATGTTTGCTTATAACACTGAATTACATTGCTATATGTAAGCATTTTACTGAATAAAAAGGATTCATTCAGTTGGTTTTGTTGTGATTATCTGTGATTAGTCAAAGCTAATCACATGGTACTGATGGGTTGTGATTGGCCCTGTCTGTACCATGTGATCAAATTAACCAATCACAGCTAGCAAAACAATTGTACACATTGGCATGAAAGGAAGCAATCCATAGGGCCAGATTCAGGAACAGTTAGGCTGGCGGATCCAGTGATCCGCCAGCCTAACTGTGACTTTGAGCCGGCGTTTCTGTTTTCTGTAACCAGAAAACAAGAAACGCCGGGTTGAAGCTCCGATGCGAGCAGCGTAACTGAGTTTCGCCATCGCATCGTTACTTCAACTTAAAAATGGCGCCGGGGGCGTTTCCGCCGATTTACGCTCAAAAAATATGTTAATGAGCGGAAATCGGCAATTCACGATCGAATTCCGGCACGACGCAATGACGGTACGACGTTTCCGGACGGGATACGCGGCGCATAGATATACCTACATGGGGTTGGAGTATCCTATGTTAGGTATAGGCGTCGTCATCGCGTCGGGAAAAAAAAAAATCACGTCGCTTGCGTAAAAAGTTCATGAATGGGAATGTGACGTCATTGACGTTCATTCACAGAATTTGGAGCATGCGCACGGGGATGTTTGGACACTCGACGCATGCGCAGTACGTTGGCGGCGGGATCGCGCTTAGTTAGAATACTACACGCCCCGTACCCGCCCAATTTGAATTCCGCCGGCTCATTTGCGATGCGCTGCCGCAACTTTAGGAGCAAGTGCTTCCTGAATAACAGCACTTGCTCCTAAAATTTCAGCAGCGTAACGCAAATGAGATGCGTTACTCCAGAGCAAAGATGCTCTGCTCTACCTGAATCTGGCCCATTGTGTACAACTGTCATGTGACTTGCTGTGATTGTCCACAGTGGTCACATGGTACCAGCAGCGAGCCAGTACACTGATCAGTCATCGGCTGTGTCCCATGGACACAGTCAGTGACAGATCACACAGCTGCATGTCCCCGCAGATATGTGAGAGCGGCGCTTCCTGACAGGATGTCATATGACATAGTGACAGATTCTTAACCCCTTCTCACCCAGCCTATAGCAAGATAAAGTCTGAGGGGTGGCTTTCCCATCATGACCATGCTGTCTAATCAGCATCTTGATATGCCACACCTGTGAGGTGGATGGTTTATCTCGGAAAAGAAAAAGTGCTCACTAACACTGATTTAGCCCAGGTTCACACTGGGTACGATTTAGTTCGATTTGAGATGTGAGTTCACATGTGAAATCGCATCTCAAATCGGCGGCAATTGCCGGCAATGACACCGTCCTAATCGGTGCGACGCCGCATCTGCGGCGCTGCACCGATTTCAAAAAGTAGTTCCTGTACTACTTTTTGCGATTTCAGGACGCGATTTACATTGACATCTGTGCAGAACCCTGCACAAATGTCTCCTAAATCGCGCCGAAATCGGGACTGCCAGAGGGAGTGAAATCGCGCGATTTCAGCTGAAATCGCGCAATTTCACTCCCGCAACCCAGTGTGAACCAGGGCTGAGACAGATTTGTGAACAATATTTGAGAGAAATAGGCCTTTTGTGTACATAGAAAAAGTTGTAGATCTTTGATTTCAGCTCATGATAAATAGAGGGAAACATCAAAGTTTTGCGTTTTATAATATTGCTCAGTATGAGCAGTGCAGGGATATACTTTGGTTTAAAATGGAGATCACTGGAATAGTGGTGTCTACTACAGTGATTTCCAGCTTATAGAGGGATCCCACAAGTATCATATATGCATAGCTACAAGGGTCCAAGCTTGACCAATGTAACTATGTGAAAAAATGCCATACCTGGAATCCTTTAAAAATCTGAATTTCTCCTGAACAATTAGTAGTTTAGTTCCTGAGACTCTTTGGGGGTTATTTACGAAAGGCAAATCCAAGTACTAAGTGCACTTGAAATTGCACTGAAAGTGCACTTGGAAGTGCAGTCACTGTTTTTTATTTTCCTTGCATGTCCCCCTCGGATCTACAGGGACTGCACTTCCAAGTGCACTTTCAGTGCAATTTCAAGTGCACTTTGCACTTCTAGTGCAAAGTGGATTTGCCTTTAGTAAATAACCCCAATTGTATCCAGCCTCATAGCTAGACATCTGTCTAGGGCCTAGTGTTAGCCCCTTCCCTGCCAGTGACATTTACACAGTAACAGTGCATTTTTATAGCACTGATCGCTGTATAAATGTGAATGGTCCCAAAAATGTGTCAGAAGTGTCCAATATGTCCACCGCAAGGTCACAGTCACGATAAAAATCGCAGATCGCCACCATTAATATTAAAAAAAAATTGCCATAAATATTTCCCCTATTTTGTAGATGCAATAACTTTTGCGCAAACCAATCAATATGTGCTTATTGCATTTTTTTTTGGGGGGATATTTATGTGGCAAACCTAGCCACTTCTGGAACGCTGGACGTTACATGTCAAAAGGTTGTCTGTATTATATGCTATGTATTCTGCTGGGTCTTATGTGGGCATAGTAATTCATATGCTGGCAGCCGTAAGCCACTAGCATTCAAGTACTTAGTTTTATGTTGCCCAATCAGTGTTCGGCAGTTTTAAACCGAACTCCCACAACACATAACCCCAGACCCCAGCTATCTACCGACTTTTCCCTTGTGTAGCAATGCCTGATGGGAGAATTATCCAAACTGTTAAGTTCCCCATCTGGTCCTCCCTGTATTACCCCTGTTAAATCTATTTTGCTGTTTGGAAACCCCTTGCATGGGGAATTATATAAATATGGAAGCCTGTGAATAAAAAGTCAGTTGACTCTCAGAGCTGTGTGTCGTCTGGTTACTGGGGGAGATTTGGGACATTGCCTTACTTGTCAATGCTGACTGTGGATTTACCCTGGTTACCAGCGGAGATTGTGGAGTTTAATATTGCTCTCCGCTACATTTGGTGGCAGCGGTGGGATCTGAACCTTACAGCCGATAAGCGCAATTCGTGCAATGCGAACTACCGATGTAAATGGAGACGGATTATTCTAGGCTAAAGCGGCAGACATTAAAGGAACTGCTAGAAGCCAGGGGTAAGGTAGCCAGCAACAAATCCAAAGCTGTACTAACTGCCGAGCTGATGGAGGGAGACAGAGCCCGCAGCGCTACACCACCAGCAGCCATGGAAGAAACCCTCTACCAGAGAGAAATGAGGACCAGGCTGGAATTTTTGCCACAGCCTATATCAGATGCCATGCTGCATATGGTAATGGCGAATGTGCAGGAGTACGTGATGGCACACAGTCCGCAGTATACACAGTCTCGAGCAGAATCCACTACTGGGTCACTCTACAACCAGGTAAAACCCAAAATTCCCTATCATGCCTTTAAAATGTTTTGCGAGGAGAAGGATGAGATTGATGGGTATTTACAGGATTTTGAGAGACTGTGTGATTTACATGACTTGGAACGGACAGTATGGGTCCCATTGCTAGCAGGCAAGCTGGCAGGTCGGGCAGCAGAAGCATATCGCGCTGTACCCAGTGAGGACAGCAAGGATTATGATAAAGTGAAGCGAGCGATATTAGAGAGATACGCCATTACTCCAGAGGCATACCGGCGCAAGTTTAGAAACCTGCGCAAACCAGAGAAGGATTCACATGCTGAATGGGCACACAAGCTGGACCAAGCTTCCCAAGGGTGGATACAAGCCAGCCAAGCCACTACTATGGAGGAATTGAGACAGTTAATGCTGTTGGAGCAATTCTTCAACGGTTTGTCCCCAGAGGCACAAGAATGGGTGCGAGACAGGAAACCTCTCACCCTAACCGAAGCGGCTCGATTAGCGGATCAGCATTTTGATGCAAGGAGACATCATGGGCCCCTAACCAAGAGTTATCCTCGACCCGCGGGACCACCCAGTACTCTACCACCCCCCGGTCTCACAGCCTCCCCTTTTCGTCAATCCCAAGGGACTTTACCACCACCCTCTAGATATAACGGACGTGCCAACATCCAATGCCACACCTGCAAACAGTGGGGACATATGGCACGCGAGTGCACCCAAAACCGGGGCAGACCCGCCTGGAACCAAGGCCGACCAAACCCGGCACCAAGGGCTGCTGCCCATCATTATCAACGGGAGCCGGCCACTCAAGAGATGTTGAGCATTCCAGCGGAAGAACCCCTGGGAATCTTGCATGAGGTGATGACAGTCCGAGCCACGGATAACCGGCAGCATCATCGACAGCCAGTGACCTTGGAGGGGAAAGAAGTCCACGGACTTCGGGATTCAGGAGCTACTTTAACCTTGATAGCACCCCATTTGGTCCCTGACTCGGCACACACTGGCGGATCAGTGGCAGTACGAGTGGCAGGGGGAGCAGTGTACCGACTACCCATTGCCAAAGTACATTTGGATTGGGGTGTGGGAGGGGGGACGGTAGAAGTGGGCCTCATGCAAAATTTACCAGCAGATGTTATGCTGGGAAATGACTTGGGCCAGATGACCTCTGCTTTTGTACCCCAGGCCCCATACCAGGAAGCCCATCCAGTGACCACACGGCAACAGGCTCGCACCACGGTTCCACCGACACACTCTGAGGCTCCGGTAAGAGACCATGACCCCCACACGACACGTATGTCCTGGGATACCCCGACTAAGTTTGAGGCCGAGGTGAGGTCAGACCCCACGCTACAGGTATACAGGGACAGGGTACACGCTGACCAGGCTGGGCTAGAGGGGGAGCGGTACACCTGGGAGAAAGGGCTACTTTACCGCATTGCTGAAAGAGGAGTGGGAGGGTCGGCCACAGTAACGACTAAACAGTTAGTGGTTCCCCAGAAGTATAGGCAAGAACTGCTTCGGATTGCCCACGACATTCCCCTGTCTGGGCATCTGGGGATGACACGTACCCGATACAGGTTGACCCACGCTTTCTTCTGGCCAGGGATCTCCAAGGATGTGAGGCAATACTGCACCTCCTGTGACATTTGCCAGCGAGTAGGCAAGCGAGGTGACCGCCTCACAAAGCCAAGTTATGTCCTCTTCCCATTATTGAAGAACCCTTCAGTAGGGTGGCCGTAGATATAGTGGGGCCCTTACCAAAACCCAGTCCCTCCGGGAAAAGATATATTTTAACTGTAGTGGACTATGCCACCCGGTACCCCGAGGCTATAGCCCTCACAAACATTCATGCCGAAACTGTGGCAGAGGCCTTAATGAAAATATTTTCCAGGGTGGGGTTTCCCCAAGAAATCATATCCGATAGAGGCACCCAGTTCACCGCCGAGGTAACCCAACAACTATGGAAGATATGTGGCATTAAGCCAATAGTAAATTCGGCGTACCACCCCCAGTCCAATGGTCTATGCAAAAGGTTTAATGGTACGCTGAAGCAGATGCTCCGTACATTTGGAGAGGCTCATAAAGACTGGGAGCGCTTTCTACCCCATCTGCTCTTCGCTTATAGAGAGGTACCCCAAGAGTCAACAGGGTTTTCCCCTTTTGAATTACTGTTTGGGAGAAGGGTGCGAGGGCCACTAGACCTAATTAGAGAGCATTGGGAGGGGGAGAGTAGCCCAGACGGAACCCCTATTGTATCCTACGTACTGGAGTTCAGGGACCGTCTGGAGGCGCTAACCCAGGCTGTGCGCACCAACCTTCGGGCGGCCCAACAACGTCAGCGCCGCTGGTACGATAGGGGAGCCAGAGACCGCAGCTTTCAGGTGGGACAAAAGGTTTTGATTTTAAAACCGGTCCGCACAGACAAGCTGCAGGCCATCTGGCAAGGCCCATACCAGGTGGTGGAACAGAGATGTGATACCACCTATGTGATTGGCCCCTGCTCAGGGGTAGGGGAGAGACGCATGTTCCACGTGAATATGCTCAAACCATACCATGAGAGGATAGAGGACGTGGCCGCCATATGCGCTTCCGCCTCGGAGGATCAGGAGAATCTGCCACTACCTGACCTCTTAGAACAGGAGGGACAGACGGAGCCCTCCAAGGGGGTTCAGCTGGGGGAGCGGCTAAGCCCTCAGGAGCGTGCCCAGGTACAAGAGCTGATTGTAGCTAAAGGGGCTACCTTCTCCAATTTACCTGGGTACACTCCGCTGGCCACTCACCGAGTCAAGACCCCGGGACAGCTACCTATGCGGCAAACCCCATATCGTGTCCCTGAAGCAGTCAGGACGCATATGAAGACTGAGATTGACGAGATGTTGCAGCTAGGGGTTATCGAACCTTCCGATAGCCCCTGGGCATCGCCAGTAGTGCTGGTACCAAAGAAGGATGGCACGACACGTTTCTGTGTCGACTACCGGAGGCTAAATGACAAAACGGTGTCTGATGCCTATCCGATGCCCCGGATAGACGAGCTGCTGGATAAGATGGCACGGGGCCGGTATCTCACTACCATAGACTTATGTAAGGGATACTGGCAGATTCCACTGGCCGAGGAGGCCATCCCCAAGTCGGCGTTTGTCACCCCGTTTGGCCTGTATCAATTTCGGGTCATGCCATTCGGGATGAAGAACGCTCCGGCAACTTTTCAGCGGATGGTCGATCGGTTATTGGACGGATTCCAGGAATACGCATGTGCCTATTTAGACGACATCGCCATATTTAGCCAGACCTGGACAGAGCACCTACAACACATAGGGGCCATTCTAGATCGTATTGGAGAGGCAGGGTTAACACTGAAACCCAGCAAGTGTCATATAGGGATGGCTGAAGTGCAGTACTTGGGCCACCGGGTGGGGAGCGGGCGACAGAAACCCGAACCAGCTAAAGTTGAAGCCATAGCTAAATGGCCCACCCCCAGGACGAAAACCCAAGTGCTAGCGTTTCTAGGTACTGCGGGGTACTATAGAAAATTCGTACCCAATTATAGTGCCCTGGCCAAACCCTTGACTGACTTGACACGCAAGAACCTGCCCCGACAGGCCCCCCTTGTGCAGCAATGCCTGATGGGAGAATTATCCAAACTGTTAAGTTCCCCATCTGGTCCTCCCTGTATTACCCCTGTTAAATCTATTTGGCTGTTTGGAAACCCCTTGCATGGGGAATTATATAAATATGGAAGCCTGTATATAAAAAGTCAGTTGACTCTCAGAGCTGTGTGTCGTCTGGTTACTGGGGGAGATTTGGGACATTGCCTTACTTGTCAATGCTGACTGTGGATTTACCCTGGTTACCAGCGGAGATCGTGGAGTTTAATATTGCTCTCCGCTACAATTTATTATAGCAAAAAGTTAAAAATATTGTGTTTTTTCAAACTTGTCACTCTTTTGTTTATAGCGCAAAAAATAAGAACCGCAGGGGTGATCAAATACCACCAAAAGAAAGCTCTATGTGTGGTTCATTTGGGTACAGTGTTGCATGACCATGCATTTGTCATTCAAAGTGCGACAGCGCAGAAAACTAAAAATTGGCCTGGGCAGAAAGGGGATGAAAATGCCTTGTATTGAAGTGGTTAGGGATACAGATTTAGAAGATGTACTACAGGGAGTGTTTAATAAAGCTCCGAAAAAGAGAAGCATCAACATCTATTTATTTTGAAAGAATCCACAGAATACAGAGAACAAACAAATCCACTGGAGATTTTCCAAGGGACATTAGCCCGTAGGGGAGCACTGAAACCTTTAACAAGTAATTTACAAGCAAACAACATCACTTAGGCCCCGTACACACGAGCAAATAGATTTGTTCAAATCGGTCGGACCGACCGATTTGAATAAATCTGTCTGCTGGCCGTTTTGGTTTGATCGCTGTACACACGATCAAACCAAAATCCCCGCCAGCAGACAGCGTGGTGACGTGGCGGTGACGTGGCGGTGACGTGGCGGTGACGTTGACACCGCCACGTCACCGCACCAGGAAGTAAATTACTTACGCGCATGCGCCAAATCCATTTGACGCATGTGCGAGAAGATATGTCTGCTGGTTAGCGTACTAACCAGCAGACATATCGGGTGGACGGATTCCCAGCCGACAGATTTTAAAGCATGCTTTAAAATCTGTCGGCTGGCCAAATCCGTCTGCTCGCCCGTACACACGATCGAATCTGTCTGCTGGGACGGTCGGGCAGACCGTTTCCAGCAGATAGATTTGATCGTGTGTACGCGGCCTTATAGGTGGGAATTCCCAGCTTGTCTGATTGCAAAGAATCAGGGGGTCTCATTGACCCTACAATTCCCAGAAGACCTAAAAGAATTCTGCAGTAAACTTGGTTTACCATACATAAACTTGGAAAACTAGGAAAAGTGGCCACCGGGCTGGAAGAAATTAAAAGACCAAAAGTGGACGAAAGTATATTTCTTTGAAATGCATTAATGTTGAAAATAAGGATGTAGAAGAATTCTGAGTAGATGAGATGGAATAAAATGGCATGTAAAGGAGTCACTTGGTGGGGTGGGGGACATGAAGTGGATATGCCCACTTGAACCTCCAGAACCACTTTTAATTATTGGAGATGAGGTCTGGGGGACAAGATGGGCATATAAAAGCCATATTGGATGGGGGCTGGGTGAGATTCAACATTGTTTTTCAATGTAAGGGGAGGGAGGCGGTAGGTATAGGTGTGGAGGGGCATATGTTGTTTCAATGTTATATGTTAGTTTTTAGGTCTTGTTTTATGTTATTTAAAGGGTATGGGCCAGATTCAGGTACAATTACATTGGCGCAGAGTATCAGAGATACACTACGCCGCCGTATTTTACCTGGCTCTATGACGAATTCAAGTAGATTTTGGCCCGTAAGGTACGGCGGCGTAGTGTATTTCTCGCGGCGGAATCAAAATACGCGATTAGGGGGCGTAAAGCATTTAAATTAGGCAGGTCCCCGCAGCGATCGAACTGCGCATGCTCCGTTCAGAAATTTCCCGCGTGCATTGCCCGAAATAACATTGTTACGTCATTTTTTGTTTGAGTAGCGTCGTTTACGTACATTCCTATTCCCGGACGACTTACGTAAAAAAATTGAAATTTGACGCGGGAACGACGGCCATACTTAACATGGGCTGTCTAATACTAGACCAGATAAAGGCTGGAATAACTTTACGCAGCAAAAAGATGACTACAGATGCCGTAAGAGATTGCAAACGACGCTCGTAACTTCGTGGATCGTCGGAAAAAGCTCATTTGCATACCCCGACGCGGAAAACGACGGGAACTCCACCCAGCGGCTGCAAAATTATTGCAGCGTAGATCTGAAGACGTACGAACACGTAAGCCAGTCGGATTGAAGCCCGAAGCCGTCGTTTCATGGTTCAGACTAATGAAACAACGTGCGTAATTTGAAAGTACTCCGGTCTAACGCAAGATAGACTGGAGTAAGGGCTCTGTGAATCTGGCCCTATATTCCTAGAATCAGAGGAAAACTTACCCCTTTTTTTTTCCTATCTTTTTTTTCCTATCATTCCTACTGCAAAGTTAACAGTATTTCCTTTTAAAGTATAGCACCCTTTAAAATAATTACTTATAACGTGAGAGGTTTAGATAACCCCAATAAGAGGCATCAGATATCTCAGGAGTTTAAATGATTTTCAGCTCATTTAGTTTTTTACAAGAAACCCATCTAAAATGGTGATCAAAAATTTGTTTGGGATCTAAAAATATCCCCACATGAATGCACAGCTACTCTCCTAATAAAAGATCTAGGGGGACATCAATAGGGTTTGATAAAAACGTACTATTCATATTGAAAGCAATGGAGTTTTACCACAAAGGACAGTATTTATTCATCAAGGGATCCTTATTTATTACCGATTTTACTTTGGCAAATGTATGCTGTCCTAATACACGAGGGAAGATTGATAGTGGCAGGAGATTTTAACTTTGTTTTTGACCCAACTTTGGATACCCAACCTCTCTCTCTGAGGTCAGAGGGAAAATATTTAAAGGCAATTAAACAAACTTAATCAACAGCAGTTAGTAGAGGCATGGAGAATTTTACATTCCCAGAGACAAAGATTTTACATATTATTCTTTAGTACATTCTTCATATTCTAGAGTTGACTATATCTTGTTAGATCACCAGCATTCAGCTCTTAGAATGGTTACTAAAGATAGAAATAAAATCAATAACTCTCTCAGACCATGCTCCAGTGGAGGCTGTCTTGGAGTTAAAGGACATCCCGACTGGACAGAGGTCTTGGAGAATAGATGAATCTCTTCTACATAATTCTAGGATAATTGGGGATCTAGAGAAGGAAATTAACAGATTTTTTAAAGGAAATAATAGAGAATAAAGTTTATATGAGGGGGAGGCTGGTAGCAGAGAGGGCTAAAAGGGAAAAAAAAGATGGCAAGCCCAGAAATAATCCATTCTACAAGAAATCCAGGGACTGAAACAGTTACATAAAGGACTACAAAGATTAAATAATGGCTATATTAACAGAAAAGCAAGAGGCATTGAGGGACTTGATGGAGCAAGATACTAAAAAGCATTCAATAGGACAAGTAAAAAGTATTAAGAAATGGGAAACAAGCCTGGGAAATTGTTGGCAGGGGTAATTAAACCTAGATGTAATGTGAATTATATAGCAAAAATGAAAGATAAGAAAGGGGAACTGAAATATTCTACAAAAGACATTACAAAGATGTATCAAGAATATTATCAATTGCTGTATAAAGAATATATTATACAAAATCCGATGATATACAACTTAGAAGAAATAAAATAGAGCAATATTTAGAAAAGGCAAAAGTTACCGCATATATTAGACGAGGGATCCATTAAGTTGGACATAGAGATCTCAAAAGAGGAAATAGAACAGGCAAGTAAAAGCACCAAAGCAGGTAAAATCCCAGGTCCGAATAGATATACCTCACTACAGGGCTCAAAATGTCAAGTCCTGAGCCACTAGCCAGACCTTAAGAGTTACTCGCCACCAGTTGCCCCACCCAACCCTCTCCCCTGCCCCTCCCCTAAGTCTGCCCCTAAACACGCCCTTGTAAATGATCTCATGAAATTACACTGTGAAATGTTTTCAGCAGAATTAAGTTCCAAAAATAAATAACAACTTTAAGAATATTAACATAAAGCATATCAGTACCCATCAAATGCAGCCACACTGTGCCCATCAATGCAGCCTCACTGTGCCCATCAACGCAGCCTCACTGCCTGTTATTGAACCCTTACTGTGCCCGCAGCCTCTCTGTGCCTGTGAACACAGCTCAGAGGTGTAACTAGAACCTTCAGGGCCCCGGTGCAAGAAACCATGAAGGGCCCCCTGACCTCCAGAGTGACCCAGCCCCATGCTTCAGAGGGCCCATGTGTCACCCCTGTACACCTGGATAGGAAGAGGGCTGAGGGCAGCATACAGAGGAACCGATCCCCTCCATTTTCCGATCCCATTCCCCTATCACTGCTGCCACCGCTCACTGTCACTCATCCCAGCCCCATGCCTCAGGGGGCCCATGTCTCACTCCTGTACACCCGGATAGGAGGGGCAGTGGGCTATATATAGAGGAACCAATACCCTCAATTTTCCTCCTGCAGTCACGGCTGCAGGAGGAAAATGGAGGGTATTGGTTCCTCTATATACCACCCACTGCCCCTCCTATCCGGGTGTACAGGGGTGAGGCATGGGCCCCCTGAAGCATGGGGCAGGGATGAGTGACAGTGAGCGGTTGTAACAGTGATGGGGGAATGGGATGGGATTAGTGGTGATGGGGTGAGTGGCAGCAGTGGTGGGGGGGATGGGATCAGTGGTGGCTGTGAGGGGGGTTAGATCACTGGCAGTGGTGAGGGGTGATGGGATCAGTGGTGGTGGTGAAATCAGTGGCGGGGTGGTGGGATCGTGGGGGTGGTGGGATCAGTGGCGGGGGTGGTGGGATCAGTGGTGGCTGTGAAGGAGGTAAGATCATTGGCAGCATGGGGCTGGGATGAGTGACAAGTGTGCGGTGGTATCAGTGATGGGGGAATGGGATGGGATCAGTGGTGGTGGGTTGGATGGGGTGAGTGGCAGCAGTGGTGGGGGGATGGGATCAGCGGTGGCTGTGAGGGGGTTTAGATCACTGGCAGTGGTGACGGTGAGGGTTGATGGGATCAGTGGTGGTGGAATCAGTGGCAGGGGTGGTGAGATCGGTGGTGGTGAGTGGGATCGGTGGCAGGGTGGTGACTAGTGTTGGTCACGAATATTCGCATTGCGAATATTCGTTACGAATATTGCATATTCGAGTATTCGCGAACAAATCGAATATCGCGGTGAATATTCGCTATTATTCGCTATTTTTCAAATTTAGTTTTAAAACAGATCACATCCTAGTGATCTCCATCGATGTCTAAAAGCATTGCTGGTATGATTAGAGACCCTGGGCCGAGTAGCTGAGGCGATCCTTTCATGTTGCCGAATATTCGCAATGCAAATATTTGTATTACGAATATTCGCGAATACTTTCTCTGCCCTTCTGTGTTTTGTGTATAAAAAAAAAAAAAAATTAGCTTTAGTTTAGTCATATAAGTTTGTGTAAGTAGAGTTAGGCCTCGTACACACGAGGGGATATGTCCGCTGAAAACGGTCCAATGGACCGTTTCAGCAGACATCTCCGCTCGTGTGTATGGGCTAGCGGACAGATTTCTCCACCCGACAGATTTCAAAGCATGCTTTGAAATCTATCCGGTGGGAATCTGTCCGCCCGACATGTCTGCTGGTTAGTACACTTACCAGCAGACATGTCGTCCCCCACCGCCGCCGCGCCGCCGCCGAATGGATTCGGCGCATGCGCGGAAGTGTTTAACTTCCTGGTGCGGTGACGTGGCGGTGACGTGGCGGTGACGTGGCGGCGTCAACGTCACCGCCGCGTCACCGCCACGTCACCGCGCTGTCCGGCGGCGGGGAATTTGATCCGATGGTGTGTACACGCCATCGGATCAAACTCCCGATTGGACATATCCGATGGAAATGGTCCGCGGACCGTTTTCATCGGATATGTCCGATCGTGTGTACGAGGCCTTAGTGTTTAGTGCATATTAGTTTAGTAATCCAGGAAATGATCTCCGTTTTCGCGTGTTGACGAGAATTTCGCAATCAATTTCGCATTCGCATTAGCAAAATTTCGCATTCGCATTAGCGAAATTTCGCATTTGCATTAACGAAATTTTGCAAAAAATTTTTTTTGAGAAAATATCACGAATATTCGATATTAACGAATATTCTTCTATATATCGCGAAATCTAATATGGCGTATTCCGCTCATCACTAGTGGTGACATCGGTGGTGGTGGGTGAGATTGGTGGTGGTGGTTTCAGTGGCGGGATCGGTGGTGGTGGGGTTGGCAGTAAGAGGCAGAGGTGGTGGTGGGGGAGGGTGGCATTGGGTATAGGGATAAGATCTATGGTGGTGAGGGGGGTCAGTAAGAGGCAGACGTTGGGATCAGCTGCACTATTATGTCACTTACTTTGTCAGTCAATTCCTTCCATCGATTTTACCATGCCTCCAGGGATGCTCCTGTGTCATGGGATTTACTGCAGAGGGGAGAGCTCCTCCCCCTTCACTACATTGGTGTCAGCTGGTCAGCTGACTTTCCCTTCCAGCATCTGACATTTGCTTTCCTTTTTCCTTTTAGCAGCCTTCCTCAGCGAGCAAACAACCGCCCCCCCCGGGAGCGCAATGTAACAAGGTCCCACACCCCTAGATGGCTAGTGCGGAACACTGATACTATCGCACATGCTGGTCAAGGGGGGGCGGGACCTTGTTACACAGCGCGCTGAACACAGACATACCCGCTGTGTGTGCGTGATTAAACATAACAAGAGGAGGAGAGAGAGAGGGAGGGGAGCGCTGAAGCCACCTCATCTCAGCTCAAAGCCGCAACAGGGCAGTCCGGTCCTGCCGCTGTGTGTCCTCTGGCTGACATCGCTTCAGCCAGGAAACCATCAGCCTGGTCCACCCCAGCTCCTCACTCTTTGAATGAAATTCCACTAGCAAATTAGGAGCAGGCGAGTGGAATTTTTGAGGGCTGCCTCACTATATTGTAACAAGTAAAGTTGTCTGCGCTGTGATGGACACTACCTAAGTGGAGTGCAATTGGAGGGGGTAGGCCCCAAGGAACAGTGAGGTGAAGAAGATGGGTGGTGCCTCATGTGACAAAATGGAACAAACAATGAACAATAATAGCAATGTGAGCATCAATGACGATATCAAAGTGAAACAATAAATAAAAAATATATATAATTATATATAACACGTGACAGTCCCAGTCCCACGGTCAGGGGGAGAGGAGATCCAAGTGCAGCATGAGAACTTGGTGAAAAATTTAAAAAACAAATAAACAAATGGAAAGGCTCCAGTGAAAGTTCCAGCAGCCAGGAAAGTGAAGGCGCAGCCAGCAAATCCAAACGTGCAGCCCACACCTCTTGTGATCTTATCAGCTTACCTCGAGGCTATCACATATAGCCAAACAGCAGGGGTGACAGTCTCCTAATGAATAGGTGTCTTCCTGAAGGGTGAGGTGGTAAACCTGGTGGGGCCCAGTGCCCAATAGTGCATGTGGGAGACAAAATGGAAAACCATAGAGTAGTCCTGTCACTGCTGGGGAACCTCCGCTAAAGTGAATAGGTGTTCACTTACACAGACTATAAGAAGGGGGTGCCTATCTCCACGAGCGGCGAGCTTGTCAAGTTCCTGGTTCTTCTCTTGTAACACTTTTGTATTAACACCGATCCCACCAGTGGCTCAAAAGATAGTGTCATGAACGGGGAGAAGAAAAGGAGGGCACATAGCGTAATACAGCAAATGTTTAATGCGCTAAAACATCGATTAAAAACTCACATTGAGCAGTCTGCGGCGATCATACATCCACGAGCTGCAAGCTCGTATACTGTCCGTCAGGTGCTGTGAAGAGTCCAGTGCTCCAATCCCGACCCGTATTCGTCACACCACGTGACTTTATCCCCTGACGAAGTCACATGGTGTGACGAATACGCGACATGTGACGAATACACCGTCATGTGTCTTCATCTGGGGCCCCAGATGAAGACACGTGACGGTGTGTCGTAACGCGTAGGGAAGGAAAGACGTGCATTGAGTGACGTGCTACTAGCGCTACGTTCGCCGTTGTCCTACACGCAATTTTATTTTACCTGTTTGTAAGTGCAATTCTTTTATTAAAACTTTTTTCACCAAGGGTAATACACGATTGGAGGCTTTTGTCTTCTCCCCCCCTCTTTCGTTTATCACCATTGAGATCCTAGGTACTCATCTCCCTCACCGATCTGTGGTGGCGAGGTGGAATTATATACATAACAAAAAAGTTTGAAACAACTGAAAATATGTCATATTCTAGGTTCTTCAGTAGCCACCTTTTGCTTTGATTACTGCTTTGCACACTCTTGGCATTCTCTTGATGAGCTTCAAGAGGTAGTCAAATGAAATGGTCTTCCAACAGTCTTGAAGGAGTTCCCAGAGATGCTTAGCACTTGTTGGTCCTTTTGCCTTCACTCTGCGGTCCAGCTCACCCCAAACCATCTTGATTGGGTTCAGGTCCGGTGACTGTGGAGGCCAGGTCATCTGGTGCAGCACCCCATCACTCTCCTTCTTGGTCAAATAGCCCTTACACAGCCTGGAGGTGTGTTTGGGGTCATTGTCCTGTTGAAAAATAAATGATGGTACAACTAAACGCAAACCACATGGAATAGCATGCCCCTTCAAGATGCTGTGGTAGCCATGCTGGTTCAGTATGCCTTCAATTTTGAATAAATCCCCAACAGTGTCACCAGCAAAGCACCCCCACACCATCACACCTCCTCCTCCACGCTTCCCGGTGGGAACCAGGCATGTAGAGTCCACCCGTTCACCTTTTCTGCATCGCACAAAGACATGCTGGTTGTAACCAAAGATCTCAAATTTTGACTCATCAGACCAAAGCACAGATTTCCACTGGTCTAATATCCATTCCTTGTGTTCTTTAGTCCAAACAAGTCTCTTCTGCTTGTTGCCTTTCTTTAGCAGTGGTTTCCTAGCAGATATTCTACCATGAAGGCCTGATTTACACAGTCTCCTCTTAACAGTTGTTCTAGAGATGTGTCTGCTGCAAAAGGTGGCTACTTTGAAGAACCTAGAATATGACATATATTTTCAGTTGTTTCACACTTTTTTGTTATGTATATAATTCCGCATGTGTTAGTTCATATTTTTAATGCCTTCAGTGTGACTCTACAATTTTCATAGTCATGAAAATAAAGAAAACTCTTTGAATGAGAAGGTGTGTCCAAACTTTTGGTCTGTACTGTACATTCCACATCAATAGATGCAAGGATAAAATACATTATTATAAATTATTAACTAAATGGTATTATGTCTCAGCAAAACTTCATACGATTAACCCAGAGGTATCATCGTTGTGTTGGAGGGGGTGCGGGATTGAGGGAACACATGCCCATATATGGTGGCACTGTCCCCTGATTCAACCATTTTGGAGAGAAATATTGAAAATGATTAAGATTAGTGGTGTTGAGATCAGGCAGGATCCCTGGCAGTGTTTGTTCCACGCTACGGGTGATACAAAGAAAAAATATAGAGCAGCAGTGGTTCCGTTTTTGTTGAAGACAATGGAAACTAAAGAAAATCCTGTTAATAAAGTTTTGGATTAGGGAAGTAGATAAAACTAGATTGCTTGAAAAACGAATATCTTTGCAAAATGACCCCAGACAGAGATTCTATGGAACTTGAAAAGCTTGGCTTGAGTTTAAACAATCTGGAACTTACTTATCTTATACTTAAGCTATATGAGGAATTAAAGTATTGTTTGAGAGGCCCCCCCCCTTTTTTTCTCTCTTACTGCACCGGTGGAGTGGAGTTTAAAGGAGGGGGAAAGAAAGGGGGTATAAAAAGAATTGAGGAAGGAAGAGGGGTGGGAAAGGGTGCAGGGAATTAGGGTGGAACTAGGGTGGGGGCCTTTGTGCAGACATCTCTAGACGCACCCCATAATCTAATCTAATTTAATTAAATATTATATAACACTTTAGGTTCTCATGGTTAAAATGATTGGGGAATGGTGAGTGGGATGTGTGTGTTTTTTTTTCTCTCTCTCTCTCTCTTACTGCACTGAAGGAGCAGAGTTAAAAAGGGGGGGTGGCTTATAAATAGAATTGTGGAACGAAAGGGGCGTAGGAAAGTGTGCATGGGATCAGGGTGGACTTGGCCGGATTTCAGACAAGGCCACCGAAGCCAGGCCTCGGGGCGGCAGTGGGTGAAAGGGCGGTTCCACCTATCCACACCGCCCTCACTCACAGGCACACTGTACAGTCCTGGCTCCGCCTATTATCTCCGCCCGCTCCGCTCATCCTCTCCGCCCTCACTCATGGGAACGCTGCAAAGTCTTGGCAGTGTGTGAAGGGGCAGGGGAGGCTCCGCCTATCCTCGTCGCCCTCACTCACGGGCACAGTATCCTCCCGCCCACACTCATGGGCACGCACACTGTATAGTCCCGGCTCTGCCCATCTTCTCTGCCCGCTCCGCCCATCCTCCCAGTCCTCAATCACGAGCATACTGTAAAGTCTCGGTAGTGGGTGAAGGGGCAGGGGCGGCTCAGCCTATCCTCGCCACCCTCACTCACGGGCACAGACAATATTAACACTGCTACTGATTCCCCCCCATACCACCACTGCTGCCACTGATACCCACCACCACCATTACTGCCACTGATACCCCCCACCACCACAATTACTGCCACTGATACCCCCCACCACCACCATTACTGCCACTGATACCCCCCACCACCATTACTGCCACTAATACCCCCCACCACCACCATTACTGCCACTAATACCCCCCACCACCACCATTACTGCCACTAATACCCCCCACCACCACCATTACTGCCACTAATACCCTCCACCACCACCATTACTGCCACTGATACCCCCCACCACCACCATTACTGCCACTGATACCCCCCACCACCACCATTATTGCCACTGATACCCTCCACCACCACCATTACTGCCACTGATACCCCCCACCACCACCATTACTGCCACTGATACCCCCCACCACCACCATTACTGCCACTGATACCCCCCACCACCACCATTACTGCCACTGATACCCCCCACCACCACCATTACTGACACTGATACCCCCCACCACCACCATTACTGCCACTGATACCCCCCACCACCATTACTGCCACTGATACCCCCCACCACCATTACTGCCACTGATACCCCCACCACCACCATTACTGCCACTGATATCCCCCACCACCATTACTGTCACGATACCACCCACCACCATTACTGATACCCCCACACCACCACCATTACTGCCACTGATACCCCCCCACCACCATTACTGCCACTGATACCCCCCACCACCATTACTGCCACTGATACCCCCCCACCACCATTACTGCCACGATACTCCCCCACCACCATTACTGCCACGATACTCCCCCACCACCATTACTGTCACAATACTCCCCCACCACCATTACTGCCACTGATTCCCCCCACGCCACCACAATCACCACTAGTGAGACTGATACACCCCCCACACCTCCACTAGTACCACTGATAATACCACCACCACTAATACCCCCCCACACCACCACCACTGATCCCATCCAGCAATCACCATCCCTGCTGCTGATCCCACCCCCTACCACTCATCACATCTCATCTTCCCCAACCACCACCCTCACCACTGATCCCATCCTCCCACCACCGCTGCCACTCATTTCATCCAATGCCCCCAACCACCACCACCCTTGCCACTGATCCTATTCCCCCCAACCACCTCTGCCACTCATCCCATTCAATCCCCCCTACCACTGATCCCACCCCTCAACCACCACCCTTGCCACTCATCCCATCCCCCCACCACCACTGCTACTCATCTTATCTCTCCCTTACTGCTGCCACTGATCCTATCCTCACCCAACCAGCACTGCTTCAAATCACAAGTAATTATTTATTTATTTTGGTGGGAGAAGAGGGTTTAATATAATTATTATTTTTTACCTAGTTTCTGGGGGGGGGGGGGGCGACTTTGAAGGACCCGGCCTTGGGGCGGCAAAGGGAGTAAATCCGGGCCTGAGGGTGGAACTAGGGTGGGGGCCTTTGTGCAGCCATCTCTAGACCCACCCCCTAATCTAATGTAATTAAATGTTTTACAGCACTTTAGGTTTACAGGGGTAAAAGGATTGGATATTTATGGTAGATGGGATGTGTGTGTGTCCCCCTCCCCCTGGGGTAGTAAACCCCCTCTTGCTCTCAAAAATTGAGTATATGGAAGGGAGAACCTCAGAATTGTATGTGCACTTATGGGAGATGGAATACTGTATGATTTATATACCTTAGGAATGTCGTGTATCATGTTTTTGTGATTTGTGAATGTTTTTTAACTAGTTATGTATTCTTGTATGTCGAGATCTTTGATTGTTATGTAATAAATGTTTGTCTTTTCTAAAAATGTATGAAAAAAAATTAAAACATAAAAAAAAATGCTTTAAAAAGTTGCATATATTTTTTATTATTAAATACAATCTTTATTTTACAAATAAATATAAATGACAAAGTGCTTTCATAACATTTTTTTTTTTTAAAAGAGATTACTAAGCTTTATAAAAAGAAAGGCCAACACTACACAGCTACAGTGCCTTGAAAAAGTATTCAAAACCCTTAAAATTGTGCACATTTTGTCATGTTACAAACAATAATGTAAATGTTTTTTTGGGGGGATTTTATGTGACACAAAAACACAAAGTAGCACATAATTGTGAAGTAAAAGGAAAATGCTAAATGTCTTTTCAAATTTTTTACAAATAAATATGTGAAATATGTGGCATGCATTTGTATTCATCCCCTTTACTCTGATACCCCTAACTAAAATCTAGTGGAACCAATTGCCTTCATAAGTCACTTGTAAATAAAGTCTACCTGTATGTAATTTAATCTTGGTATAAATACAGCAGTTCTGTGAAGCCCTCAGAGGTTTGTTAGAGAATCTTAGAGAACAAACAGCATCAGTGATAAAATTGTGAAGAAATTTCAAGCAGGGTTAGGTTATAAAAAAAATATCACAAACATTGAACATCTCACAGGGCACTGTTCAATCTATCATCTGAAAATGGAAAGAGTATGACACAACTGCCGTCCACCTAAACTGACAGGCTGGGGAAGTAGAGCATTAATCAGAGAGGAAGCCAAGAGGCCAATGGTAACTCTGGAGGAGCTGCAGAGAGCCACAGCTCAGGTGGAAGGGTCTGTCCACAGGACAACTATTAGTCATGTACTCCACAAATCTGGCCTTTATGGAAGAGTGACAAGAAGAAAGCCCTTGTTAAAAGAAAACCATAAGAAGTCCCATTTGTAGTTTGCAAGAGGCCATGCGGGGGACACAGCAAACATGTGGAAGAAGGTGCTCTGGTCAGATGGAGACCAAAATTGTACTTTTTGACCTAAAAGCCAAACGCTATGTGTGGTGGAAAACTAACACTGCACAACTCAACACACCATTCTGACTGTGAAACATGGTGGTGGGGATGCTTTTCTTCAGCAGGGATAGGGAAGCTGATCAGAGATGATGGGAAGGTGCAAGGAGCCAAAAACAAGGGCAATCTTAGAAAAAAAACTGTTAGGCCGCGTACACACGATCAGTTCAAACTGATGAGAATGGTCCGACGGACCATTTTCATTGGTTCACCGCTGAAGTGGCCTGATGGTCTGATGTGCGTACACACCATCAGTCCAAAATCTGATCGGGTCAGAACGCGGTGATGTAGAACACAACGACGTGCTGAAAAAACAAAGTTCAATGCTTCCAAGCATGCGTCGACTTGATTCTGAGCATGTGCGTGTTTTTGGACCGATGATTTGCGTACTAACCATCGGTTTGGACCTATGGTCAGGTGTCCATCGGTCAGATTTTAAAGCAAGTTTTAAAACTTTGGTCCGACAGACGACGGACCAATGGGCCGTACACACGGTCGGTTCGGACCGATGAAACTGGACTTAAGTCCATTCTCATCGGTTTGAACCATTCGTGTGTACGCGGCCTTAGAGTCTGCAAAAGACTGGGGCTGAGGTTCACCTTCCAGCAGGACAACGACCCCAAACACACAGCCAGAGCTACAATGGAACAACTGCTTAGATCAAAGCATTTGAGGTGCGACTTGCATAGACATCTGTACATGAAGCCGCACAAATGTATTTAAAGTCGCACCTGAAGTCGCAATTACGGATGAAGTCACATGATTTCAAAGCTGCATTCAATGTGAACGAGGGTTAAAGGTATTTATTTCTCTTCTGGGGTTCCACCTCAGTGATCTTGGCTTCTTCTCTTCTCTGTGTGCCCTGATAGCAGGCCAGATGCTATGGGGTTGCACATGCATGCTTGCTCCTGAGCTGTGTGTCAATAGAGCTGCACTCTATAAATACACCCAGCATGGCTTGGTCCCACCCCTCTGCACAGCATTTGATTGACAGCAGAATGAGCCAACAGCTCCCTCTGCTGTCTGGGGCCCTGTGTGAAGAGGAAGATAGGAGAAAAGAGATCCAGCCATATACAGTGCTGGATTGATTGAGTGATACCGGAAGTGTCATTTGCGTTCCACGGGGACAAACCAGGAAGAAGCTAATAGGAACCTCTCCACGGCGGTCTTCAGGGTCAAGTCAGTGAGAAATATAGCACACATTTTGCCTGTTGTTTTATAATTTCGGTACGCATATACAGTGCCTTGCGAAAGTATTCGGCCCCCTTGAACTTTGCGACCTTTTGCAACTTTTCAGGCTTCAAACATAAAGATTTAAAACTGTAATTTTTTGTGAAGAATCAACAAGTGGGACACAATCATGAAGTGGAACAAAATTTATTGGATATTTCAAACTTTTTTAACAAATAAAAAACTGAAAAATTGGGCGTTCAAAATTATTCAGCCCCCTTAAGTTAATACTTTGTAGCGCCACCTTTTGCTGCGATTACAGCTGTAAGTCGCTTGGGGTATGTCTCTATCAGTTTTGCACATCGAGAGACTGACATTTTTGCCCATTCCTCCTTGCAAAACAGCTCGAGCTCAGTGAGGTTGGATGGAGAGAGTTTGTGAACAGCAGTTTTCAGTTCTTTCCACAGATTCTCGATTGGATTCAGGTCTGGACTTTGACTTGGCCATTCTAACACCTGGATATGTTTATTTGTGAACCATTCCATTGTAGATTTTGCTTTATGTTTTGGATCATTGTCTTGTTGGAAGACAAATCTCCATCCCAGTCTCAGGTCTTTTGCAGACTCCTTCAGGTTTTTTTCCAGAATAGTCCTGTATTTGGCTCCATCCATCTTCCCATCAATTTGAACCATCTTCCCTGTCCCTGCTGAAGAAAAGCAGGCCCAAACCATGATGATGCCACCACCATGTTTGACAGCGGGGACGGTGTGTTCAGGGTGATGAGCTGTGTTGCTTTTACGCCAAACATAACGTTTTGCATTGTTGCCAAAAAGTTAGATTCTGGTTTCATCTGACCAGAGCACCTTCTTCCACATGTTTGGTGTGTCTCCCAGGTGGCTTGTGGCAAACTTTAAACAACACTTTTTATGGATATCTTTAAGAAATGGCTTTCTTCTTGCCACTCTTCCATAAAGGCCAGATTTGTGCAGTATACGACTGATTGTTGTCCTATGGACAGAGTCTCCCACCTCAGCTGTAGATATCTGCAGTTCATCCAGAGTGATCATGGGCCTCTTGGCTGCATCTCTGATCAGTCTTCTCCTTGTACAAGCTGAAAGTTTAGAGGGACGGCCAGGTCTTCATAGATTTGCAGTGGTCTGATACTCCTTCCATTTCAATATTATCACTTGCACAGTGCTCCTTGGGATGTTTAAAGCTTGGGAAATCATTTTGTATCCAAAACCGGCTTTAAACTTCTCCACAACAGTATCTCGGACCTGCCTGGTGTGTTGCTTTATCTTTATGATGCTCTCTGCGCTTTAAACGGACCTCTGAGACTATCACAGTGGAGGTGCATTTATACGGAGACTTGATTACACACAGGGGAAATCTATATATCATCATTAATCATTTAGGTCAACATTGGATCATTCAGAGATCCTCACTGAACTTCTGGAGAGAGTTTGCTGCACTGAAAGTAAAGGGGCTGAATAATTTTGCACGCCCAATTTTTCAGTTTTTTATTTGTTAACAAAGTTTGAAATATCCAATAAATTTCGTTCTACTTCATGATTGTGTCAAACTTGTTGTTGATTCTTCACACAAAATTACAGTTTTATATCTTTATGTTTGAAGCCTGAAATGTGGCAAAAGGTCGCAAAGTTCAATGGGGCCGAATACTTTCGCAAGGCACTGTATGTATAAGGGGGTATTTATTTTTTGGGTACAATAAATCTTTAAAAACCATACTGCTCTATATGGATCTTATTTTTCTCATATGTTTGCGGGATTGAACATCAAATATCGTGAAAGTGATAAACCACAGACGGTGAACACAGAGGTGTAATGAATGTTGTTTATAGCCTGTCATCTGGTGAGTGTATTCCCCGAAGGGGACCTTATAACCCCCCCACGCAGTGAACATCCCTTGGTGAATGGAGCACTCATGTTAGAGCACACCTATCTTGGACATTTACACTAACTGTCATTCATACAAACGCATAGTTTGTAGCACTGCTGCAGGACTTTTTGTAGACTCTGTGGGAGACTTTGCATTATTTCTACATTTTTTGTGATTGAGGCACCCGGTAAGTATTTGGGAAGGAGGGAGAGGACAGCAAGTCGAAAATGTTTTTTTACCTTAATGCATGGAATACATTAAGATAAAAAAAAAACATTTTGGCTTTAGAACCACTTTAACCACTTCCCGACCACCCACCGCAGGTATACGTCGGCACTTTGAAGATGGATATCTCGGTAACGGCAGCAGCTGCTGCCACAACCGAGATATCCATCTCTTCTGTGGGCGGTCGGGTAAACGATAATGGTGGTCTCCGCGGCGGAATCGCCATGAGATCGCCGTTATCGGTGACGGGCGAGCGCCCCCCCCCCCCTCCCGCTGCGCTCCCGCGCCCTCCGCCGCTTACCGGAGCCATCGGTAGCGGCGGAGGCGATCGGGTGCGCTCGTCTGTTCAGCGGGGATGCGAGTGAGGGAAAACATTTCCCTCGTCCATCCCCGTAGCTCTGCTGGGCGGAAGTGACGTCAAACGTCAGTTTCAAACAGCGTCTTAAAGAGAATATTTTTTTTAAATGTCATTTGAAAAATGACATTTAAAATTTTTTTTTTTTTTTGCATTTTAGCCTAAATATGAGATCTGAGGTCTTTTTGACCCCAGATCTCATATTTAAGAGGACCTGTCATGCTTTTTTCTATTACAAGGGATGTTTACATTCCTTGTAATAGGAACAAAAGTGATATTTTTTTTATTTTAGTGTTAAAAATTGGTAAAATAAATACAAATAAATACGAAAACAAAAAAAAATTTTTAAATCGCCCCTTTACGACGAGCTCGCGCGCAGAAGCGAACGCATACGTGAGTAGCGCCCGCATATGAAAACGGTGTTCAAACCACACAAGTGAGGTATCGCCGCGATCGTTAGAGCAAGAGCAATAATTCTAGCCCTAGACCTCCTCTGTATCTCAAAAAATGCAACCTGTAGAATTTTTTAAACATCGCCTATCGAGATTTTTAAGGGTAAAAGTTTGACGCCATGCCACGAGCGGGCGCAATTTTTAAGCGTGACATGTTGGGTATCATTTTACTCGGCGTAACATTATCTTTCACAATATGTAAAAAAATTGGGCCAAATTTATTGTTGTCTTATTTTTTAATTTAAAAAAGTGAATTTTTTCCAAAAAAAGTGCGCTTGTAAGAACGCTACGCAAATACGGTGTAACAAAAAGTATTGCAATGACTGCCATTTTATTCTCTAGAGTGTTAGAAAAAATATATATATAATGTTTGGGGGTTTTAAGTAATTTTATAGCAAAAAAAAATGTTTTAGTCCCGTAAACACTGAATCTGGCCCGGGGCTAAAGTGGTTAACCGCTACAGCCCGAAAGATTTGGCTGCTCAATGACCAGGCCATTGGTTGCGATAGGGCACTGCGTGGCTTTAACTAACAATTGCGTGGTCATGCGATGTTGTACCCAAACAAAATTTACATCCTTTTTTTTCCCACAAATAGAGCTTTCTTTTGGTGGTATTTGATCACCTCTGCAGTTTTTATTTTTTGCGTTATAAACAAAAAAAGAGTGTACATTTTGAAGAAAAAAAAACACAATATCCTATACTTTTTGCTATAGTAAATATCCCAATAAAAAAAAAAAAAAAATTTCTTAGTTTAGGCCAATATGTATACTTCTACATATTTTTGGTAAAAAAAAAAAAACGTATATTGATTGGGTTGCGCAAAAGTTATAGCTACAAACTACGGGAAAGATTTATGGCATTTATATGGTGTTTATATATATATATATATATATATATATATAAAATTCTAATAATGATGGTGATCTGCGATTTTTTGCGATATTGCGATGTTGCGGCAGACAGGTCTGACACTTTTGACACATTTTTGGGACCATTGACATTTACAGAGCGATTAGTGCTAATATGCACCAATTACTATGTAAATGTCACTGGCAGGGAAGGGGTTAACACTAAGGGGCGATCAAGGGCTTAACTGTGTTCCCTATTGTGTGCTCTAACTGTGGGGGGTGGGTCTAACTAGGACAGATGACAATTCATGGTTTCTACTTTGTAGAAATACACATTTTTTCATCGCTCCTGCCGCTCGTACACAAGATATTGCGTGGCGGATTCCCCACTGTGCAACGGGTGCACGCCTCCAGCGCAAGGCCGTATATATGTACGGGATTTCACCCAGGAGAGCCATTCTGCCACAGTATATCTGCGTGAGCCGGTCGGGAAACGTTTAGGAACTGTATTGATAGTGTTTTGAAGTTGTAGGGCTGATGTGCAATGAGCAATTTTTTTATTGGCAACAACTTGTCAGCATTGCCAGGATTGCTTGGAGACTACATATCTGTCCTATGGAATCATTCCCTCTATGGCCAGGCCAGTTAGATGTCATTCTCTCGCTGCTTCATTGCTAGTGAGCAAGCTTCTGCAGCACCAAGACCTCTGCAGCAAAACTTCCCCTGTAAAGTGCAAGGCCAATTTGGGTTATGTTATGTTACTAGTTTAGATTTTAACAATATGTAGAGGACTATTGTCTTGTATTTTAAAGGAGTGTATCCTTTTTTGTATCTGAGCAGCGACTGTAGAGTATCTAATTATACTGTTTAGAGGAATTCTTTATTTTTTTTAAAGGATAAGTTCACCATTGTAAAAAAAAATAACAAATGCACATCTTTTTTGCAGGAATAAAAATGTCCCTTTTTCTTTTTTTTATGAGATCAGCAGATTGCAGGTGCAATGAAGGGTTCTTGCAGACAGTGTAAGTTCAAGCTGTCTGCCAGGAAGACTCAATGAACTATCTAGAGTGCTCAATAGCACCCTGGTAGTTCATTAAGAACTTCAGGCTGACCCCTGCAAAGGGTGTTGGTACTTGTATTTTTCACATTCACAGAACTCTGACACGGCCAGGGGGAGAAGATCTCCTGCTCACTGTCAAAACAAGGGATGGGGGTGCAGGGGCTGCTGCATCTGTAACATTTTACATGTTACACCCTGTATATGGGTGTAACATATAACTTGTTACGAAAGGTGAACTTATCCTTTAAAGCAGCATGAATGACTTTACAATGAATAAACTTGAAGTGCTAAATTTTTTACTGCAATGGACTGGATACTGAACATGACCCAGTTGCCTTTTGCACTTCATATTTGTTAATACTCAAAAGTTATACTTATGACTAAGAGCTAAGATTACATGTACTATCATTATAAATTACTCTTCATCCTGACTCACAGGAAACAAGTTTAAAAAGCTGTAAATATGAAAATAAACGCCTTTAAATACACTGAAAACTAAAAGGGCAAAAGTCGTTTCATTTGAGTTCTACAGCATGATCACACACAGTAGGGATGAGCTTCGAGTTTGAGTCGAACTCATGTTCGACACGAACATTGCCTGTTTGGCTGTTCGGCGAACAAAAAACTATTTGAGGTGTTGGCGGCAAATTCGAAAAGCCACGGAACACCCTGTTAAAGTCTATAGGAGAAATCTAAAGTGCTCATTTTAAAGGCTAATATGCAAGTTATTGATCTAAAAAGTGTTTGGGGACCTGGGTCCTGCCCCAGGGGACATGTATCAATGCAAAATAAAGTTTTAAAAACTGACGTTTTTTCGGGAGCAGTGAATCTAATAATGCTTAGAGTGAAACAATAAAAGTGAAATATTTCTTTAAATTTCGTACCGAGGGGGGGTGTAAAGTAAGCATGTGAAATAGCGCATGTTTCCCGTATTTAGAACTGTCTCTGCACAAAGTGCAATTTCTGAAAGAAAAAAAGGCATTTGAAACCGGCAATTTTATTTATTTTTTATTAATAAAGGACTATTTTCCACGGTGTGTGTGTGTGTGGTTTTTTTTACAACTATTTACACTTCCGTTCGTGAAATGGTAGGGGTACAATGTACCCCATTACCAATTTACATGGGGGGCCAGGATCTGGGGGTCCAGATTCCAGATAAGCCCCCTGCCCACAGACCCCCACAACCACCAGCCAGGGTTGTGGGGATGAGGCCCTAGTCCCCATTAACATGGGGACATACTCCCCATGTTCAGGGCATGTGGCCTGGTACGGTTCAGGAGAGGGGGGGCGCACTCTGTCCCCCCCTCTTTTCTGTGGACGGCCAGGTTACGTGCTCAGATAAGGGGTCTGGTGTGGATTTTTGGGGGAACTCCACGCCATTTTAAAAAAAAAATTAGGCTGGAGTTCCCCTTAAAATCTACACTAGACCTTAAAGGGGTCTGGAATGGATATTTGGGGGGAACCCCACGTTATTTTTTTTTAAATTGACGGCGGGGTTCCCCTTAATATCCATACCAGACCTGAAGGGCATGGTAATTGAATTTGGGGGGACCCCCACATTTTTTTTTTTATGAATGAATTCTCTCTGAATTGCTGGGAGCCAACAATTCATTATAGCCACGAGTCCGGTTTTAAATGACTTTTTTTGTTTCAGAAATTACACTTGGTGCAGTGACAGTTTGGGAAAGTATGGGAAACATGCGCTATTTCACGTGCTTAGTTTACACCCCCCAGGTACGAAATTTAAAGGAATATTTCACTTTTATTGTTTCACACATTATTAAATTCACTGCTCCCGAAAAAACGGCAGTTTTTAAAACTTTTTTTGCATTGATACATGTCCCCTGGGGCTGGACCCAGGTCCCCAAACACTTTTTAGGACAATAACTTGCATATTAGCCTTTAAAATTAGACTATAGATTTCAAATGTTCGAGTCCCATAGACTTTAATAGGGTTCTAAAGTTCACACGAACATTTGGTTTGTTCGCAGGTTCTGGTGCGAACCGAACAGGGGGGTGTTCGGCTCATCCCTAACACATAGTAAGTCCTTTTTTGATGTGTGAAACATACTGTGAATTATATATTATCTTTAAAAAGTTTATCGTATGCCATTTTGTTATCTGTTCTTAATGTATTTTTTAAACAGTTCCAAAAATAATTGTGGGAGTTAGGATTAGTAGGCCAGTGTAAAACAGAGTTCCCACACAACCTCTTCCTTAGCTGAAGGTACCTAGTTTTCTGTAAAGTTTCCTCAAGCAATATAAAAATGATGACATCAACTTTTTCCTCAATAAGACGTTGGTGTGCTATGTAGAAGGCTGTCTTAAAATGTCCACTTGTAATATACTTATCTGTAAGCACAAACACAGTTTTTCGACTGATCTGGATACTTTCTGAAAGATTATCCAAAAATGGTTTTCCGGGCAACCAATCTCTTTCTTCTAAACACAGGTTGAAAAATGTTTCTTCACGTTTTTCAAGGGTTTTAATTAACTCTTTAAAAATCCAGTCTGAAACTGCATAATCTGTAGTATCATAGACAATAAAAGCATCATAAAAAAACTTTGGCAGTTTCTGATATCCCTTTATCTTTGCTTTCAGTAAGTGGTAGGTGTACCAAAAATCCCAGTAGAAAAGGTGACTTGATGTGCATACCACCAGTAAGCAGATCACAAGGGAGGATGAACACGAAAATAAAACCAAATTCCAATGTTCTATTCCACAAGTATAAAAATCCAAGAATATTAGACTCTTTCCTCTGTGTGTACCAGGTCCAGCGCATGATACATCAGGTACCAGAAATGGGATAGTGACATTTGTGCTGTTTATCCAGGAGACAAACCAAACAAGTTCACAGTTACACTTAAATGGGTTGCCTTGTATAACCAGTATTTCTAGGTTTGAAAGAATGTTATCAGGAAAGCTGGATTGACCAATAAAACTGATTTTGTTGTAACTTAAGTCCAGATATTTCAGGCTGACTGCATTTCTGAGAAAATTTGTAGTTATAGCTTTTATTTTGTTATTGCTTAAAATAAGTGATTTAATAGAATGAGTGCAGTTAGATAGTTCATATGGCACAGCAGTCAAATAATTGTTGCTAATATCTAAAATTTGAAGCTTTTCTAAAAAACATAGCATTTCCCAGCTGAAAGTCCTAAAATTGTTATTAGCCAGACAAAGTTCACTAAGATTAGCAGGCAGGCCCTCAAATATGGTAGGAGGAATAAATGTTAGTGCATTATAGGAAATGTCTAATACATGCAGTGCTGTTAAATTTTTAAAGAAATTTGTGTATCTTGTATCTCCATCTCTCCATAAAATATCTAAGTGGTTTCCTTTGAACTCTAGGGTTTGGATTGACTGGCTAACCATTTCATAGTTGGTTGAAGTTGATATTTCATTCCAGTTCATCATTAATTTCTTTAGGTGTTGTAGGTTGGCTGTGAAGTTTAGCATATGCGTTATCCCTTCAGCTAGGAAATAATGTTGGTTGGAGCTAAGATCTAAGACTTCCAATTCTTGAAGTTCCTCAAATGCACTTGAATGGAGAAGGTCAATGCGATTGTTCGAAAAATCTAAGTATTTTAAATGTTTTAAACTTGCAAATTCTTTTCCATTCAGGGCCTGACTAATTACATTACCTGACATATTGAGGCATTTTATAAAACTAAGATCTTTAAAATCACTAGCTCTGATGAAAAAAATGTTGTTTTGGCTTAAGTCCAACATTTGACCATATATTTGACAGTTCTCAGTAGCAAATTTCTGAGACTTTGATTCCTCATTAACATTAAATCTACAGTGATGGGCTTCCTCATCATAGTTAAAATAATGGACATCTCGAAATGGTGCATAATTATATTGTGCAGAAGATGATTTGATGTTTGAACAAGATGAAACAGTCAGCTTATCTGCTGGGGAAATTTTATTATTAGCAAGTGATATTGTTTTTAGTGAGCTAAAATTCTGAAACAAGCTAAAGTCCACCTCTTTGATAAAATTTGTCCCAAGATCCAAAACCGTAAGATTTTTTAAATCCAGCAAAGGTTCAAGGTTACTTTTCCTCAGTTCTTGAAAGACATATCCGCGAAATCGCAAAATTTCCAAAGATTTTAAACTGGAAAATGTTTTGGGTAACTGCAGATCGGGTGAATATTGCTGAAGCTCATAGTTGAATGAAAAATCTAATGTTTTTAGGGTTGGTACATTTTTTAAAAATGTTGCTTCCCTAATTTCATGAGCTAGAAAATTTTGAGAAAGGTCAAGTACTTGAAGATTATGAATGTTTTGAAACCATCTACTGGGGATATTGCGAAGAGAGTTACTTTGCAAACGAAGAGTGTGTAAGCTTTTTAGTGAATCAAAGGCATTTTCAGGTATAAAGATTGGAGCATGGTTTGGGCATGGAATACAAGGGAATGGAGTATTGTGACATCGAGGGCAATTTCCACTTAGGTCAAGAACCTCTAAGTTGGTCAAGTTTTGAAAATCAAATTCTTGGACTGACTGTATTCTGTTATTATAGATGTATAGTTCCTTGAGAGTGACTGGAAAACTTCCCGGCACATAAGACAGGTTGTTTCCTTTCAGGGATAAAAGTGTTAAATGAGTTAAATCTTTGAATGCTTCTTTTTCAATGTAAAAACTGACATTACATGGATTTCTGTAATAACAATTCTGCCCTAAATATAACATCTCAATATTGTGTACTTCAGAGAGATTTTGTTTGTAAATTGAAAATATGCTATTAGCTTCAAGACTCAAAACTCGTAGGTGTGGTGGTAGGCCTTTTGGGATCTGTAAAAGTTGATTACCGTCCAAAAAAAGTGACTGCAAATTATGTAGTGAAGCAAAACTACCATCCTTAATCAATTGTTTCTGCTTACAAATGAGGTCCTTAGGACCTAACTTTATTGGAAGGCAGTTACATTTAAATCCAATTTCAACTAGCTGGCTAAAGTGGGAAAATGAATCTGGTGTGATTTCTTCAATATGGTTGATATTTAGTGTCAAATTTGTGGTGTTTCTAGGTATTTGTGGTGGGATTGCCTTCAGACTTCGATTAATGCACTCTACAGCAACAAAGATGCCATCTTCAATTACATCACAAGGTAAACTTTTAGGGAACCAACTGGCTGCTAACAGTCTCAAACAAAAAAGTAGGGAGCAGAATAGGAATGGTAATCCTGATGTATGTACTGAAAACATCTGAAAATAAAGAAAACATAATATTATTGTGACAACTACAAATACCACTGAATCAAACAAAACGATCCACTTTTCAATAGTGAAACATTACATTATCCTTATTATTTAAACATCCACCGTTCTATAAAAAAAGAATCGTTTTAGTAGTATGACATCAATGTTTTATTACCTTTCAGTTTATTTTTATTATTTTAGCTATGTGTAAGCCCAAGTCAATGTCTTGGTCACTTATAAACAATATTGAAACATTATCAGCTACAGCGTTCTAAATTAATTGAAGTTTAAGCTTTTCTTAATATTGCCACTGAGTGTTCAAACTTTACTTGGTTTTTCACAACACCTGTGCTCAGAAATCCTGTAAACCTCATAGCAATGATGCTTAGAGGGTGCCCATGTGCTCTGTGTATTCCAGTACCCTGCACTGAAAGAAACCAGTAATGTCAAACAGAGTGATCCCTGCTTGACAGTAGAAATATAGCACCTCCCTATAGTACATACGGATTTAAGTTGACTACTGAGTATGTGTACACAGCAAGTTAGGGGTTAATTAAATCTAAGTTGTAAGTTGTTTTTGCAAGATACATGTTCTTCCATAGCGCTGTAGAAAACATTTAGTATAGCTAATAATGAAGAACAATGGTACAGTGGAGAAAATAATTAGTTGATCCCCTGCAGATTTTGTAAGTTTGCCCACTTACAAAGAAAGGGTCTATCATTTTTATCATAAGTGTATTTTAAAATATAGACTAAGAATATCAACCAAAAATCCAGAAAAAAAAGTTAATTAATAATCTGATCCCCAAGCAAAACATGACTTAGTACTTGATGAAAAAACCCTTGTTGGCAAGCACAGATGTAAGATGTTTCTTGTTGTTAGTGACCAGGTTTGCACCCATCTCAGGAGGGATTTTGCTGAAAGACCCATCCATGACCCATCTTCAGTGTTCTGGCTGAGGAAGGAAGGTTCTCATTCAAGATTTTACAATACATGGTCCCATTCATTGGCCCCTCAATGCGGCCAAGTCAGCCTGTATCTTAAGCAGAGAAACAGCGCAAATGCATAATGTTTCCACCCCTGTGCTTGACTAGGGATGGTGTTCTTAGGATCCTAGTCAGCATTTTTCTTCCTCCAAACATGGCGGGTCACCTCCTCAAGAAGGCACATGTACAGTCATGCCAATGAACATCTAAATGACTCAGAGAAGGGTGGGAGAAAGTGCTGTGGTCAGATGAGACCAAATTGAGCTCTTTGACATTAACTCGACTAGTCGTGTTTGGAGGAAGAAAAATGCTAACTATGACCCTAAAAACACCACCCCTACAGTTAAGCACGGAGGTGGAAACATTATGCTTTAGGGCTGTTTCTCTTCTAAAGGTACAGGCCGACTTTGCCGCATTGAGGGGCCAATGGACAGGGCCATGTATTGTAAAATCTTGGATGAGAACCTCCTTCCCTCAGCCAGAACACTGAAGATGGGTCGTTGATGGGTCTTCCAGCATGACAATGATTCAAAACATATCGCCAAGGCAACAAAGGAGTGGCTCAAAAAGAAGCACATTAAGGTCATGGAGTGGCCTAATCAGTCTCCAAACCTTAATCCTATAGAAACTTTATGGAGGGAGCTAAAACTTTGAGTTGCCAAGAGACAGCCAAGAAACCTTAAGAATTTAGAGAAGATGTGCAAAGAGTGGACCAACGTCCTTCTTGAGATGTGTGCAAACCTGGTCACCAACTACAAGAAACATGCTTGCCAACAAGGGTTTTTCCACCAAGTACTAAGTCATGTTTTGCTTGGAATAAAATACTTATTTTACTCACCGAACTGCAACTTAATTTATAGCACTTGGTTTATGTGTTTTTTTGGGGGGATTTTTGGTTAATACTCTGTCTTTATAATTTAAAATACACCTATGATAAAAATTATAGACTTTTAATTTCTCTGTAAGTGGTTAAACTTACAAAATCTGCAGGGGATCAAATAATTATTTTCCCCACTGTATGTGGAAAACATCTTGCATAGCTACCAGTTCAGAACTTCATGCAAGGGGAAGACTTGTACCGTAGACATAAGGGAAGTTTTATTACAAATACATAAAACAAGTTATAACAAGCTGCAGTTATCCTTAACAAGTCACAGTCATTTATAACAAGTTATAACAAATTATGATCATCTGTCTTAGTTCAAAGGACAGGTTATTGTTATTTGCCTTAACCACTTCGGTTCACCCTTAAAAACATGTATATACCATTCCATCCAGCATACTGCCGACATGTACAGTATGCTGTTTTTTTTTTTCGCTGTACATACCGTTTCATAGCTATTTTCTCCCCGGCTTCCAGGTAGTGGCTGCCGCGGGAGTAAGCGTTCCTATTCAGAGACTAAGTGATTGACGTAATGTCAAAAGCTTCCCCCCGGCGCATAATGCGTGTCACCAGTTTCCGAAAGAAGCCGAACGTCGGTGCGCAGGCGTACCGACTCGCAGTTTGGCTTCTTCCGGAAACTGGTGACGCACATTGTGCGCCGGGGGAAATCCAGCAGCCGCTGCCACAACCAAGATATCTATCTTTTCAGTGAGGGGTCCTCCAAACGATAACGGTGGTCTCCGCGGCTCCTGCCGCTCCCGTGCCTTTCCGCAGCAGCGCAGGCGATTGGGTCCTGTCTCATGCTTGCTGTGGATGTGAGTGAGGGCAAGATGGCCCCCACCCATCTCCATAGCATAGCAGGGCCGAAGCGACGTCAAAACATCACTTCCGCCCATGCTTCTTAAAGGGACATTTTCTTTTTGCATTTTAGTCTAAATATGAGCTCTGAGGTTTTTTTGACCCCAGATCTCATATTTAAGAGGACCTATCATGCTTTTTTCTATTACAAGGGATGTTTACATTCCTTGTAATAGGAATAAACGTGAGCATTTTTTTTGTAAAAATTAAGATAAAAAATAGAAATAAATATGAAAACGAAAAACATAATTGTTTTAAATGCCCCGTCCCGACGAGCTCACACGCAGAAGAAAACGCATACGTGAGTAGCGCCCTCATATGAAAATCAAACCACACAAGCGAGGTATCACCGCGATCGTTGGAGAGAGAGCAATACGTCTAGCCCCAGACCTCCTCTGTAACTCAAAAGATGCAACCTATAGAATTTTTTAAACATCGCCTATGGAGATTTTTAAGGGTAAAAGTTTGACGCCATTCCACGAGCAGGCGCAATTTTGAAGCGTGACATGTTGGGTATCATTTTACTCTGCGTAACATTATCCTTCACAATATAAAAAAAATTGGGCTAAATTTACTGTTGTCTTATTTTTTTATTAAAAAAAGTGATTTTTTCCCCCAAAAAAGTGCGCTTGTAAGACCGCTGTGCAAATACGGTGTGACAAAAAGTATTGCAATGACGCCATTTTATTCTCTAGGGTGTTAGAAAAAATATATATATAATGTTTGGGGGTTTTAAGTAATTTTCTAGCAAAAAAATTGTTTTAATCTAGTAAATACCAAATCTGAAAAGCAGGCAAGGTCCTTAAGTGGTTAAACTGATGGAAAGGGGATCAGGTTGATCACCCGTTATACTGGGCATCACCAGAAACTGCAAGGAATTCTCCAAAAATATTGGCATCTCCTGTTGGGTGATGATACAGTTGCCAAACATATAAAATCTTTCCCTGAGATCACCTTCAGGAGATCCCAATCATTACGTGACAAATTAGTGCATAGTCACCATTGCTCGAGAACTGTACCCGAAAAGAAAGTAGGGGGCACTTATCCGTGCCACAATTGTTCATTCTGTGGATACGTCCACTCTGCGACTTCAATTCTGTTGCCGAATGGACGCATCCATAAACCTTCGTTTACTGCCACTTGCCAATCTGTGGGGATTGTCTATATTATGATGTGCGAGTGTGGATCATTTTATATAGGCAAAACGAAGCGTCCCTTCTTTCACAGGATTAGGGATCATGTGAGTTTAATCAACAAAAAAAAGATGGAAAGCCCTATCAGCCTCCACGTAGGCATCCATCACAATTTCAACAGTATGAAAATGAAGTTTTTCGCCCTAGAGCACATTCCCCCCGATGAAAGAGGGGGTGATTTTGATAAAATATTATTACAGCGGGAGGCGAGATGGATCCACTTATTATCCGCTTTGCATTACCCAGGTCTGAACGAGGCTTTTAGCTTAAAACCTTTTTTATGAGCCATCGTCATCTTATATCATTCCAATGTTGCATTTTCCCTTTTATTTTTCTCTTTTTTTCAATCCCTTTTGTTATGTTGCTTAACCAATATAATGTTTATTGAACACTGTAGGTTTTTGCCTTGTCAACAATGTTATTATGCACAATGTAACAACCAATTATTTCACTGTTTAATAAGGAGTTAACAATTCCTATTTTCTGTTTGTGCAGCAGGGGGCACAGGGGTTAAATGTGTTTATGTGTAGTGTTAGTGCAGTGTAGTGTTAGTGCAGGACTTACTGTGTTGTGATCTCTCCTCAGCGGTGGTTGAAAAAACCGCCGAGGGAGAGATCACATCGCTTCCTCCTTCCTGTGTTTACACAGGAGGAGGAAGTGACAGGGCGGGTGGGCGCGCGCATTGGCTGGGAGCGATTCGGAGGGGGCAGACAAAAACGAATAGCCGCCCCCTCTTGTCGGATTGCTCCTGCAGCCGCGCGGACCGCCACATGTACGGGGGGCGGTCCGATCGGACCCCCGATCCCCCCCAAGGTACCAACGTATATATACGTTGATGTGCCTGTCGGTGCCATTCTGCCGACGTAAATGTACATGCGGCGGTCCTTAAATGGATAACCAGCCTCTGGAAATCCAGGAATGCACCCAACTTATCGACTCCTATAGCCAGACTTAATATTCAAGCTCAGTACGAACTTATGCTTGCTTATAAAAACCCTAGAGCATCCAACTACTTAAACAAGTGCAATTTGTAACTTATGCCTAAGTTTGAATTACGCTTAGGTTATATAAAGTCATGGTCAAAATTGTAGGCACACCAGAAATTTCTCCAGAAAATCAAATATTTCTCACAGAAAAGTATTGCAGTAACACATGTTTTGCTATACACATGTTTATTCCCTTTGTGTGTATTGTAACAAAACAAAAAACGGGAGGAAAACAAGCAAATTGGACATAATGTCACACAAAACTCCAAAAATAGTCTGGTCAAAATTCTTGGCATCCTTAGCTTAATATTTGGTTGCACACCCTTTGGAAAAAATAACTGAAATCAGTCGCTTCCTATAACCACCAATACGCTTCTTACACCTCTCACTTGGAAATTTGGACCACTCTTCCTTTGCAAACTGCTCCAGGTCTCTCTTATTGGAAGGGCGCCTTTTTCCAACAGCAATGTTAAGATCTCTTCACAGGAGTTCAATGGGATTTAGATCTGGCCACTTTAGAACTCTCCAGCGCTTTGTTGCCATCCATTTCTGGGTTATTTTTGACATATGTTTGGGGTCATTGTCCTGCTGGAAGACACAAGATCTCGGATGTAAACCCAGCTTTCTGACACTGGGCTCTAAAGTGCGACCCAAAATCCTTTGGTAATCCTCAGATTTCATAATGCCTTGCACACATTCAAGGTACCCAGTGCCAGAGGCAGCAAAACAACCCCAAAACATCATTGAACCTCCACCATATTTCACTGTAGGTACTGTGTTCTTTTCTTTGTAGGCCTCATTTCATTTTTGGTAAACAGTAGAATGATGTGCTTTACCAAAAAGCTCTATCTTGGTCTCATCTGTCCACAAGACGTTTTCCCAGAAGGATTTTGGCTTACTCAAGTACATTTTGGCAAACTGTAGTCTTGCTTTTTATGTCTCTGTGTCAGCAGTGGGTCCTCCTGTGTTTCCTGCCATAGTGTTTCATTTCATTTAAATGTCGACGGATAGTTTGCAATACCATTAATGCTCCCTGAGCCTGCAGGACAGCTTGAATTTCTTTGGAACTTGTTTGGGGCTGCTTATCCACCATCCGGACTATCCTGTGTTGCAACCTTTCATCAATTTTTCTCTTGCATCCATGCCCAGAGAGATTAGCTACAGTGCCATGGGTTGCAAACTTCTTGATAATGTTGCGCACTGTGAATAAAGGCAAATCTAGATCTCTGGAGATGGATTTGTAACCTTGAGATTGTTGATATTTTTCCACAATTTTGGTTCTCAAGTCCTCAGACAATTCTCTTCTCCTCTTTCTGTTGCCCATGCTTAGTGTGGCACACACAGACACACAATGCAAAGTCTAAGTGAACTGCTCTCCTTTTTATCTGCTTTCAGGTATGATTTTTATATTGTCCACACCTGTTACTTGCTCCAGGTGAGTTTAAAGGAGCATCACATGCTTGAAAATCTTATTTATCCACAATTTTGAAAGGGTGCCAAGAATTTTGATCAACCCATTTTTGGAATTTTGTGTGCTAATTTGCTATTTTTCCCTCCCTTTTTTTGTTTTGTTCCAATACACACAAAGGGAATAAACATGTGTATAGCAAAACATGTGTTACTGCAATACTTTTCTGTGAGAAATACTTGATTTTCTGTAAACATTTCTGGGGTGCCAACAATTTTGGCCATGATTGTATGTGAATATTTTTGTTGTAGTCTATCATCTTGGACCTACCTTCTTAATCTGATTTCCATTATTTATTTATTTTCATTTTATGAACCCAACTATCTAGTTAACTTGGTGGCCTGTCAATGCCTACAGTTTGAATCCATTAGGGGTAGACTGGTACAGGTTATCAAGTACTAAATTTTTGCGCAAAAACCTTTATAAATCAATGTAACTATGTTGGTTACATATGACTAAAGTAAATGACAATCTGTATTGTTAATTAGTAACTTTCAATAAAAATGTATCTTTAAAAATAAAAAATGAATTACAGTAATGTCATGAATAAGCACCATAACCCTAGAGGTACTCTTGATGAAAGCAAGAATTGGCATTGCTGTAAAAAAAAAAATATATATTATAATTATATGCACCTGTGGTCCTTGGGTGTTAATTGTGCCCATGAAACCTATACCAAAAGATTACTTAGAAGGTAAAATCAACACCCACAAAGCCTTGACAGTCTTGCAGAGATTCCAGATTCAAAAACATTTAATCAGCAACATTGGCATTAGGGGCTTGATACCTGCTATTTATCCAAGACTGAATAATTTCGACAAATGTCAGTCAGTCAACAGAGTCTATGGACAAACACGCTCTTTTATCTGTCACAAAGCTTCCCGCAGCACTCAATGCCCATTCGGAAAGCATGCTGGATGCAGTGCAGCCCAGCAGATCAATTGCATACTGGGAAAGTTCTGGCCATTGGTCTATTCTCATGAACCAGTAACCCAGTTGATTGTCTACTGGATAGCTCTCCATGTCTTTTCACCCCTAGATAACCTTCCATCATATAATATGATGCAGACGTTGGTGATAGAATGTGGAGGCTGACAACCCTGAGCACCGAGGACTATTTTTTTTTTAATGCATCACTTAGGCGAACCTCTTCCCCACCACTCCTCTTTTGAACAACAGAAGCCACAAAATTACCTTTTATATGAGACTGTAACCTACCAGAGTCTGGAAAGATTTTACATAAACTCCTCAAGATAATTGATCCTGTGTCCCCTCTGCAAGGACAACATACATTCCAAGACTTTCCCCTTTCAAAGTTGGTCAAGGAGGGCTGCCAAACAATAATGATCCTTTTTGTTGATGCCACAAACTCTTGGGTCCTTTCGCAGGCTATGAAAAATAAGGGCGCCCATGCACCGCAAGTTTGCGGAGGCATGAGGCGCAGAGTCCTCTGGGTCTCTGAGGATTGCGCTATCTGGAAATGCCTCCTCCCAGCCACGTACTACTTCCAAGGTTTCTAGGGACTAAAAACCATCTCTTAAGACTTGACATACATATTTCTCTAATTTAATGCCTCCAAAACTTCCAGAATCCTCCTCCATCTCCTCTTGTGTGTTCTGTGGCGTCACAAGAATGATGTCTGCATAAAGTGGGCCTTGAGAGGAAAGGAAGTCCTCCTCTTCCTCCTGCTTCTCTGCCTCAAGTGCGCTATCCATAATGCCATGCAGAGTATGCTCCAGCAGGAACACAACAGGGATTGTGTCACAGATGAATGCATTGTCACAAATCACCACCCTTGTGGCCTCCTCAAATGGTGACAGTACAGCGTATGCATCCTTTACCAACAGTCATTGGTATGGGAAAAAAGGCCTGAGCCTGTTGTTGTGCCATACTTACACAGGTATTCATTGATGGCCCTTTGCTGCATGTGCAGCTGCTGCAGCATCACCAAGCTGAGTTCCACCTGGTGGGCATGTTACAAACCAGGCTGTTTATGGGCAGGTGGAATTCTTGCTAGATTTTAGCCAACCAAACACTGGCTGTGTATGACCACCTGAAATGGCTACAGACTCTTATGGAATGCCTTAGAAGATCTTACAAACCTGGGTACCTGTTTATGAAATGCTGCACCAAACGGAGAACATGTGCCAGGCATGACACATGTGTCATCTTTCCCTTTCGAAGGGCTGACAGAATGTTAGTGCCATGATTGCACACCACCATTTTTGTCTCAAGCTTCCATAAGAACCACCTCTGCTCCAGTTTGGCTCATGTCCCCTAGACTGACCAGCTAAAGCTCTGAATGGCATCTTTTAGCCACTTGAACACTTTGGCGGGTACTGGTGGTACATAGGAAAATTTAGCAGAGGAGGGGTGTAGCTGACAGATCTTGCATCATCCCCACCAGCTATATGGAGATGTGGTATCAAAACAAGCTCCAGCACCCTGTCCTGTATACTGTATATCCTAGTTGCAAGCAGAGTTACCTAGTATGCTGTGAACAAAATATATCATCCCTGACAATGCTTGCTGGACCACGTGAAAGGTGGACCTTGCTGCTGACTGCCTTGCCCAATGATGCCAAAACATTGCCTTCCACTTGATGGTACAGAGCTGAAATGGCCTTACATAAAAAGAAATAGCGGCTGGGAACCTTCCATTGCACATTCTGCAAATTCATGGAGGGGGCCACCAGACAGAATGGCAGGAGTTGTAAAGCCAGAAATTTGGACAAGCTGGAATTTAAACACTGGGCATGTGGGTAGCAGGGAGTGTATTCTGCAGTGGACTCTGCATGCTGTATCTGCATAGTACGAGCAACATCACTAAACAGAAAAAAGCATGCTCTGTCTGAGGATGGACCAAGTCCACTTCCCCTGTGGCACAAACGCTCCTGGCCTCTTCATAGTGGCATGGGAACCTCTGCCTTTCCTTGTTGGCCTCCCATACATGATTGGTGTAATAGATACTGGCAAATTTCTAATTGGATGCACTTTTGTTCAATGAAAAGTGGTGTTTGGTGCACTTTAAATTGAGGACATAAGAAAGGAATGTGGAACTTTGAATGAGGCAATTGACTTGTGGAGTTAGAGTGGTTGGTAAACATTATTTATTTGTAACAATGGTATTAAACAAGAAGAAAAGTATATATATATATATATACACACACATGACATGAATGTAATAGATACATGTATGTCAGCTTGGCAGCACATGAGAGATAATAAACATTAGTAAAGTATAATACAAGGTATTTGCTATTTACAGGCATTGGTACACCATATGCAACAGAGCTGCTGTAAAAGAAGGATACACACACACATACACATTAATAGTTGCATAGTACTCAATATTTTGAATGTATACAGGATATATGGGGTGGTGAATAGGTAATGAGCCAGACTTGACTGAGAACCCCATGGAAACTCAACGTGTTTCATGGTTATATGCCATTCATCAGGAGTTGGGTACCTATACATATGCCGGTCCGAAGCTCTGGGACCGCGGGACTCGATCGCCGCTGGAGTCTGGCGATCGTCCCTGGAGCTTAAGAACGGGGAGAGCCGTGTGTAAAGACAGCTTCCCCGTTCTTCACTGTGGCGCCCGCATTGATTGTGTGTTCCCTTACATAGGGAATCACAATCAATGACGTCACACCTACAGCCACACCCCCTACAGTTAGTAACACAAATGAGGTCACACATAACCCCTTCAGCGCCCCCTTGAGGTTAACTCCCAAACTGCAATTGTCATTTTCACAAAAAACAATGCATTTTAAATGCATTTTTTGCTGTGAAAATGACAATGGTCCCAAAAATGTGTCAAAATTGTCCGAAGTGTCCGCCATAATGTCGCAGTCACAAAAAAAAATTGCTGATCACCGCCATTAGTAGTAAAAAAAAAAATAATGAATAAAAATGCAATAAAACTATCCCCTATTTTGTAAACGCTATAAATTTTGCGCAAACCAACCGATAAACACTTATTGCGATTTTTTTTTACCAAAAATAGGTAGAAGAATACGTATCGGCCTAAACTTAGGAAAAAAAATGTTTTTTTTTTTATATATATTTTTGGGGGATATTTATTATAGCAAAAAGTAAAAAAATATTGAATTTTTCTCAAAATTTTCGCTCTATTTTTGTTTATAGTGTAAAAAATAAAAACCGTAGAGGTGTTCAAATACCAAAAAAATAAAGCTCTATTTGTGGGGAAAAAAGGACGCCAATTTTGTTTGGGAGCCACTTTGCACGACCGCGCAATTGTCTGTTAAAGCGACGCAGTGCCGAAACGCAAAACCTGGCCACGTCCTTTAGCTGCCTAAAGGTCCGGGTCTTAAGTGGTTAATGTGTATCCTTCTTCTTTGGTTTTACAGCAGCTCTGTTGCATATGGTGTACCAATGCCTGTTAATAGGAAATACCTTGTATTATATTTAACTAATGTTATTATCTCTCATGTGCTGCCAAGCTGACATACACATATCTACTATGTTCATGACCTGTGTGTATGTATATATGAAAATACTTTTCTTCTTGTTTCATACCATTGTTACAAATAAATAAAGTTTACCAACCACTCTAACTCCACAAGTCAATTGCCTCATTTAAAGTTCCACATTCCTTTCTTATTTACTTGAACCTGGGATGGAGGTACATTTATTGTGCCTCATTTAAAGTCCCAAAACTCCTCCCTCTCATTTAAATTGAGGACTGCCGCTAAATGTAAAAATTATAAAAAAAAAAAAAAAAGGGGGGAAGCAAAAGCATCAAAGTCAGAAAAACTGAGGCTGGCAATTTTAATTACCAAGTGTTATGTAATGCTGTGTTAAACACTGCACTACACTAACACTACGCTATACTCCCTCTGCACTAACACTACACTATACTCACACTATACTCAGACTACACCAACACTACACTGACACTCTACAGTCAGAGTCACAATAACAAACAGAGCCCTGGTTTATCTATCCCCACTCCTACAACACACTGAAAAAGGTTCCCGTGAGATGGAACCTTTTATAGTGTGGGGTAGGACTGTGAGCACTGAGCCATGATTGGCTTTGTCCAATCACCGCTCTGATTGGGCAAAGCTGGCCAGGTGCATTGCTTCATCCAAATAGGGCGGCGCGCAGTACATTGTGGGGTTTTCGTCGCACGCCCCACAAATTTGGGTGTTCGCCGAATAGGCAGTGTTCCTAGAGAATTTATGCTGTTCTGAAGGTAAAGGGTAGCCACACTACGGTAACTATTGATTTATTTGGATTTCCCTTCTGTTCATTTATTTTCCATTTTAATTGATAAAAAAATAAACTATCAACACTTAAATTCTTATTTTACAGCATTTTTCACACCTGCATAAAACTTTTGCACAGTAGTATATATTCCAAATAAATAAAAAAAAAAAATTGCGCTAGCCCAAAAAAATAAAACAAATAAATGTGCAGAAGGCAGCAATAACGTGAACAAACACCAGTGGATATATAAGAAAAAAATTGCGCCAACATAAATAAAAAACTGTGATAATGTCCAAATATAAAAAGTCCAATCAATAAGATTCTGTGATGCAGATAACACCCCGGTGTACTTCAGACAACAGTGAGCCGCCACCACATGGACAGGAGCTTACCACACATAAGCTGTAAAGAAGCCTATAGAATCCAAAAGCATATCCCAGAAATCAATCACACGACTTGCTATGGAGCTGGTATATCGCAGGATCCTCGCCAGATGATCACAGTGGATTATGCATCAATTGTACAAGCAAGCGAGCAATAGTCGGCCATAAAAGGAAAAATAAGACCGCACATAGTGCATTACCAATGCATTTTATTTAAAAAAGTAAAAAAAGCCACTTACACAGGTCGTATAAAGTTTTGGCAGAGAGTAAAAATTGCCGGCCGGCATATAACAGGAGCCCTTCCTCCTCAGCGCGAACGCGGTGACGTCACTGCAGTGACGTCACCGCGTTCGCGCTGAGGAGGAAGGGCTCCTGTTATATGCCGGCCGGCAATTTTTACTCTCTGCCAAAACTTTATACGACCTGTGTAAGTGGCTTTTTTTACTTTTTTAAATAAAATGCATTGGTAATGCACTATGTGCGGTCTTATTTTTCCTTTTATGGCCGACTATTGCTCGCTTGCTTGTACAATTGATGCATAATCCACTGTGATCATCTGGCGAGGATCCTGCGATATACCAGCTCCATAGCAAGTCGTGTGATTGATTTCTGGGATATGCTTTTGGATTCTATAGGCTTCTTTACAGCTTATGTGTGGTAAGCTCCTGTCCATGTGGTGGCGGCTCACTGTTGTCTGAAGTACACCGGGGTGTTATCTGCATCACAGAATCTTATTGATTGGACTTTTTATATTTGGACATTATCACAGTTTTTTATTTATGTTGGCGCAATTTTTTTCTTATATATCTTCTAGTATATATTCCAGATTTTTTCCAGCATGGAAAGAGAACACTTTTAGCATACATAAGCTGACCTATTACAGTCAAGAAAATGTAGGAACTTTGCAAATGTATCGTTTTACCTTTTCCCATGCTATAGCTCTGTCAATCCAAACTGCTTACATTCACCTTTCTTGCACATGCACGGGTCCTTTGGCCTGCAAGCTCACAACTGGTTTCCTCCAGCTCCTCCAACAACTGTTGTGCTCTGATTATACATGTTGATGAAGAAGCAGAAACAAGAGATAACTTATAGTGGTTATAGTGATTCCTTTAGAAATCAGCTATGTTGTTCAAAGTTTTAAAGAATATAAAAAATAAATGTAAAAATTATTTAAACATACAACTCAAATGGACAGAACCCTAAATGCAGAATGCATTTCAACCCAGTTAATTTACCTCTGGTAGCAATGTAGGGTCTTGCGGTCTTTTTATATTCTTCTTCGGTGGGTACCACGATTGCCATGGATCTGCATCCCTGGATGATGTTATTGACAGTGGATTTACAAGGGACTTTTTTTGGGGACAGGAATGAACCTCTCCTCATTCCCATGTGGCGGCGGGGGGGATGGGCTGGTGCTATCTGGTTGCCCCCTTTTTTGGTAGAAGGGGGCTTCCAGGTCCTAATAAGCTCCTCACCTACAGATCCCCACAGCTACCATGCCAGGGTTGTTGCCCTCAATTCCTAATGAGCATTAGGTGCTTTGCCAGGGGGATTCCTTCTGGCAAGGTCCCCCCTCCCCCTTAAATGTTGAGAGCAAGTTGCCTGGGCATACCAAGAGCATCTGGCACCCCCCCCCCCCCCCACTGATCATGCCTGTACACACTCAGCCCCCTCATACCTGTATGCACCCAGCCCCCTCATACCTATAATCACTCAGCCCACCCACCTGCACGCTCTTAGACCCCTCATACCTATACGCACTCAGCCCCCTTATACCTGTACTCACTCAGCCAACCCACCTGTACTCACTCAGCCAACCCACCTGCACACACTCAGCCCCCTCATAACTGTACGCACTCAGCCCCATTGAGTCAATGGTGGATTCAACTCTAATTTGGTAATTCTCTGCTCCTCCAGACTCTAATGACAGCATTCCATCCCCCGCATTTTCAGGCCCCGTCCAACTTTAGCCATCCCATATTCTCTTCCATTTTCAGGCTAATACTTAAAAACTCGTAGCTTCCTGACTGGGCAATGAAAATTGGCAGTCGGAACTTCCACCTACATATACACCAACCACCATGCTTAGTAACTTAGTGCAGACTGTCCACAGACCATAATGGCTAAAGCAAATATTCCATGTCAATTACGCAATGCTGAGATTTCAGAAATTAGATGGAAAGTTATTCCCCCATGTTATTACTATAGTTATAATAAGATGTTTAACCACTTCAATACCAGACACACACTCCCCTTCCTGCCCAAGCCAATTTTCAGCTTTCAGCGCTGTGCTGTTTAAATGACAATTACGCGGTCATGTGGCTTGCCCACAAATAGAGCTATATTTTGGTGGTATTTGATCACCTCTGTGGTTTTAATTTTTTGCTAAACAAATAACAAAAAAATCAAACATTTAAAAAAAAAAATGTTTTCTTTTGTTTCCGTTATAAAATTTTGTAAATAAGTATGTTTTCTCCTTCACTGATGGGCATTGATAAGGCGGCACTGGAGGGCACTGATGAGGCAGCACTGACAGGCGACAATGATGAACACTGGTAGGTGGCACTGATGGCCATTGATAGGCGGCACTGATGGGCACTCATGGGTGGCACTAATAGGCGACACTGATGGGCACTAAAAGGCTGCACTGATGGGTACTTATGAGTGGCACTGATGAACACTGATATGCTTCACTGATAGTGCCACAAGGGGTGCCTGGCAGGCATTGTGGGTGGACACTGATTGGCAGCTGCCTGGGCATTGATTGGCAGCTGCCTGGGCAGATTGGCATTTCCATGGTGGTCTTGGTGGAATTCCTGGTGGTCCAGCGGGGTGGCCATCCCTGGTGGTCCATTCCGGCATCCTGGTGGTCCCGGGCGGGCATCCGAGGGGGGGGGGGGCTGCACTGATAAACAATCAGCACGGACCCCCCTGTCAAGAGAGCAGCCGATCGGCTCTCCTCTACTCACGTCTCTCAGACACGAGTGAGGAAAAGCTAATCAGTGGCTCTTCCTGTTTACATAGTGATCAGCCGTGATTGGACACGGCTGATCATGTGGTAAAGAGCCTCTGATGAAGGCTCTTTACTGAGATCAGTGTAGCAGTGTGTCAGACTGACATGCCGCACCACCGATCGCCGCAATGCGCACCCCACGGGAATGCGGCGGTTCTTATCCTGCTGGACATCATTTGACCTCCAGTCGGGATAACGCAACCACTGCCTGGCTATTATTCTGCTATAGGCTGGGCGGTAAGTGATTAATGACTTGCCGCCTGCCATGTAGGAGAATGACAGAGGCAAAGTGGTCATAATATTCTGACCGGACGTCATATGATGGATCAGGATATCACAGCCGGTGAGCACCCAGGGGTCGTGCAGCACGGTGATCGGAGGTGCCAAGTGTCAGTCTGACACACAGCAACTCCGATCGTTGTATGAAGTCTCTGACAGTGGCTTCATACCACATGATCAGCTGTGTCCAATCACAGCTGATCATAGCATGTACCAGGAAGTGCCGGTAAACGTCTCTCCTCGGTTCACGCTGGCAGGTGGCTCTCCCTGTCAGAGGGGGATCTATGCTGATAATCAGCACATTGATTATCAGCACAGCCCCCATAAAAATCAGTTTACAATAAATGCCCATTACATGGCAGCCTGTGCCCCTCTATAAAGCCTGTCAGTGCCCAAAAATGTGCCAATCAGTACCCCATCAAAGTGCCAATCAGTGCCATTCAGAAAAGCCTGCCAGTAGCTCCTCATCAGTGCTGCCTATCCAGTGCCCATCAGTGCAGCCTATCGGTGCTGCTATAAAAATTGTCGCTCTTTTTTCATTTATAGCATAAAAATTTAAAACCACAGAGGTGATCAAATACCACCAAAAGAAAGATCTGTTTGAGGGAATAAAATGATAAAAATGTCATTTGGGTACAGTGTAGCATGACCGCGCAATTGTCATTTAAACAACGACAGCGCTGAAAGCTGAAAATGTTCTTGGGCAGGAAGGGGGGTAAGTGTCTGGTATGGAAGTGGTTAAGATGAATGTGTAGGGTCTACTTGTTATCAAATCAATCGTTACCGTAGTATGGCCACCCTTTACCTTCAGAACAGCATAAATTCTCTAGGAACACTTAGTTCTTGTAAAGCATCACCTTGTAAAACAACCCATTCAGTTTAAAATGTAAATGAAAGGCAAAGATTTTTTTATAGATATAAAACCACATTATGAATACTTATCCCCCCCCCTTTTTTTTTTAAAGCAATCACGTTCCCTCTGTTCTCAGCTGCATAAAAGCTGGGGGAGGAGAAGCAACAGTACACTGGTCTTCCCAGTAAAAGGCTGGGTGGGGCTGGCCATGTCAGGACAAGTCTGATCATTAGAGAGCAGACTGAGTTCCCAGCTTAGCTAGCTAGAGAACTGACCATGGTGAGCTATTCTGCTTAGTGTGGTCAGTTTTTAACAGGAAAGCAGAAGGACTGGTAGGAACACCAGGGATTTCACACAAAGGAAGCAATACAAAGAGAACAGGATACTTTTCTATACAAGTACATGGTACTGCAGGCACATAATGTATCAAGAATTTGAAATGCTGGGGTAACAAACTAACTTTTTTCACCTCTGCCGGGTTAGCCCCCCCATATAAAAAATGTAGACTTTTTTTATGCAGTTTGTTAGATTTTTGTTAGATCAGGTTAGATCAATCATTGTTTGCGTTAGATCTCACACAGAAGAAGCAATATTAACAGTTATTTGCTGGGGGGGCTAACCCGTCATCAGGCCCCCTTATCAAATTTTCTGGCCAAAAATCATTCAGGCTAATAGATATTTGTTAGATCCGGTAAGATCAAGTGGTTTTAACGTTAGATCTCACATAATTAGAGACTTAAGTGATTAATGAGGGGGGGCTGGCGCCCCCTTATCAATTTTTTGGGCCAAAAATCATTCAGGCTAATAGATATTCGTTAGATCCGGTAAGATCAAGTGGTTTTAACGTTAGATCTCACATTGTTTCAGAGATATTCCACATAAAAAAAATGATTTTTAGGTGGTACATATGCATGGACATATGGACGGGTTGGCCCCCCCTTATGAAATTTTCTGTCCGAAAATCATTCAGGCTAATAGATATTCGTTCCGGTAAGATCAAGTGGTTTTAACGTTAGATCTCACATCATTTAAGAGATATTCCACATACAAATACAGATATTGGGTGTATACAAGGACTAATGAGGGGGGGCTGGCCCCCCCTTTCAATATTTTGGGCCAAAAATCATTCATGCTGATAGATATTCGTTAGATCCGGTAAGATCAAGTGGTTTTAACGTTGGATCTCACATAATTAGAGACCTATTAATGAGGGGGGGCTGGCCCCCCCTTATCAATTTTTTGGGCCAAAAATCATTCAGGCTAATAGATATTCGTTAGATCCGATAAGATCACATGGTTTTAACGTTAGATCTCACATCATTTCAGAGTTATTCCACATACAAATACAGATATTGGGTGTATACAAGGACTAACTAACTAGGCCCCCCTCTCACATCTCACATCATTTCAGAGTTATTACACATACAAATACAGATATTGGTTGTATACTAACTAGCCCCCCCTCATCAATCAATATTTTTGGCCAAAAATCATTCAGGCTAATAGCTATTCATTAGATCCGGTAAGATCAAGTGGTTTTAACGTTAGATCTCACATCGTTTCCGAGATATTCCACATACAAATACAGATATTGGGTGTATACAAGGATTAATGAGGGGGGGCTGGCCCCCCTTATCAATATTTTTGGCCAAAAATTATTCAGGCTAATAGATATTTGCTAGATCCGGTAATATCAGGTGGTTTTAACATTAGATCTCACATCGTTTGAGATATTCCACATAAAAAAAATAGATTTTAGGTGGTACATATGCATGGACATATGGACGGGTTGGCCCCCCCTTATCAAATTTTCTGGCAAAAAATCATTCAGGCTAATAGATATTGGTTAGATCCGGTAAGATCAAGTGGTTTTAACATTTGATTATCCATAATTACAGGGATATTTGTTAGGAATGCACAGATACCTGTTCTAGAATCTATATCGGAGCAGATACTGAGCATTTTCACGTGTACTAGTGATGAGTGCCATTGAGCATACCAGGGCTCGAGTCCTGCGGGAACAACGTCCCTGCACTTATTTTACTGCAGGAACGCCGTTCCCTTTGCAGGACTCGGGCAGCCTCTGCAGTGCCGTACTAACTAGGGCACCCCCTCCTCCAAGTCCCCTCTATGCATCAGTGACAGCGCGGCGTGTCCGTCGGGCGGCCGCGGAGTGTAAAAAACTGACAGTGCAGGGAGAGAGCTGTGACAGGGTGTGGGGGTGCCCGAGTTGGATGCGGACTGTACAGCTACCCGGGTGACATACAGACCGGCCGCCGCGAGCAAGGAGTAAAAAACAGTCTCTCGCTCTCTTGTACAACAGGGAGAGCGAGAGATGGTAAGGCAGCGTTAAACGGAGGACAGGAAATTCCAGATATGTAGCAGGTGATTGGTTGCTAGGTGGCCCTAGCAACCAATCATTATCTTGTGGTTCAGAATAGGAAAGTGCAAAGGTAAGAACTAACGCAGAGCACATGGAGGGGGTACAGAGATGGACATAGGGGGTACAGAGGTGGACATGGGGGGTACAGAGGTGGACATGGGGGGTACAGTGGTGGACATGGGGGGTACAGTGGTGGACATGGGGGGTACAGTGGTGAACACAGGTGGACCGGGGGAACAGAGGTGGAGGGGGTACAGTGGTGGACATGAGGGGTACAGTGGTGGACATGGGTACAGTGGCGGACATGGGGGGGTACAGTGGTTGACATGGGGGGGGTACAGTGGTGGACATGGGGGGGGTACAGTGGTGAACACAGGTGGACGGGTGGAACAGAGGTGGACATGGGGGGGATATACAGAGGTGAACACAGAGGTGGACATGGGGGGTACGGAGGTGGACATGGGAGAGAGCCCCTCATTAATCACTCATATGCAGACGACACGCAACTGTACTTCCGCATTTGCAACAAAAAGGATCACCACCTCAAATCTAGAGACTTGTCTCTCTTTGATAGAGGACTGGATGACAAAGAGTTATCTCAAACTCAATGGAGCGAAAACAGAACTCCTTCTGTTTCACGCCAAGCGTATAAATCAACCGGCAACAACTTGGACCCCCCGCCCATTCTGGGCAAAATCATCACCCCTAGCGCCAAAGTCAAAAGTCTTGGGGTCATCTTTGACTCCTACATGAGGATGGACGCACAAATATGGTCAGTAGTCAGCGGATCTCACCATCTGCTGCGCCTACTACGTAGACTAACTCCTTTTATTGGAAAATAGAAAGTGCAGCGCTATGATATATAAAAGGTGCTGTCATGAGCATAGGACATGCAAAGGTATAGTCCAACAGGACAACAAAAGATGTTAGATAATAAGAAAATCAAAACATCACATAGCATATGAGTAATGGTGCATGGAGTCCATCAATGTGATTACAAACAGGTGAGTGAAAACACTGAACTGGTGCAATGAACAGTGTAAATAGTTCATGGATGTGGTTCCCAATGAATCAAAACACTGCATATATGGTGCCAGTTGAAATAAATGAAAACAATATATGTAGCTTGTCTGTAGTCTTCAGAGTATCAAATAAAGGAAATAGGTACTCTTACCAGCTGTGATGGACTTACTCGTTAGTATTAACAGCAAGTCAGACAAGGCGTGGTGGTCTCAGCGGACCCTGGGCTCTGTTTGGGTGAATCTGTAGAGGTAGTCACTCAGGTTGGGATGATGAATCCAGTCAGATTGGATATCGCTCCTCCAAAACAGGACCCCAAATAAATGAGACCACTGGTGAATGACCAGGCTCAAGAGTCAGCTCAGCAGGTATGGATGTATGGAAACAAAAAAGAAAGGCTCCCAATGGTGCAGATCAAAAATAAACCTGTGAAGGCTTTATTTGATATAAAATAAATAAAATCACGTGATATAAGTAAAAAGCAGTATGGGGTACAAGCGAATAACTCCTTTTATTCCCAAAGAAGATACAGCGGTCGTGGTGGGAGCGATTGTAAACTCCAGACTGGACTATGCAAATGCCCTTTACCTCGAACTTCCCAAGTACCGAATCGCTCGTCTTCAAGTCATTCAAAATACGGCCGCCAGACTTGTGACTGGGAAAAAACCTTGGGAATCAATCTCACCTTCACTGAGATCCCTTCACTGGTTACCAGTAAAAAACAGAATCACCTTTAAAGCACTCTGTCTAACGCATAGATGTATTCATGGGAATGCTCACCATTATCTATGCGAAAAAATAAAAGCTTACAATCCCAATCGCGTTCTGCGATCCACTAATCAAAATCTGCTCCAGATACCAAAAAAGCCAGATACAAGTCCAAAGGAGACAGGAGATTCGCTGTCCAAGGTCCCAGACTATGGAACGCCTTACCAACCAGCATTCGGTTGGAGGAGAACCACTTAGTCTTCAGGAGAAAGATCAAGATTCATCTCTTTTGATTTCAAAGGAGACAGGAACAACAAGCGCCCAGAGGCAATTTACTTCGCATGTGCCGCGCTATATAAGTTTTCATTCATTCATTCATTAATCACTTAAGTCTCTAATTATGTGAGATCTAACGTTAAAACCACTTGATCTTACCGGATCTAACGAATATCTGTCAGCCTGAATGATTTTTGGCCCTAAAATTGATAAGGGGGGGCCAGCCTCCCCTCATTAATCACTTAATAGGTCTCTAATTATGTGAGATCTAACATTAAAACCATTTGATCTTACCGGATATAACGAATATCTATCAGCCTGAATGATTTTTGGCCCAAAAAATTTATAAGGGGGGGCCAGCCCCCCCTCATTAATCACTTAATAGGTCTCTAATTATGTGAGATCTAACGTTAAAACCACTTGATCTTACCGGATCTAACGAATATCTATCAGCCTGAATGATTTTTGGCCCAAAAAATTGATAAGGGGGGGCCAGCCCCCCTCATTAATCACTTAAAAAGTCTCTAATTATGTGAGATCTAACATTAAAACCATTTGATCTTACCGGATCTAACGAATATCTATCAGCCTGAATGATTTTTGGCCCAAAAAATTGATAAGGGGGGGCCAGCCCCCCTCATTAATCACTTAAAAAGTCTCTAATTATGTGAGATCTAACATTAAAACCATTTGATCTTACCGGATATAACGAATATCTATCAGCCTGAATGATTTTTGGCCCAAAAAATTGATAAGGGGGGGCCAGCCCCCCTCATTAATCACTTAAAAAGTCTCTAATTATGTGAGATCTAACGTTAAAACCACTTGATCTTACCGGATCTAACGAATATCTATTAGCCTGAATGATTTTTGGCCAGAAAATTTGATAGGGGGGGCTGATGACGGGTTATCCCCCCCCAGCAAATAACTGTTAATATTGCTTCTTCTGTGTGAGATCTAATGCAAACAATGATTGATCTAACCTGATCTAACAAAGATCTAACAAACTGCATAAAAAAAATCTAAAGTTTTTATATGGGGGGGGGTTAACCCGGCAGAGGTACTTTTTTCCACTGGATAGAGCTGATGATTCTCAGAGGGAAGAAAATCTTTTCTGGATTAAGCCAATTGTAATTGATTGCCCATTCTAATTGTTCATGAATGGGGAATGTTTTTTTTAGACACTTATGCCGCGTACACACGGTCGTTTTTTGCGATGGAAAAAAACGTTTTTTAAAACGTCATTTAAATTGATCGTGTGTGGGCAAAACGTCGTTTTTTGTCTTAAAAAAACGACCCAAAAAAAATTCCAACATGCTTGAATTTTTTGTGTCGTTTTTTATTTCACAAAAAGTCACCGTGTGTAGCAAAAACGTTGTTTAAAACGATGTTTTTCAACCCGCGCATGCCCAGAAGCTAGTTATGAAGCGAGCTTCAATGGAAAAGAGTGGTGAACGTAACCTCGCTTTTTGTGAAAAAAACGATGGTGTGTATGCAACATCGTCTTTGAAAAGTGACATTTCAAAAACGTTGTTTTTTACTTCACAGAAAACGTCGTTTTTTTTTCATCACAAAAAATGATCGTGTGTACGCGGCATTAGGGGTAGATTCTCGTACAGAGGCGTATCTTTGTGCGTATCTTTACGCTACGCCGCCGCAACTTAGAGAGGCAAGTGCCGTATTCACAAAGCACTTACATTCTAAGTTACGGTGGGGTAGCGTAAATGTGCCGGCGTAAACGCGCCTAAGTCAAATGTGGAAGAGGTGGGCGTGTTTTATGTAAATTAATCGTGACCCCACGTAATTGACGCTTTTATTTACATGCGCCGTCCGTGGACGTATCCCAGTGCGCAAAGCTCCAAATTACGCCTCAACTACGTTAAAAATTTGACGCTGTTCCGAAGTCCATACCCAACATTGCCTACACCTCATAGAGCAGGACATACGCTTACGACATACGACGCTTACGACATACGACATAAAAAAAAAATGCGCCGGGCACAAGTACATTCGTGAATCGGCGTATCCAGCTCATTTGCATATTCAACGCGTAATTTGATGGAAGCGCCACCTAGCGGCCAGCGTAAATATGCAACTAAGATACGATGGCGCAAGAGACTTACGCCGGTCGGATCTTAGCAAAATTCCGGCGTATCTTGCTTTCTGAATACAGAAAAAGGATACGCCGGCGCATCCTAGAAGTTACGCGGCGTATCTCGAGACGTAACTTCTTTGAGAATCTGGCCCGTAGTACCAAAAGGCTTGACGGACAGAGATGAATAAAGTGTGGCAATGCTAAGGGTTTTACATGAAGAAAAAAACATCAGGTAATAGAAGACAGGGGGTAATACATTTTCCATGGACTCCTCTAAGACCACTTCCAGGTCCACTTCATTCTCCTGTCTATCTAAAGCAGGCATATACAGATCCAACTCAAGTAGAGACAGTAGAGGTGAATGAGCCCGGAGCTCTGAATCCTGCACAGTAATGGCTGTATTGAATTGTGACATCATTTCAGAAAAATCTGCTTTAAGCAGGTGACGCGTCATATTCGGCTCCCTATCATACAATGCTCCTGAAGTGACGTAGCGGCCAACTGCGCATGCGCGATGCGTTCCAAACGCAATTGTGATGCGTTCCAATGGATTTACGACAGTACACACCAGCGAAGCCGTCATTCAGGGTGACGTGGACTTAGGGGAAAGTGGCCAGTCGGCCTCACGTCCTCGCTTTGCTCGTACGGCTCGCTCCACCTCCTGGCTCTTTTTTTAACATCCTCCAATCCACGGAGATGTTAAGGAAAGAGCCTGGATGCCGAACGAGGTTTCGTTGGTGTGTACTGTCGTAAATCCATTGGAACGCATCGCGCATGCTCAGTTGGCCGCCACATCACTTCCGCAGCTTTCTGCTATAGGGAGCAGAGTATGACAAGTCACCGGCCATAGATGGAGCTATTTTCATTCCTGCAACGACAGTCAGTGGTTTAAAATGATACTGAATACCCTCAATGTTACCAGCTCTAGAATGGACACACTTTTGTTAGTTCAACTAAAGGAAACCTCAGTTCTCATATTTGTTCTGCCCCATTATTAGAACTCATTTATTTTGTGATTTCTACTGTGATGTACAGAGGAACATAGGGGATCTCAGCTACTCTAAATATAGCACTTGTGAAAAAGACCCATGAGAGGTTTCTGGGATCCTGTGATATTAAAGCGGTAGTAAACTTTCTTGACATTACTACTTTTTAGAGGCCCTGGGGTAGATTATGCCACAATGTACAAGTATGCACAGCATATTAGCACATTAGGGTACACTTACATTTTCAGACTGGGCCCTCCATTGCTGCGCTGTGATTCCCATGCATTTATTTATTATTTATAAAAAGGTCCCACCAAAATTCTCAGCACCAGGCCCATGATGTTCTTAATCTGGCCCTGACAGAAATTACAGCTTTCCTGTGTAAGTTGGTAACAGACAAATATCTACCTCACATAAAAGTTTGCAGGCTGGTCGGTGAGTTGAGCTGGAAACGTTCTTTTCTTTTGTTTGACATGAATCGCCCTTCCTGCAAAGGCCAGTTATAGTTGTGGGCAGTGGCCATTTATTTGTACTCCGGTTTGTTGGGGAGTGTTGTAAGACAGACCTACATGGAAAGGTTTTAATAGGTTTTTATTGGTTGATTGGACTTACTTCTTTGCCTAGATGTAAGTCAAATACATCATCTTGATTTCGATCATTCACCAAAAATGTGGCAAAAAGTAATAGACACAGACAGTTTTTGACAAATTCTTTATTAAACAATAAAAAAATAGTGTCCCCATTTGTAAATCCATCATCAATCACGTTGCCCGCAGAACACGAAAAATAGAAAACATTAAAAACTTCCCACCTCCTGGGAGGCCTCCCGGCAAATGCCTACTCTCGGCTTTGACATTTCTTATATAGGTAAGGGGTGGGGCCACCTAGCTACGTAGCTCAGAGAGCCCGCCCCCACGTGATATCACATTGCAATAATACATTAGTTTGTGGCATCAGAAGGGGGCGGTAACACCGGGTGACATATATAGGTAGGGGGTGGAGCCCCCTAGCTAAGAACTGTCGAAGCAGAGAGGAGGTAAGAAGCAAGAGGCCTCCAAACAGGCGGGAGCATTTTAAATTTTTCCTATTTGGGGGGGGGCAGGCAACGTGTTTGACAATGGATTTACATCGAGGGACACCATTTAAAACAAAATTAATAAAGGATTTGTCAAAAACTGTTTGTCTTTATTACTTTTTGGTGAATGGGTAAATGGCACCTAAAACTCATTTTACATGGGGATCTGGGGCCTCCTTGTCAGATTCTAGTCCCCCAACCTCAGACAACTACATCCCAGGGTTGTCAGGAAGAGGCCCTTGACCCCATCAACAATGGAGACAGGGTGCTTTGGGGTGGAGGGGCCCGCACCAGAGCACCCACCCCCACATGTTAAGGGGAATATGGCTTGGTAAGGTTCAGGATGGGACCACACGCAATTTTTTGTGTGTGTTGCTGGCTATTGTAACTGCGAGTCATTTTAAATGGAATATGACTCGTTTTTTTTCTTTAGAAATTTAATTTTTGCTGTTACATTAAGGTGACCCCCCCCCCCCCCAGGCACTATATTTAAAGGTATTTTTTATTTAACACTGCACAGGCACCCAGTTCATTTGAATTAAGGGGGTATAATTCTTGCCATAGCTGTGAACCAAAGCATCACAGCATGTGTACACCACACCCCTGGCTGCTGCAGCTAAAAGGGGAAGCAACTAAGGGTTTTTTTCTGCCCTCCAACCCCACATGTGTACAAGCTCTAATATTGCAGTCACCACACCAGTCACAGTGGCAGACTAGAACTAAAAATCAGTGTTTCCTATTGTCACCACACCAATGCACCCAGCAACAATTTTGCTGATCACCGGCACACCAGTCCGTGTGTCATTAGACCAGTACTATGACAGCAAATGTTCCTTATCACACCAGCCCAGTGTAAGTTAGCAACAGAGCCCCTGGGAACATTCTGGCTCTTTACAAGTGTGATGCCTGCACCCCCCCCCCTGATGGCGGCACTGCTGACTACATTCCTGTAAGACCCCCAAATCCAACAATTCCCTGTGGACAACTGCACTCCGGGAACCAAAGGAACCCTCTTATTCTTCCCTTCAGTCTAATGTAATTTCTAGCCAATGAACTGCTATAGGTGAGGCTACGCTAGAGCCAGCCATAGAGGATACAATTTCCCTTGGAGCTATTGTGTTCTCCCAGGAGAAAGGGGGGGGGGTCAGGGGTTTGATACAGGGAGCCGTCCCTAGTGTCTGCTAGCAATAATTGCATTCTAAAAAAAAAAAAAAAGTGTTGGCTGTACCCAAGCCAATGGGAAGATGAGATTCAAAACCATCTATGGCCAGCTTAAGCTATATTACCTGACCACTTGTATAGAGGGGACCATCTATACAACCAATTGGTTTTGATACAATTGGTTGATTTTTAATTAGTCCAAACTGTAAAAAAAAAGTCTCACATGTGGCATTGCCATATTTGGGAAGAGTAGTAGTAGAATGTGTTTTGGCGTGTAATTGCAACTGTGTGTTAGAAATATCTCAATTATTGCCTAATTGATGTGAATTTTTTTTTATTCTTGCTTATTTCCCAAAACTTATGGTAAAAAAAATTACATTTGCAAAAGACTTACTATGCCTTTCAAAAAATACCTTGGTGCGTTTGCGTTCTCAAATGGGGTCCTTTTGTGGGTGTTCACCTGTCCTGGCACTCCAGCAATATGATAGGTAGTCAGGAAAATAGACACTTTATTCTCCTTGAAAGCCCAAAGGTGCCCACCCCTCTATGGAAAAGTCTCACGTAAGTGGTATTACTAACTTGTTAAAATATTTTTTTTTTTTTTCTTTTAAAAAAGTTGACAAACACAACAAACTTTAAAAAAAGGTAACTATGCCTTTTACTAAATACATTGGACTATCTACTTTCCAAAAAAAAAAATCATTTCAGGGATATTTGTACTGTCCTGGCATTTTAGGGCCTCGAAAATTGAAACAGGCAGGAAGTATATCAGGACGGACTCACTTTCCAAATACGGTATATAAAAAGTAGTATACCACTGGTTTTAGACTTGAATTTTCACACAGACTTAAAAATAAAACACTTATGTTATTTATTTTTTACCAATGACATGTTGAAGAACACATTTCAGCCTAAAATTATGAAAAAATAAAAAATGCAATAACCAAGAAATAGTCCCCCCCCCCCCTTTATATTGAAAAAAATAAAATAAAAAACCCAGCAGTGGTTTCATACCACCAAAATTACCATATCCTTGAGATAATTTGAATCAAGTTTGAGAATCTACTTAGTACATTATTCTTTGTGTGCGACAGCAAGAAGCCTGAAGTAGAATTCATGAAGAACATATTTCCACACGACAAATAGGGGTATTAATTGTTAGATTACGACAAGAAAGAGTGGTTTTGAGTCAGAGACCGTTTACAGGACAATGGGGTCCTAGGCAGGGTAGCAGCTTTGCACCTACACACTCTCCCCCAATCGGTACAAGAGCAGTGTGCAACTGAGAACCCATGTGAAAACAGGCCTTACTGTCATTGTGAAGTAACTGTTAGCTGCACAGCTTTGACTGTTTTTAGTTCCTGTTCCAAGAGCGTAAGCTTGATTGCCAAAATACACTTTAAGTGTGTGTCTCAAAGCTAGATTTTCAATTTGCCTGCGGTGTCAATTTAAAAGAAAATTGTAGGTAAATATGGGAAAATAATATTGCCGACTTGTTTTGAAATGCGCAGTCTATAAGGCTGCCATCCTGGACTTCTTTTACTGCTTAATCAGTTACTGACTGCAATTACATGTGTATTAGGTGTTAGAGGTTAGCGATTCTCCAGAGAAGCAAAAAGGTGCCCCACCTTCTCAAAAAAAAAAAAAAGAAGTCACACAATATAAATGCTACCAATACTATAGATATTGCAGGTTATTCCATGGGCTTCCATGATTTAGAAATATTACATACACATGAAACAACCAAATGGTTAAAAAGAGGGAAACATAGAACTGTATAATCACAGTAACATGGTACTAAATAAAAGCATTATTGCACAGTATGTGGAAGTTATACAGTTAAAAAAAACTTTCAATAATCAAAAGTATATACACTAACCACCAGTATCAAATGATTCTACATTGAAGTCATTACCTTTGGATCTACTGAGATGCTAAACATACTTCTTGAAAATTCTGAGATGGCATCTCTCTCAGGACTTCTCCCTCTGTCCTTCTCGGATGCTTAATAATGAGCAGAAGTGTTGATCAAACTCAAAAAGTGTTCTCAAGAGGTTCTTCCGGCTTACCGAGAGTATGTATAAAAATAGATATGCATGAGAACAGATGTCAAATAGCTAGGATTACTTCCTATTTTATACAGGCAGTTCAATTTGTTTCACTTTTTGAGATGCTACCAAACTCACTACAATCAATGTTTATCTGATCATGAACACCTTTTTTTTTTTATAGCCGTAGTAAATTCCAACCCTCCCAAGCTAAATTTCAAAAACGGAAGTATAGTAAAGCATATTAACCAGTTCCCACCCAGGCCAATTCTGACATTTCTCTCCTACATGTAAAAATGCATACTTGTCATGCTTTAAAATTGTGCATGCTCGTAGAATGGCACCAAATCTTTTTTTTTTACAGGCGACAGGTGACTTTTTTTTTTTACAGGCTACCAGTTTAGTGTTAGAGGGTGCCTAGTGCTAGAATTATTGCTCAATTGAATGTTGCGGAGATACCTCACATGCGTAGTGCAAACACAATTTACATATGCGACTGCACCCTATGCATGTGTTCACTTCTGGGTGAGAGCATGAGAGGAAGGTGCCCCTTTAAAAAACGTTTTTTTTTTTATCACTTGTATTCCTAATCACAAGAAATGTAAACATCCCTGGTGATAGAAACAGGCATGATAGGTCCTCTTTATGGAGACACCTGTAAAGCCTGAGGATAAAAAAAGAAAAGTAAGTGACATCATGGCCTCCCAGGAGCATAGAGATGGCCACAGACCATCTGGTCTTTGGCCAGCTCTGTGGTAACCAGATGCCACTGCCAAATCAGATCTCAAAGCTCTCCGATCACACGGGAGAGGCACCAATGGAGTGCTCAACAGGCAGCGGAAGGGGAAGCACCCCCCCTCCCTTTTCCACTGCTTGTAAAAGCAATCCAGCAGTTAATTCGCCGCTAGGATGTCTTTTACATTAGAGGAAATCACTAGCGGAAAAAATATCCGGATGATGCTTGAAGCTGCAGATCACCTATATGGCGAGGCAACACTCACCTACTACAACAAACGGAATCTAAGGTTGATCTGGAAAAACAGCTCAGTTTTATGAAACCAACCAGACCTCAGTAGACATCATAAGGGTAGGCATTCATAAGGGTCTTCTTCATAAATCTCAAAGCTAAGGCAGAGGCAGAAACACATGACCTCATTTTGGTTTATACTGTGGTACGAGTTACTTATGTATGCTGAAGATGAGAGGAGAAACTTGTGTAAAGATGTTTTGTATGGGGGGAAAAAAAAAAATAATGCATGAATCTATCTAATGGAGATAGACGGGTGCAGCGCTCCTGCATCCTCTATGGACACATCACTACTGACGGCAGGGTTGTACTACTTGTTTTTCCAATCCAGACATACAAATTTAAAAAAAGAACAAAACATACATTTAAAAAAAATTGAGCCGGCTACGGATTTTCTTGGAATAGTGTACACCCCTGCCTATGGTGTGACCTAAACTGAAGTGACAGGTGCCACACAAGGCTCCCCTGGTATAGCAACCGCTTGGAGGACTGAGCTCATTCCAGCTAGACCAAGCTCTGAGAGTTGGAGCAAAATGTGCCAAGGGTGTGGCCTGGTTGGAGCCTGGGCTGAGGTTGTCCCTTTCCCACAGGATCTTGCAGAGATCTGAGACTTCCTGCCTATGGTGTGTTGCAAATAGCCCTGGCTTTAGCAGTCCAGCAGTTCCGAGATATTTCTTGCAGCTAAAGTTCTACTTTATTACATATTGAAATGGAGATCTGGTTCCCCAAGGCATGCCAATTCATGCAGGCTCCTTCCATGCTGGCGACTGGTTTGTTGTCATTCTTCCTCCCCAGCTTGCTGCTTTTTAGCTGTTGGAAGACACCACCTCTATACTTTTAGTGCTGGGGGACAGTGAGGTAGGGATTTGACAGTATGCCACGTCACCACCCCCTCCACTAAGAGAACAATATATGCTGTAAAAATCTAATTACACAATCTTAGAAACACAATTGTTACTTAGTGTAGGTTTTCATGCATTAAAACACATTAAACACGTTACAAAATGCAGGGCGTAAAAGCTCTGAAGTATGACTTGGTTCTAAAAAGGTGCACAGACCACATCTCCATACAGCAGCACCATGGCATCTTTCACTCACTAGACAAGCCGACAGGGACCAATACTGCCCTTCAATCATAGTGCCACTCTTTCCATTATTTGTCCACACCCTGCTTAGCACAACCTATTGCTGGCTGGCCATCACTTGTACAATACAAAAAACTAGCGCTGAAGTGAATAAAGTGCAAATGAGCGCTGCTGCGCAAAATGTGCTAAAACTTCAAAATGTGTTAAACGTATAAGGCCTCATTCACACGTACGGACCGTTCAGGTCCGCCTGTCAGTTTTGACGGTGGACTTGAACGGCTGCTCCATGCATCCCCATGGAGCGTCGGATGTCAGGAGAGACATGTCCGCTGACATCCAACCTCATCCGATCTGCTAAAAACAGACGTATGGGGGGCACCTCCCCATCCGTCCATGCCGATCAGGTAAGATCTGATGAAAACGGACATGCCGTTTTTTTTCATCAGATCGCTCTATAGGAGACAGCGGCGCTGCACAAGCTCCTCCCCGCTCAGTGAGCAGAGAGGAGCTTGTCATCCGTCGGCTCAGCGGAGATCTGCGGACTGATCTCCCGCTGAGCTGGCAGACTCCGTCGCAATGGACTGCGACTGAGTCCACCTCGTGTGAATGAGGTCTAAGGAGCAGCGCTGGCAACTAAATAGTGAAAAATCAATAAATGTGGAACTATGAGTGCCCATTTGTATCATTTATGGGCACTTATTTATAGTTCTATGTTTATTACTTCACTATTCAGTTGCCAGCGTTGCTCCTTATACGGCTATCACTTGTAATTTTGCAATACACATACTGTACAATCTACATTTCAATGAAACCAGCCAACCCTTGAAGTAGTGCAGTTGCACTCAACTTCCAGATCTTTGTAGATGCTCTAATGGTATTGGCTACTCCCTCCAGAACGACTGGGCTGTCAGCAAGGTACTAAAAATTGATCAGCCTAAGGCCCCTTTCACACTTCCACGACTTGTAATGCAACTTTGCAGTCTCAATTTGCAGGACAAGTCGTACAACTGTAAAGTGATTGTAAATGTTAATTTTAAAATTAAAAATAAAATACAATTCAATTAGGGACCAAAAAAAAACTTCTGCCTTTACAACCACTTTAATGTGCATGGCCATAGGAAGAAAGGAGGAAGGGATCAGAGACATTGAACTGGTGGATGAAAAGGGAATGCGCATAATGATGTGGACACTTGTGAAAAAGATGTGTGGTACGGACACTAATGCAAGTACTGGCATGAACACTGCTTAGTTAATACATGCCTGTGACATAGGGGAGGACAGTGTAATTGGATAAAACATTTGTCACAAACCTTGAGATGTAGCACAAAATTCAAGTGATGCATGCAACTTGTCAGGATTCACCAAATATACCCGGAGGCTCCAATCTCTACTAAAAGTTTAAAAGCAAGTTTTAAATGACAGATTGTGTAAGAAGCACACTAGAGAAACAGCTGGATTTATAGAAAGAAGGCACAGTTGCAGTTTCAGTTTACCAAAAAACGAGAGTTCAGTGGAGCAAAGTCTGTTCTCTTATTATATGTCAAGGGAATTCATCTTTTTACACACAATGCTCAATTCTCTAGGGAAAATAAGAGCAGCTCACAAATGTAGAAAATATACACTAAATGATAACATATTTGAAGTTCCAGGACTTTTGTCATCATAGAACGTACAAAGTATCATATAGAATCTCCCAATGAAGAATATTCCTTTAACAATGCCAACATGAATATAAGGAAACATCGACCGAGAAACTCAGGAAGTTACACCAATATATGGAAAGCTATTGCGCCCCCACCCCCCCCCCCCCCCCCCCAAAAAAAACAAAAAAAAACACACTGAACAACATGGTAAATTGGTCCACAGAGAACTCTTAAATTTATTGTTTAAGCAAAAAAAGTAATTTTTTTGTCAAATGAATTGCAAGAGACCAATCTGGAAGAAACAAAACATATAAAAACAAGAGATGATGCATTGTGCAGCTCTGTCTTTTGTCAGCTTTGGTACAACACAATCTTGTGTTGGTTTATTCATGTTCCAACAGTTTAGTTAGCATTTGTGACAATGCAGCTTACTATTCATATATTGCCCTCTTAACACATACAGTAGATTTGCATCTTTTGCATCATAACAAGCAATATACCGAACTGAGTACATTATCAGTGAGGAGCAATGGGCAACATATTTCCTGATGTATGCATAGTCTATGTGTTCCATGGAAATTCAGCACTCCTCTGAATGCTTTCATTATACCTAAACAACTTGGATGTCCTACGTGGATTGGTATTCCGAAATGGAGGTTACTATAAAATAATTCTCATGTGGAGCTCACTAATCTCTATGGAACAACTTCCCAACTATTTCCATAGTCCCTAGTCAACATAAGATGTCAACTGGGTGACAAAATATAAAACATGCATAGCATGTCACTGTCCTGTATCTTTCTCACCAGAGTCCCTTGCTCAATACTCAGCAGGGCTTGTGTGCTGAAGTCTATGGTGAACTTCCCCTAACAATAAAAATCTGCATCATGTATATTTTTATCTATAAAAGCTCAATGATCTCCGAGAGCCACTCTAGCCTTTCGAAGGGCACGTAGCGAAGACCACTTATGTTTTGTTTTAGGTAGATTTGAAGTTCTGCCAATTCTTACTTTCACCTGCACTTTTGATGTTTATTAAATGTCATGGGTAGAGAAGACAGAAACACGAAAAATATAGAACATAAAAACGGACCTTAACAACTTGTAACAGCATTGGGAAAGAAACTAGACGTAAAAGTAGTACACGATGTGCCAGCTTTACTCATGTTGAAAGTTGTCCACTACAAAATAGCCTACAGTCTAGTAAGAACATACGAAATATGAAACATCTGCTAAGATTAATATTTCAACTGCATACAGTACAAAATAGGATTGCTTTATATCATATCCCTACCCTTCCCAAACAACCCAAGCCTCCCAAAGCCTTTCACTGTAAAAGGTAACATTCAAAGTGTCAGAACAAACTGGTGGCATTCACCAATAAATCATCTTGTGCAAGTATACAGCTGTAATGTATCCAAAACATACACAGAGGTTTTATTAAATACAAAGGTAAGATTAGCTAGAACCCAAGGTTGCTTTCAGCATGGACATCAACAGAAAGCATTCAAAAAAAATCTTCTCACCAAGCTGCACTCTTCCAAGGATAGGAGAGGAGGGTACAGTATCTGAAACTGCTAACAGGCATATTTATTATCTGGCTTTTGGTTAACTTTGCTTTTAAAAAAAAAAAGAAAAATCAAGAGGGCTGCTGCATGCAGGGAGGAAACAGTCTATAATGGGACATGGCTGAAGAGATACGACACAGATTCGCCATTATGAGTCCTCCTAATTGCTTCTGCCAAGATCATAGATATGTCGATAACCTTATGTAGAGAGAAAAAAAAAAAAATCAATATCATTAGTTTTCTTAATTTCAGAAATAATGTTTTTCATATGACATATATAAAGAAAGTGTAACATGTTAACTTCTTGTTGCCTTTAGCACCCAAACCAGAATAATTTTCAAAACAAGGGCTGTTGGAAAGGTACTGGTTTGATGTGGGTAATCAGTACTTCTCCTGACTACACACTGTACATAGCTGGCCCTAATGTTGATCATACAAGTAAAAATAAATGACTAAATAGATTAAAGTTGTAAAAAAAGAAATGGCTGCACATCCAGGAATTCCGATTTGCCTTTTGTTTAAAAGTGATAACAAAAGACACCAATACAAGGTCACCAATACAAGGTCACCAATACAAGGTCACCAATACAAGGTCACCAATACAAGGTCACCAATACAAGGTCACGTAGACACGTTTCACACAAACATTTGTGTTGACGTCTTTGGTGTTATCACTTTGAACAATAAAAAGCAAATAGGAATTCCTGAATGTGCAGCCATTTATTTTCTTACAAGTTTCCCACAGAGGCGGGCCGGGGCTGGCACTCTACGAGATATTCCACCTCGGGTTATCAACATACACCTGGAGCAGTGGCTCCTTTTCTTTGTAATAGATTAAAGCAAAACAACAACAAAAAAAAAATTGACTTGCCTGTAAATTTCACATCTTGGAGTACAGTACAGGACACGGGCCTGGTATTCATAGACCCTGGGGGTGCTCCTTCTATAACCCTTTCCCGCCAATTGAGTTATTGGTCTTGTAACAAGCAATGCAGAGTTACCAAGGTACAGAAGAAATGGACTGTGTTCTGTACTTCAAGATATGGAATTTACAGGCAAGACAAAACTCCACTGGTCTTAATCATTCACACAGCTTTGGATGTTCAAGCATTAAATGAGAATGGGGACAAAAACAGGCAACAGGACTGTTCTTCCACCTGACAACTACTCCCCCAGCAGGCTGACTAAGGATAGAGCCTTCTCCATATCTCTATATGGCCTGCCCCCTGCCAATCCTAGTTGGGGCTTGGTCAGGGCTCCCAAATACACCCCCAGCCCTCTGCCCTGCCTCTTTTCCACAACCTTCTCACTGGAAACAAAGGAGGCACCAGAGAGCTGAAGCACATGTCAGTCACCTACTGCTACACTAAACTACTCACGTCCCAGATCAAAAACAACAGCTAGGCCTGTCTAAATTTACCTACACTGGCAGTACATACAAAAACACTACTCTAGCACCCAACAACAAAAGCCTGGGGATTGTCAAAGAAAAACCCAAGCCTACTACCCAAGATAGAGGGTGGTACACTAAGACTCAGACATAACTAGTAAACCAGGTGGTGGAACAAGAATGGACGTGTGAAAAAAGCCTGCAACAATCCCCAACAAGCATTAGTGAAAGGGATGTAGGCCCCATGTAGGCAATTCAATGTACCCATTGCTGAAGATAATGGCAGGATGCCACTAATGAATTTTTTCTAATACACCTAGAAATAAACCCCGATGAAAGTAGAAAAGGTGGAACCTCCTGTAGGAAGAAACAAATTTGTGAAACAGTACCATGCCACTACAAAAAAATAAATAAAAAATATGTGGAAAGAGCACCAGTGGCGCTGAGGCATGCCTGAAGGCATGGAGAACTGCAAGAAAGCTAGTTGAAGGAAAGATCCACCAATGGGCGTGTTTAGTAAATTCAGTATGTGATTTCAAAACCCAGATTAACATCCAAAATAAGCACATGGTGCTGAAAGAGAGGTTGAGCCAGGAGTGAAACCAGAGGGTTCAACTCTGTTCTGCCTATATTAGTATATTTTAATTCTATGTGGAATGGTCTTACACACGTCCTTTAATCATGGAACATAAAAAAGGTGCAAGGCTCAGGTCTGGGGAATTCTGGATAGGCATTTGATGAAAATAAATTGGGATACAGAGTGCCCTCGGTGTGCAAAAAACTTTGTTTGTACAGAAGGGCAACCAGCCTTTCAGGTATATTATAGCTATGCCTGGGTGTGGCCTACATTCCACATATTTAAATCTGACTGTTAACATACATGCTGTTAATGTCAGAGACTGAAGCAAAGGCAGAAGGCAGCCTTGCGAAAAAGGGAATGTTATTAGAAAGGGTTCTGAGTGACAGATTCAGAAAACGCTGCCTTGGTCAGATAGTCACCTTGTTGCGTGACAGGAATATAGCCAACATCAGATGCAGAGATCGTGTGGTCCTTCTCCGATGTTAATGAAGCCTCCACACTCTGGAGGTTGAGTTATGTGTGGTATTGCAGAGAGACTGTGGGGGTTATTTATGAAAGGCAAATCAACTTTGCACTACAAGTGCACTTGGAAGTGCAGTCACTTTAAGTGGTAGGTCTGAAATTAGGGAAAGCTTTACTGATTTTATCATCCAATCATATGCAATCTAAAATGCGTTTTTTTATTTTCCTTACATGTCCCCATCGGATCTACAGCGACTTTACTTCCAAGTGCACTTGTAGTGCAAAGTGGATTTGCCTTTAGTAAATAACCCCCTGTGTGCCTCAGCTTTTGCAGAGGCTTTTTCACCTAGTTTCTGTCGTTTGCTAGTGCTACAACTAAGGGTATTTCCCTGTGGGGTACTCGTGAAGCAGAGTGCTGTATACAGGGTAAGTGTCCAGATGGATAATGCAAAAACCCAGTTGTAGACCAATCTATGCCATGAGAAGAGAAAAGTTTCTAAATTCAGTTTTGGATGAAAGAAGAAAGCAATAAAAGTTTATTTTTGATTGAGGTCTCTGGGACAAATGCAGATAAATCTCTACATTGGAATACAAACAGAAAAGCAGTGAAACCTCCAAAAAATAAGGAAAATGTTCTTAAAGCGGAGGTTCACCCTAAACATAATATCTCCCATGCGATCCAGCATACTGGCGTCAGCGCCAGTATGCTGGGTTTTTTTTTTTTTTAATAGCACACTTACTGTATTATTGTAGAATTCCTTTTCTGTCCCCCGCGGTGGACGGCTGTAGTATAGCGCGTCACATCTTCCTAAAATACCCGATATGGACTCGGGTAATCTCGGCGAAAATGCGGCGCCTGCGCACAGACCTAGGAGCTGACTGCGCAGGCGCCGTATTTCTCCGAGTCCTATTTCGGAGGGCGTGACGCGCCATAGCCGTAGGACTCGGAGAAATACGGCGCCTGCGCAGTCAGCTCCTAGGTCTGTGCGCAGGCGCCGCATTTTCGCCGAGATTACCCGAGTGCATATCGGGTATTTTAGGAAGATGTGACGCGCTATACTGGCGCCGTCCACCACGGGGGACAGAAAAGGAATTCTACAATAATACAGTAAGTGTGCTATTAAAAAAAAAAAACCCAGCATACTGGCGCTGACGCCAGTATGCTGGATCGCATGGGAGATATTATGTTTAGGGTGAAATACCGCTTTAAGTCAGCCACAGACTGTTCCAATCTTGGCCGACTCAGGAGGAACCAGCCGAGATTAGAAACATGTATGGGCAGGCTAAATGCACCCAAGGTAATTGATCAACAGTTGTCACCAAGACAGGTGTCCCTGTTGGAAGAATGTTCTTCTTCTCATGCTCTGGTGACAATGGCTATATCATGGATCATGTTTTTTTTTTACTTTGTCTCAAGAGATAATGGTCATCAGGACTAAAGTAAGTGGATTTACCCAGTGGGAACACCAATAAAAGCTTGTTCCAATTCCTCCTTATTCTATCCACAAAGAGAAAACAAAAAGTTTTGGCAAAGTTTTGGCAACAGTCAATTAAATCTATAAACATTTTTCATGCAACGATATATCCAAGGCCCCTTTCACATGTGCGGACCGTATGTCCGCATTTTTATCCATCCGTTTGCAGCTGAAAACGGGACATACATTGGTCCCTATGTGATTGCGGGTGTCAGCAGATAAACATCCGCCGACACCCGTAATTGTCCGCCTCCGCAATGATCCGATTTTGCGGACGAAGAAAACCCTATTTTTTCTTCCGTCTGCAGAGCGGATCGGATGAATACACGGACACAGTTCGTGTTCATCCGATACCCCATAGGGGAAAGCGGAGAAAAAACAGGGCGGTCCCGCGGGGACCGCCCTGTCAGACGACAGCTCAGCAGAGATTTGCGGAGGATCCCAGCTGAGCAGATAGACACACGGAGGCAGATCAATACTGATCCGCCCCGTGTGAAAGGGTCCTTACTGTAAAAACCCAAGAAGAGGCAGATCAATACTGATCCGCCCCGTGTGAAAGGGTCCTTACTGTAAAAACCCAAGAAGAAAGCGGTTGCAGAAACTGCATCATTCCAGTGAAAAGAACACAAGAAGGGAAAATAAAACATCTATATTGAACAGGTACTAACCTGGATCTTTGAGCAATGCTTCATTTTATCTTCCTGGGGTATCGTGTTGGTAACCACAACAGCTTCAAACGCTGCATTATTGATCCGGGAAATGGCAGGTCCAGAGAAAATGCCGTGTGTTAAAATTGCATAGACTTTTGTCGCTCCAGCAGAAAGCAACCTAGAACCGAAAATGCTGAGGCGTTAAAACAAATATACTATACAGGCTTTGATTATACTTTTAAAAAGGAAAACTGCAAAGGACAAAAAAAACAAAAAACAAAACAAAAGCCACACTTGTTGACTTGGTTCGGAAGATGTTGGTTCTACAGCAGTCATTCTGATCTTGGCTCCCATTGGACTGAAACAAGTATGTGGTCAGTGAATTTTGAACTATGTCCTGCATACTTGTTCTTTGGTTAGTGAAGTCAGGAGCACGAAAAAGTCAAGAATGGCATCTCTCATACAGTGCCTTGCGAAAGTATTCGGCCCCCTTGAACTTTGCAACCTTTTGCCACATTTCAGGCTTCAAACAAAGATATAAAACTAATTTTTTGTGAAGAAACAACAAGTGGGACAATCATGAAGTGGAAACGAAATTTATTGGATATTTCAAACTTTGTTAACAAATAAAAAACTGAAAAAATGGGGCGTGCAAAATTATTCAGCCCCTTTACTTTCAGTGCAGCAAACTCTCGCCAGAAGTTCAGTGAGGATCTCTGAATGATCCAATGTTGACCTAAATTACTAATTATGATAAATAGAATCCACCTGTGTGTAATCAAGTCTCCGTATAAATGCACCTGCACTGTGATAGTCTCAGAGGTCCGTTTAAAGCGCAGAGAGCATTATGAAGAACAAGGAACACACCAGGCAGGTCCGAGAAGTTTAAAGCCGGATTTGGATACAAAAAGATTTCCCAAGCCTTAAACATCCCAAGGAGCACTGTACAAGCGATAATATTGAAATGGAAGGAGTATCAGACCACTGCAAATCTACAAAGACCTGTCCGTCCCTCTAAACTTTCAGCTCATACAAGGAGAAGACTGATCAGAAATGCAGCCAAGAGGCCCATGATCACTCTGGATGAACAGCAGAGATCTACAGTTGAGGTGGGAGACTCTGTCCATAGGACAACAATCAGTTGTATACTGCACAAATCTGGCCTTTATGGAAGAGTGGCAAGAAGAAAGCCATTTCTTAAAGATATCCATAAAAAGTGTCGTTTAAAGTTTGCCACAAGCCACCTGAGAGACACACCAAACATGTGGAAGAAGGTGCTCTGGTCAGATGAAACCAAAATTTTGGCAACAATGCAAAATGTTATGTTTGGCGTAAAAGCAACACAGCTCATCACCCTGAACACACCATCCCCACTGTCAAACATGGTGGTGGCAGCATCATGGTTTAGGCCTGCTTTTCTTCAGCAGGGACAGGGAAGATGGTTAAAATTTATGGGAAGATGGATGGAGCCAAATACAGGACCATTCTGGAAGAAAACCTAATGGAGTCTGCAAAAGACCTGAGACTGGGACGGAGATTTGTCTTCCAACAAGACAATGATCCAAAACATAAAGCAAAATCTACAATGGAATGGTTCACAAATAAACATATCCAGGTGTTAGAATGGCCAAGTCAAAGTCCAGACCTGAATCCAATCGAGAATCTGTGGAAAGAACTGAAAACTGCTGTTCTCAAACGCTCTCCATCCAACCTCGCTGAGCTCAAACTGTTTTGCAAGGAGGAATGGGCAAAAACTTCAGTCTCTCGATGTGCAAAACTGATAGAGACATACCCCAAGCGACTTACAGCTGTAATCGCAGCAAAAGGTGGCGCTACAAAGTATTAACTTAAGGGGGCTGAATAGTTTTGCACGCCCAATTTTTCAGTTTTTTATTTGTTAAAAAAGTTTGAAATATCCAATAAATTTCGTTCCACTTCATGATTGTATCCCACTAGTTGTTGATTCTTCACAAAAAATTACAGTTTTATATCTTTATGTTTGAAGGGTCGCAAAGTTCAAGGGGGCGAATACTTTCGCAAGGCACTGTATTTCTATCCTCAGAGGATTTAGGCCCCTTTCACATGTCCGCTCCGCTCGTCCGTTCATTACAAGTCCGTTTACGGACTTGTAATGAACCCCTATGGGAGCGGATCCGTTAGCGGATAATGCATCCGCTAACGTCCACCAGATCCGCATCTGTTTTTTCGGACGGAAGAATGTCCTATTTTTCTACCGTCCAGCCAAACGGATCGGATGCAAACGGACAGACGGTCCGTTTCCATCCGATTCCCCATAGAGGAGAGCGGAGGAGAGACAGGGCTGAGCCGACGGACACACGGAGCGGACCAAAAAACGGTCCGCTCCGTTATGAAAGGTGCCTTAAATGGGTTAGTTCTCCTTTACCAAAAACTGCCCAAGCAGATAAGAGGTCATCGGTAAATAAAAAACTGTGCAGCTCTGACTGAAGTTAAATAATGCTCTCATAGGTGTAGGCCATTTACATGTCTCGTGAAGCCTGACTGGATAATTCAGGATGTTGCCATGACAGTCACAGCTGTTTCGGTAATTCCCACCATCCCTGGAGCGAACTCTCAAACATGAGCTCGGAGTGCATGCAAGGGGGTGTGAATTAGCGAAAGCTTGCTTCTGGGATGGTGAAGGTTAACAGTAACACCTAGGCGTCCCTTAGCAACATCCACAGCAATGTCCTGGGTGTTTTCACGAGGTACATAGATGGCCATCTATTGCAAAAGGGCATTATTCAACTTTAGTCAGAGATGCAGAATTAGTTTTTATCTACAGACTCCCTTTCTTGGGTAAAGGTGAACTATACCTTCAATATAAATAATGTCTGCTGTAAATACATGATAGTTCATGTTTCATAGAAGGCAAAAAAAAAATGGTGTGTATTAAAATTACAGCATGTAGGCTCCTGCTTAGCTCTCACCCATAAATGGCAGTTTCATGGCCAATCCTCCTGTTTTATTACCCTACTTGCTTCAGGGTGGAAGCAGAGCAGCATTTATACAGCACGTTTTAGGATTACAAAAGTACATAAAGATCAGGTCTTTCGTGTGTCCCTTCCCAACTACTTTTTTTTTTCAATTTGTAAAATAATGAGTAAAAGTACTGCCACTTTTGTTTAAAAATTACATTTGTTACTTTTCCCAGCATCCTCTGGAAAACGTGAATTTTATGGGTTACTTTCTTTGAAGTAAGAAATGGCCTGAAGCATCCTGGCTCTGAAACAAAAATAAAAATCTGTTTCTGGGAGATGGACTGCTCATATAGCTCAAAGTAGAGCAGTTCTCCTGATGGTACACAGCACCCTCTAGTGGTGGCCAGTAAATAGCTTGTTACCGGAAAAATGGATGCAAAGAGCCAATGTTTAGTAAAAGTGACAATATACTTTAAAAATGATAAAGCATTAACATTTTTCTTTTACATGCAGATTTAACACTACTCCTTCAAGAGAAGGAACAGTGGGGGAAAAAAAAAAAAAGACCTTTGCTAAAACAATGCAAAAGTGCAGGGCTAGAAATTAGGTACTTTGCAACACTGCTAAACAGATTTAGTCCATGAAATCATAGGGGATGGACTGTGCAATCTGCAAGTGCAGTTCAACCAGAGCTTAGTAAATGAGGTAATGCTTGACTTTGCAAAGATTACCCAATCATATGCAAAAGGGGGGCGGGGGTATGAATTTTTGCTTGAATATGATTGGATGATGGAAGTCAGCAAAGCTTCTGCTCATTTACCAAGCTCTGAAGCAATTCAGTCTATTTTCCTTTAGAAAATCTGTCTTAAAGTCACCCTCTGCTCCTTGGGGATTGTTTAGTACCATGGCACAAAGTTTCAATGGCACCTTATTCATCGTTTTAAAGCTAAAAACACACACACCCAGTCAGTCAGACAGCCTTAAAACTCAAACTGAATAATTTGAAAAGACCATTTAAAAAAAAAAGGATAATCAGATGCTTAACCACTTCAATACCGGGTTTTTATACCCACCTCTTTTCCTGGGCCTATTCTGGCACTTCTCTCCTACATGTACAAATCATCATTCTTTTGCTAGAAAATTACGCAGAACCCCCAAACATTATATATGTTTAGCAGCCACCTTAGGGAATAAAACAATGGTCATTGCAACGTTTTATCTTGCACGGTATTTGCGCAATAATTTTTCAAACGCTTTTTTTGGGGGGGGGGGGGGAATTGTTTCATGAATTAAAAAAATAAAACCGTATAGTTAGCCCAATTTTTTTTTTAAATATGAATTATGTTACACCGAGTAAATAGATAACATGTCACGCTCTAAAATTGCGCACACTCATGGAATGGCGCTACACTTCGGTACTTAAAAATCTCCATAGGCAACGCTTTGACATTTTTTACAGGTTACCAGTTTAGATTTACAGAGGAGAACCGCCGCTATGATCATTCTTATGGTGCGCAGGATCGCCGGCTGAAGAAAAGGATATCTGAACGATGCCTCTAGCTGCAGGCATCATTCAGATATCCCCCGGCAATGCCCAGGACGTCATATGACGTCCACCCAGGATGAGAGATCCCATCTGTGGACGTCATATGACAATGGGCGGGTATTGAAGTGGTTAAAAACTGCCCAATGACTCCAGACTATTTCAACAGGAACCTTTAACATTTCAGCACAGCAGTATGGATGTGTCTTTAAAATAAGCCACTACTTACTTGTCGGCAGCATGGCATATAGTACCACATGTGTCAGCCATGTCATCAACAAGAATTGCAACCCGATCTTTTACATCTCCAACCAATACCATCCTGTCCACCTCATTGGCTTTTTTCCTTTCCTTGTGGATTAAGGCAAATTCAACATTCAGTCGATCAGCAATGGATGTCACCCTGTGAAAAACAGCAGGATTAAATGTAAAAAAAAAAAAATTGTTTTTATAATATATATGCTACTATAGTAGGATTGATTTCTGAAAAGTTTGACATCACACACACACACACAATCCAAAGATCAAGATACGCATCAAGCAGCATGTGGAGACTGAAGACCTCTAGTGGCCAACATTGGATTTAGATGTGCATCTACTCTGAGTATGCAAAAATAAAAGCGGATGTGTGTAATATACATACATACATACCACTCACACATACACACCATAAGGCTTCATTTCCATGGACGTTTTCACAGCTGCGTTTTTTACAGCTTAAAAACGCCTGTCCAGGTCTATTTTAGAAAATAACGCTGCGGTAGGTAGCGTTTTTGCACATTTTAATGTCTGGCGTTTTTACAGCTTTATTGCTGGAGCTTCAGAACGCACTGGTGCTGGTTTTTTTTTTGCAGCTTAAAAACGGCTCAGCCATCTACAGCTCAAAAACTTCATGGTGGGCATTAGGCCATAGACTAACATGGAGAGCGGTTTTTAAGCTGCAAAAAACGCTCAGAAAAGTGGCTGTAAAAACGTCCATGGAAATGAAGCCTAAGTGCCCACAGTTCTGCAAGGACAAAAAAATAGGAATGATAGTCTAGGTTTGTGTTTTAACCTGGCATTTTCCAGTTTAAACGACAGCTCTTAGTTTTGGGCAATGCCATGTGCACTAAAGTTCATGCCAAAATACCATCAACTAGTGATTGTGCCAACACCATAGCAAAAAAGAAAATGTTTAAACCAGGTAAATGAAATCCAAGAACCTTGCTGCTTTCAAACACCACCAGCAGTATTCTCAGAGCTGTCAGCTCAGACACCGTGCTGGGACATACAAAGTAACCACTTTGCATATCATTTCTGATATAAGCCTCCATTTGTGAGGGCAACTTTTTACTTTGTTTTTAATTGTTTGGATAATAAAAGGTAACTGCACTATAAGCCTGTGCGATCTTACTTTTGTTTTACTAAAGTTCATGCAAAGTAAATGTATAGTACATTTTACAAGCATAATTGTTCAACCCTACAAAGTGGAAACAGTCATGTTCTTGCACTGCTGAAAACTGCACAACTGAAAATACTACTTAAAAACAATATTTGCCTGTGATTTAACTTGAAAGAAAAGCAAAAAAAAAAAAGCTCAAATGTGTATATGCTCTTAAAATGGTAGTCTGGTGCCTATAAGAAAACTCACCTGTAGGTATTGCATGCACCCACTGTCTGTGCTGTATCAACTGTATCAACTGTGGGGGAGATTTACTAAAACTGATGCATTGTAATCAATCCGCTTCTAACTTCAGCTTGTTCAATTATGCTTTGAGAATAAAACCTAGAAGTGGTATGTAGGCGCACACACACACACTATATCTCTTAGATAGAATATCTCATTTCCAAGGCCCCCTAAAAGATCAAATGTATGCAAAAATGACCTCTACATGCCTGCACTTTACATTTGGAACCAAATATACTTTGTTAAAAATGCACATCATGTTTTTAAAGCACATGGTTGTCATATGCATTTACCATGTTAAAGGAGTTGTAAAGGAAAAAAAAATGTTTGCCTAAAATGAACGTCTGCAAGGTAGACAGACAGAATAGTGTAATGATTCTGTTAACAAACGAGCAAATACCTATTAAATTCCTTCATCTATCACCTCCGGCATTCTAGTTTCTGTTCTCGCATTCACTTCCTGGTTTGCATCACTTGTTCATGTAAGAACTGAATTTCCCAGTATGAATTGCAGCACGCCCAGTAATTCACACCTCCTTGAAGTCTCCAACACGTACAGAGCGTCCTGCCACACAGATGTAGTTCCCAGGAGGGGACGAGCACGTCACGGACCACCGCAGTAAAGTCTCCCTTCACTGAGGTGAGTAAAATCAGACAAGCAGGAAGTGAACAGAACAGAGAAGAAATAGAGCAACTTCTGAGCAAAAACAATGAGGAAGTGAAAAGAGGAATGTCTGTGGGTAAATGATGTTTATTATGTAAAAAAAAAAAAAAAATTTCCTTTACAACCCCTTTAATCTAAATATCACTATTCATAGATGTTGTTCGATAAAGAATTTGAAATGGATACTTTTGATTTTATTGGTTTAGTTCCACTTTGATTGTATTAGTTCCAGATAACTCCATTGTAGGTCAGTATGTCTCTAATCCTAGAATAATGCTAGTACCTTTTGGCACCACCGGCATCAGGAGATACAATGATGCAGTTCTTCCATTCAGGGATGTTCTCCCTAATCCACTGCAGTACTGCTGGCTCAGCATACAGATTATCTACAGGAATGTCAAAGAAACCCTGAAAAACACAAAATGAAATACTACACCACACATTTACATAAGACAGCTGAAACAAAAACAGCAGCAAGTTTATTCAAAGCCAAAAAACAACAATGGACACACAGCAAACAATCAGAACTAAGCTTCAACACATAAAGGCAGATTTATAAAGCAATTATTCGGACATTTAACAAACATCAATGTAGGTGAATCTGACAGTGATCGATTCACCACCAGTGAATGTTGGTTAAAAGTCCAATTTGCTGCTTTATAAATATGCCCCATAGTATTTCTAAAGATACCAAACAACCCACTTTAGTGTCACAAAAAAATGGACTACAGGGAGCATAACTTTTATAGTTTTTCTGAGACGCCAAGGAGAAGGAAGCCCGAGGACACCAATCTCCCCAGATACACCTGAAAACACAGAGTAATGAGGAATCTGACTTTATTTAGATTCACTGGCTTGCATACTTTTTATTTTAAATGGCTTGTAGAAGACAACCTGGCCAATTGTGCTTGAAACAAAAGTTGATCAAGATTGGTTAGCCCTCAAGAGCATTTTGTAAATTAAGTTTGGCACCTGACTGCATCCATGACTTCTTCAAAATACAGTTACCACATATACTCAAGTATAAGTCGACCCGAGTATAAGCTGAGGCACCCAATTTTACCACCAAAAAATAAATAAAAAATAAATGGGAAAACGTATTGACTCAAGTATAAGCCTAGGGTGAGAATGCAGCAGCTACTGCAAGTGGAAAAGAGGGTCAATAATGCCCATTTGCACACCTCACTGTGCCCATTGCAACTTGCCTCACCGATCACCATACATGACTATACTCCTGACTATGTACCCGATTACGGTGCAGAGTCAGACAGCTGGCGGCCATTCTTGAAAAGTCACGCCTCCTCCTTATTCTGTTCCGCGATAGGCGAAACACTAAACACAGTGTCTGCTGAGAAACTGCGTGTTCTGCCTATCACGGAATAGAACAAGGAGGCGGTGCGACTTTTCAAGAATGGCCGCCCACCGTCTGACTCTGCACCATAATCAGGTACACAGTCAGGAGTATAGACTCGAGTACAAGCCAAGGGGGGCATTTTCAGCCTTAAAAAAGGGTCTGAAAATCTCGGCTTATACTCGAGTATATACGGTACATTCAAGCTCAGCCTATATAAAAATGTAGGTGAACTAAATATTTTAACAGAACAGACAGATGACTTGAGCGAAAATAAATATTGTCATGTGTATGCGGTTGAGACAGAATCATACCTGTATCTGGGAAGCATGGAGATCCATGGTGATAATGTGATCAGCTCCAGCTACAGACAGCATGTTTGCAACTAGCTTGGCAGATATAGGAGCCCGACTCTGTAAAAACAAATAAATATTACCAATGAGATATGAAAACAAAATGAATAAGCTAAGCAGAGAGGAATCACACAGACATTTAATAGACTTTCAAAGTAAAATATAAAAAAGGGATAGGACCTGGTGCTCACTATCAGAAACAGATTTAGTACCCTCATTGCCGACAGACTCGTAACTAGAGGTCGACCGATATGGGTTTTTCTCTGGCCGATACCGATGCCGATATTTCGAAATTTGCGCGGCCGATGGCCGATATTTTAGGCCGATTTTTGCGGCCGATATTTTAGGCCGATTTTTTTTTTTTTCATTATCTCAGAAAATCTAGGGTGGGGAGGAGGTTATTGTTTAGGGTGGAGAGCAGACTATCAGTGTCCATCAGTGCCCACCAATGCAGCCCATCAGTGCAGCCTATCAGTGCCCACCAGTGCAGCCCATCAGTGCAGCCTATCAGTGCCCACCAGTGCAGCCTATCAGTCTCTATCAGTGCCCACCAATGCAGCCCACCAGTGCAGCCTATCAGTGTCCATCAGTGCCACCTTATTAGTGTCCAACAGTTCAGCCTGTCAGTGCAACCTCATTAGTGCCCACCAGTGCAGCCCATCAGTGCCACCTCATAATTATTAAAAAAGAAAAAAATACAATCTTAGACATTTTAAGGAGGGGGGTACAGAGAGGTGGTTGTGGAGGAGGGGGGTACAGAGAGGTGGTTGTGGAGGAGGGGGGTACAGAGAGGTGGTTGTGGAGGAGGGGGGTACAGAGAGGTGGTTGTGGAGGAGGGGGGTACAGAGAGGTGGTTGTGGAGGAGGGGGGGTACAGAGAGGTGGTTGTGGAGGAGGGGGGGTACAGAGAGGTGGTTGTGGAGGAGGGGGGGTACAGAGAGGTGGTTGTGGAGGAGGGGGGGTACAGAGAGGTGGTTGTGGAGGAGGGGGGGTACAGAGAGGTGGTTGTGGAGGAGGGGGGGTACAGAGAGGTGGTTGTGGAGGAGGGGGGGTACAGAGAGGTGGTTGTGGAGGAGGGGGGGGTACAGAGAGGTGGTTGTGGAGGAGGGGGGTACAGAGGTGGTTGTGGAGGAGGGGGGTACAGAGAGGTGGTTGTGGAGGAGGGGGGTACAGAGAGGTGGTTGTGGAGGAGGGGGGTACAGAGAGGTGTTTGTGGAGGAGGGGGGGTACAGAGAGGTGTTTGTGGAGGAGGGGGGGTACAGAGAGGTGTTTGTGGAGGAGGGGGGGTACAGAGAGGTGTTTGTGGAGGAGGGGGGGTACAGAGAGGTGTTTGTGGAGGAGGGGGGGTACAGAGAGGTGTTTGTGGAGGAGGGGGGGTACAGAGAGGTGTTTGTGGAGGAGGGGGGGTACAGAGAGGTGTTTGTGGAGGAGGGGGGGTACAGAGAGGTGTTTGTGGAGGAGGGGGGGTACAGAGAGGTGTTTGTGGAGGAGGGGGGGGTACAGAGAGGTGTTTGTGGAGGAGGGGGGGGTACAGAGAGGTGTTTGTGGAGGAGGGGGGGTACAGAGAGGTGTTTGTGGAGGAGGGGGGGGTACAGAGAGGTGTTTGTGGAGGAGGGGGGGGTACAGAGAGGTGTTTGTGGAGGAGGGGGGGTACAGAGAGGTGTTTGTGGAGGAGGGGGGGTACAGAGAGGTGTTTGTGGAGGAGGGGGGGTACAGAGAGGTGTTTGTGGAGGAGGGGGGGTACAGAGAGGTGTTTGTGGAGGAGGGGGGGTACAGAGAGGTGTTTGTGGAGGAGGGGGGGTACAGAGAGGTGGTTGTGGAGGAGGGGGGGTACAGAGAGGTGGTTGTGGAGGAGGGGGGGTACAGAGGTGGCTGTAAAGGGGTGGCTGTAAAGGGGTGGCTGTAAAGGGGATGCGTTGGAGAGGGGTGGATGAAGATGATTGTGTTGCATTGTGAAGATGGATGAGGATGACTCTGTGTGGGGATGAGAGTTACATTGTGAAGAGGATCTCCACAATGTAACTCTCATATCCACCCAGTCATCCTCATCCATTTCCTCAATGTCAGTCTCAGCCAGGTTTCCCTTTAAAAAGGAGTCTAAATAAAGTCTGCAGGGGGGCACAGTAACACACACTCAACTTTTGTCACTTACCCTCCATCCATGCTGCTTCCTGGTATTTATCTGCATGCACCTGATAGGGGTAGGTGCCTGCAGATTGGCTGGTCAGCTCATCAGCATCTATCACAAAATATACAAGCAGCCAGCATGCTCCCTTCAGCAGGGAAGGAAGAGAAGCTTAGCTAGTGCTGGCCACGATCTTCTGCTGGGGTCGGGTTACTAGTCAGGCAGCAGAGGCTCGGGCTTGTCACATGCTAATGATGTTATTGTTCTTCTGCTACAGCTCGCCGGGGGAGGTGGGCGGGGCAGTGCGGTGCAAGTGAAACTTTTTCTCCTTCTTTTCTACAGTGGCCGGCTGCCGCGCTGGTAAAGGATTCATTCCACATGCTGCGGGAGCGGGCCCCTGGTCAGTACTGCTGGTGGCCGCAAAATCGGCCTGGCTTCCACAATAATCGGCCGATGCCGATTATGTAAAAAACGGCCAAATATCGGCCGACCGATATATCGGTCGACCTCTACTCGTAACCTTAACAACATGCAAGTGTCAAGTGCTGTGATGGTGCACTAGCCAAGACTTGGTTCCCTCTAACATATGCAGTTTACCTAGATGCCAAAGTCTGCATCCATTTTGGAGTTTTGCAGCACCCAGTGAAGCAAAGCACCGATCGGGATCAAAAAACACAAATGTATGACACACAAAATGTTACCAACCCTGACCTGCTGATATGAAGTCTAGGTTTTCTTGCATACAGATGAAGATTGCCCGATTTAGAAAAAAAAGTGTTACAAAAATTAGCTAAATATTTAAAAAGTTCTATTGAAATTGGTAAAGTAAGCCCCAAACAAAAAGGCACCCCAATGTTCTGCTTCTACTTTTGCCTGAACCTTTAGGGAGCTGCTCTTAAAAACAGACCATTAGGAGCTGTAGACAGGTAGAGAATGTAAAGTCATATCTGCACAGAAAACCAGTATGAAGCACCTCCTGTATTTTCCCTCTGTTCAGAAGACCAGTCAGCGCGGCTCTCTCCTTGTGCAGGGTGACTGGTCTTGTATTCACCCCCTTCCTGTATTATATTGCAGGCAACATGTGAGATCTGCTAAGTCCAAGGCATTTTGTGATTAGACAAGATGGTCCTGTTCATCCACCCCTCCTTTCCCCTTGTCCAATTACAGAATACCTTGCATTCTGTGAATAGTATACAAGGTATTTTATCAAAAACTATAGGAAATGGTAACTCACAGCAGCAGTCCCTGTAAAAGCGAAGCCGACCTTAAATCTGTCATGACTACAACTACGATCTCCAGCAGCAATCTGGATGTAGTATATACTGCATTAGAGTTAAATAAGCTGAACCAACGTACAAAAGTGATTTTTTTTTCTGGAGTTCGGCTTTAAGAAAAAGCATTTGCAGAATACGCAGTCACTGCTGTAGAAATGCATTCATACATACTGCCATCTTGTGGTGACTAATAGAAATGCTAGTCTTCAAAAGCTCATCTAACTATAAAGAGGAAGTAAGCCCTCAAAGTTTTTTTTTTTTTTTTTTTTAAAAAACAACTCTGCAAGATAAAAGGCATAGTGAGCTAGTATGCATAGCATACTAGCTCATTATTTATTACTTACCTGAGATCGAAAGCCCATGGAGCGACCCTTGTTCCTCTGCTCCACCATGATACCCGGAGTGACTTCCGGGTGTCGCTGCGATTGTCCGGAGCAGCGATGAGGTCACTCTCACGCATGTGAGCCGGAGCCGTCAGACGGCGCGGTCCTATTCATTAACGGCATGCTCATTGCGCCATTGTCTACGGCGCACATGCGCCATAGACATCAGTGCAGTCTTCTGCAAATATCGTGTAGGTTAAGGAGATATATTACTGCAAGCGGTGGTCTGCAAGCGTTTACAACCACTGTAATGCATTTTTAGCAATGTTCATAGAAGGGAGAAAACCAAGTAGGCATTTAGTCAAGTGCATGTCGTGCAATTAAAGCGGTGGTTCACCCTAAATATACTCTTTCCCATGTGATCCAGCATACTGGGTCAGCGCCAGTATGCTGTTTTTTTTTTTTTTTTAAATGCCCCACTTACTGTGTAATCCTTAATTTTTATTTACCCCGCGGTGGATGGCGCCTGTATAGCCCGTCACGCCTTCCGAAAATACCCGATTTAGGACTCTGGTATTTCCGGCGCTATGCGGCGCCTGCGCACAGACCTAGGAGCTGACTGCGCAGGCGCTGTATTTCTCCGAGTCCTATGGCTATGGCGCGTCATGCCCTCCGAAAAAAGCCAAAATAGGAGTGCGAGAAATACGGCGCCTGCGCAGTCAGCTCCTAGGTCTGTGCGCAAGTGCCGCATAGCGCCGGAAATACCAGAGTCCTAAATCGGGTATTTTCAGAAGCCGTGACGGGCTATACAGGCGCCATCCACCGCGGGGGAAATAAAAAATTAAGGATTACACAGTAAGTGGGGCATTTAAAAAAAAAAACAAAAAAAAACAGCATGCTGACGCCAGCATGCTGGATCACATGGGAAAGATTATATTTAGGGTGAACCACCGCTTTAAATGGAAAATAGGTTGTCTCTAAAACAAATAAGTGAAATGTCTCAGTTGGCCTAGCACCAATGCAAGCATATGTCACAAATGTCTTACACTTAAACACAGATAACTATTCTTCGAAATGCTGAACAGAGTACAGCCACAGAGGTCACTGCCAGTTTATATATGCAGCAGTACATGGCTTACTCTGCTTTTTGCAGAAATGAGCAGCTTATATGCAATTGATGCAGAAGTGATCTAAATGGGAACATGAAAATAAAAGCTCAGTGCTCTTTATTTTAACTCAAACCCAATCTTCCAGCTTCTCCTCATTAACAATAGCACCTTACAGGCAGTGGGATATATTAAACAGCAAGTGAACAGATTGTCCATGAAGTAGGAGTAGAGGTCGACCGATATGGGTTTTTCTATGGCCGATGCCGATATTTAGAAATCTGTGCGGCCGATATACAATGCCGATTTATGCGGCCGACTTTTTTATTTTTTGATATGTGCGGGTGGTGCTGCGTTGTGGGGAGGGATAGGTGGTGCTAGGCGCGGGTAGTGCTGCGTTGTGGGGGGGGTGCTGCGTTGTAGGGGAGGGATGGATGGTGCTGCATTGTGGCAATGAAGATGATTGATTTGCAATGCATTGTGAAAATGGATGAGAGTTACATTGTGAAGAGGATCCCCACAATGTAACTGATATGCAGTCATCCTCATCCATTTTCTCAATGCCAGCCTCAGCCAGGTTTCACTTTAAAAAGATATACAATTAAGTCTGCAGGTGGGGGCACTGTACAGTAGCACTTACCCTCCATACATGCTGGTATCTATCTGCATGCACCCAATTGGCTAGTCATCTCATCAGCATGCACCTAGCCCATCATTGAACAAGTAAAATACAAGCAGCCAGCAGGCTCCACCTCAGCAGGAAAGGAAGACAGAGCTAGTGCTGGCCACGATCTCCTGCTGGGGGGAGTTACCATGTCAGGTGGAAGATCCTTGAAAAAGGGCCAATGATGGTTTCTCTGCCACCTGACTTGCAGTACTGACCAGTGCTCTTGAAGCAATATATTATTGATTCCTACTACATCCGCACGGCCACTATAGAGAAGCCAAGGAGAGATTTCACTGGCATTAATCGTACCGCCCTACCCCCTCCCTCGGCGTGCTGTATTAGAGAAACAATCATTAGCCCTTTACAAGTATCTAATACAGCACGCCGAGGGAGGGGGTGGGGCGGTACAATGAATGCCAGTGAAATCTCTCCTTAGCTTCTCTATAGTGGCCGTGCAGGTGTAGTAGTATTCAAGAATACATTGCTTCAAGAGCACTGGTCAGTACTGAAAGTCAGGTGGCAGATGCTTGTAAAGGGCCAATGATTGTTTATCCAATACAGCACATTCATCACACTAACAGACAGAAAACAGCGAATCGTCTTTGACCAACACAAAATCAGACCAAAGGGTGGCGTCATCCGCATGAAATTCCCCCTTATAGTCCCGTCGTACGTGTTGTACGTCACCGCGCTTTGCTAGAGCATTTTTTTCCCATGATCATGTGTGGGCAACGTCGTTTTAAAGATGAAGTTGAAAAAAAAGTTTTTTCTACAGCCTGAAAAATTATCGTGTGTACATGGCATAAGAATTTGATCAGCTTTGACCAGGGCCAAGCTGTAATGGCTAGACCCATGACCACAATGCCAAAAGAACCTACAATGAGCAAGTGAGCATCCAAACTGGACCACGGAGCAATGCAAGGTGTGTATTCTGATGAAATATGTTTTCCTGTACACCACGTGGCTGGCCAGGTGCACGTGTGTCACTTTCCTGAGAAAAAGATGGCACTGGGATGCATTAAAGACGAATGGGGGGGGGGGGGGTTCCCCCTTTTATCCTTACTTAGGTGAATGCAGCATGGGACCGATGCTGCATCTTTTTTCCGGCGTCACTCCACTGAGAACAGAGCGATTGAACACTGCCGATCACTCGTTTCTCACAGATGCCAGAGAGATCATCTGCTGCCTGTCAATCAGCAGCTCTCCGCTCTGCTCCTCCATGCTCACTGGAGTGCTGAGCATTGCATTTTAACAAAATTACATAGAGGTGTTTTTTTTACACTATGCAACAATTTTTATTTTATATATTTTAACAATGAACGCAGGAATGCCATAGTGTAGGTCAGGGATATGCAATTAGCGGACCTCCAGCTGTTGCAAAACTACAAGTCCCATCATGCTTTTGCCTCTGGTAGTCGTGCTTGTGACTGTCAGAGTCTTGCTATGCCTCATGGGAATTGTAGTTCTGAAACAACTGGAGGTCCGCTAATTGCATATCCCTGGTGTAGGTCGATGTTGCGGAAACCCATCCATACGCTGTGCCATTAGATTAATGATTTCAGCAGTTTGTCTCTATGCTATGTATCATGAATACTGCTACCTTAATAAATAATCAGAACTTTCCCAGCTTGGGATAAAGGTTTATACATGTTTAAACGAATTTTATTTTTTTATTATACAAATAATCATTCAATACAGGGTTTACACATAAGATACATCATTACATGTTTTGAAAAAAAGCAAAAGCAGTTTTCAGACTCTGCTTGACTGAAACTTTGCGCTTCTTCAAAGTCAGAAAGGGAAAAGAATAAGTCAGTGCATTGGCTGTTCAACTATGTAATTTTAGCTTGAGCCACTGCCGTTTCTAAACAAAATTTAGAACAGGGGTAGACCAGAATTAACAGGTATACCACAACCCTAGACTGGCAAAAAAGGCCAGGAGGAAAAAATGGATTAATAAAAACCATCCTTTTTGGCACCTGATGGTATGAAAGGCTGAACAAAAAGGAAGGTATCTGGAGCATCCTCCTCAAGGGGCCATGGATTAGCCACAAGAGGAGGACCTAATCCCAGGTCCCGCAAAGTGTAAATTCTCCATCCCTTACATATAGGGGTTCCTTTAGCAAGAATCCAGAGACCTCCAGCCTGCCGCAAAAGACTAGGAACACCCTGATGTGCGAACTTCTTTGGTTCAGAGATATACCGACTGAGGAGAGCTACATGGAAATGGATTTTTCTTTAAAAAGGTAAACGGTGCAGTTGAGTGGTGCTACTTGTAGGGACCAGGATACTCCCACATGTCCTTGGGAGGATTGGACACTACAGTTTCTAGGCGATGTACCAGGTAGTCAAACCTAGGTAGCCGACTCAAAGCAGGGTTTACTGACAAGGGAACCATTTGTTTTACAGAGTAAAACTGCAGCCTCGAGTAAGGTTCATCCCACCAAGTGGGGGAAGAGACCACCCCACTCACCTGAAGAGACTGAGGGTCATGCCAGAGACTACCAGGTCCTTACAGACAATGTGGGTGTCTTGCTCAGGGCCCAGTCCCTTTTACTAGAAAGAAAGAATGGCAGAAAAGGACCAAAAGCAAGTGAAAGAAAAGGTTCCCCCAATGCCCTATATACACCTGACACAATCAGCGCCCCACTTGTAAAAGTGGAGGAAACGCCTTTATGCCAAAATACCATATAAATCTAATTGGAGTGGGGCTCTAACGATCTGAAAGTACCCATTGCCGAAGTAGAAGAGTGGGATTCCTCAGACCCCTCTACAGACCACCTGCGTCGAGGCAGAAGCATCTTCTGACCACTAGTTTCATTACTAATAACAGCCCCAAGAGTAGGGATGAAAAGACAATCTCTCAAGGGTTAAGCAAGTCAGATACTCCTTGGAGCATCCACCACACAACCGTGCAGCCAGAGCGATAGGCAGGACAAGATTTTGATGTTTGTAACATGCCATCATTACTGGAAGAAACCACCCATCCAGGCACTGTTGACATGGAAAGTCAACACCAATATAGGATGGAGGACAAGATCAGTCAATTGAAACTGGGACTTGAAGTGAACAGCCTCAGATGATACACAGAGATTAACCAAATCTCCCTACATAGGTTTTACAACCATATCTGCTGTCTTCACAATTATATACCATTTAGAAAGTTCAGATCATGTTAGGAAATCTTCTCTTCCTGGTTAACACAGAGTGCGATGTCTGGGCATACAGCCAAGATAGCTAACATTTCTGATTGGAGGAATGGCACACACACACACGACACACCCCCTCTCATCATACCCAGAGACTCTCAGGAGGTGTTTTGTTAACAGGGCCAGCTCCCTGCTAATCAATTTTAGCAACCTCCCTTCGAGCTGCTTTTATCTAATGTGTCAGAATTTGTCAGGAGTTATCCGGAACTGATCATGAGAGAGCTACAGGACATAGCACTTTGAAGAGAGATAACAAAATACTGCAGATGTATGTGCCCAGTTCAAATTTCATGAATTGGGTTTACATTCACTTAAGTAGGATTCTAGCTGCCTTTCGGTGGAATGCTAAAAGTTTAGCACGCCCAATCTAGTGGTATTTTTGTTAAGGGAGGGTCATTGGTGTATCCAAGGTTCAAATCAGACCACTGGCTTACAAATTCCCACTTAAAAGATTAAAAAGCCCATATACTCTCAGGTGGGGCCCAGCTCCCTTTTGCTTCCATTCTACATAGAGAACTACCATAAAGTGTCAAATCCAAATCAAAAACTGTTAATACATTGTGGTCATACTCGCTCTACTTCAGTATTTGTTTTCTAAAGACTGCAGAAATCCTGGTTGATCCTGCTGTTCACTGTCCCTCCCTCCTTGCATGTGCTGCAGCCTGAGATTGAATAGACCAGCTGGTGACATCTACTGAGCATGCTCAGATTTCAATTCCTTTCCAAGTCACACGTGGGCATTGACAAGGTGATAAAGGACACCACCCCCTCCTCATATTGCTAAACACTATGGGGGTGGGATATAAGATTATTAATGGAGGCTTTACTTCCCCGTCTGTCCCAGTACATACAACACCATAGACACAGGCTGCATGGGGCATGACACAGCCTGTGATTGGCAGAATCTCCTCCAGATCTCTTGACAGTGTGAACAAAGTAAAAGCTATAGTCAGTTAGCCTAAATAAACTCCATCTACACCATGTTATTGCAAAATAATTTAAAAATTTGATTTAAATATAGATTTGAATGAAGCTTTAAAGGAACACTAAAGGTTCATCTTTTATTAGATCAATTGATTGCTGTAAGCTAGAGCATTTAAATATCACTTAGCTCGTTTTTCCCTTTGACCTTCAAAATACAGTAATCCAGGTTTGAAAACGCCATTTGCTGTCTCTCCTCTTCTTGCTTTTCACCAGCACCTGCATGGTGGAAAGCAGAATGTGCTCACCCCTCCCTATGACTACAGCCCTGCGTGAAGATGCTCTTATCCCTCACAGGCATGGAGGCTAAGCCTAATGGGAACTGTAGATCCCATTAGGCCGTGATGTAGCAAGAATGAATCGCACCGCAAACCAGGAAGTCAGTGAGAATAACGATTCAGGAGTGACGGAGGGGAATAGAACAGCTAGATTTCAACAAGTATCAAACTAGTTATAATGCAAAACATTACTTTTTACTTTATCAGCTACTGTCAGACTTTAATTTAAGAGGAAAACATTTTTGTCTTTACAACCCCTTTAAACTACTTTGTTGCCATTTATTGTAATTCTCTATTCTAAAAGTCTTCTTTTATGTCATGTGACCAGCAAAGCACTAATCAAAGCTGTACAGATTGATGCATCAAAAAGTCCTAGAAATGCCTCCCTCTCTGGGGACAGGAAAGGCCTAGAAAATTTCATTAAATCTCTGAACAGTAAATGATCAACCACTTCCTGGCCGCCCGCCGCACATATACTATAGCAGGGTGGCTCTATTGCACAAAACGTACCTATATATCTTTTTCTGCATGAGATACTGTGGATGTGTGGGTTCGGCAGACTACACCTATCAGCAACCCGCAATCGCAGTACAGAGGCAGAACGAGGATCTGCCTATGTAAGATCTGCTGTTCCTAGTAATCAGGAACAGCAATCTTTATGTTCGTGAGCCCATCCCCCACACAGTTAGAACACATGCTGAGTGAACACATTTAACCCTTTGATTGCCCTGTGTTAACTGACTTCACTGCAATTTTTACATTGATCAATTTTTTATTTTTATTTTTTTAGCACTGATCACTGTATTGAGTGCCACTTGTACTCAAAAAATGTAATTTAGGGTCAAATTTGTCCATCGCAATGTCATAGTCCTGCTAAAAATTGCAAATCGCCACCATTACCAGTAAAAACAATAAAACAAGTCCCTAAATCTATTCCTTATTTTGTAAACACTAACTTTTGCACAAACCAATCAATACATGCTTACTGGGATTTTTTAAACCAAAAATATGTAGAAGAATACATATTGGCCCAAATTGATCAAGACATTTTTTTTTAATATTTTTCTTTTTGGATGTGTATTATAGCAGAAAGTAAATAACTGCTATGAGAACATTTTATTTTACAAGTGATAACCAGTGTAATAATCATTTATAATATTAAAAATATTTTTTCTTTCATAAACACTCCCTCTCCCCTATATTGACCTTCCCTAATCAGAAATACCATGAACTGATAAACATACCGAATATAAAAAGGCATACCTATGAAAGAACAGTGCACGCGACATCTCTGCTTAGAAATATTGACATATGCATGCCATGTGACACCTCGGCCCCTGAGAATATGATGTACTTTGGCTACAGACCTGCTCTCCTTACAATGTTCATAGCAAGGCTAGAACTGAACTGCCAAATGTTTGCTTTCCAGAGGATGCAAAAAGAAAAATTACACAATTCTCCAAGTTTGGGAAGTAAACTGGCAGCAACTTCTCTCCCCCTAGCTAAAGGTTATTTAAACATTATTATAGTACTAGAGTAAAGTTTACTCTTGAAGGAAAGACCTTGGGATTGGTTATCTTGTTTCCTTAAACACCATCAATTTATATAGTAAAACATTAGATTTTTCAGTAAGCAGGTATAAATGGATTTGGTTCCTGAAAAAGCATGCTTTGGAACTGTAAATGAAATAGAACACATGGTAGAATAGAAAATATATGCTCTCACAATGTTGCTGTCAAAAAATTGCATTTAAAGCCAAATTATTTTTGCATTTTGAATAGTCTGTGTCTACTGCTGTCTGTGAAACCACTGGGGATTATCTCTTCATTTGTTCTGGTGACCTTTGTCATCAGGAGGCAAAATAAGGAAGAAACTGTGGTTGAATCTGAAATGGAAAGGAAATCTTCCAAAGGGGATACTTGTGACAGTAACTACTGTTAAAGAGGGGATTAACTTGCTTTAGAGAGATTCTCTGGCTTCCTGTTGTGTTTGAAAAAGGAAGAAAAAAAAAAAATCTGCCTTATGGAACAGAGACACAAGAGAAAATATATATATTTATTACACACACACACACACCCTTTTTTTGTAACTCTAAGGTACACACTGTCACCTGCATATCATTCGCAAAGGAACCGCACACATTCCTGTGCAAATCACATGCCATTCTGTGTGGTGCAATTTAAGCCATTTATTTTGCATGGTTCAAATCGCACTGCATCCACATGAAGGTGCAGGCAGCTTTTTTGATCCCACTGGAAGTGGATTGCATGGGTGTTCATGCCTATGCGACCTGGTTCAGGCAAACGCACTGCAATATGCTTCTAATTGACACCCACAACGGATCGCATGAACACCGTGCACAAGTTGCTTATACTTACCTTCTCTTCAAATCTCCACTGTTCTGTTCACCAGCAAAACAAAGAAAGAAAGAAGCCCTGTAGGGTTCAGATTACCTTGCTCAGAGCTCTCTTATGAGTAAGGACTTTCTACCTGCCTCTAAATGACCATGCTATTCATGAGCCTTCAGGGACCCAACACTGCGTATTGTAGCAGGGTTCACATGCTTCTCACATCCGAAGTGGTGGAAGAGTGGAAGGGAAGACAAGCTATGCTAGAGGGCAAATGGCATTTGCCCTGCACATGCAAAGGACAGGTTATCTGTAAACACATGCCACAGAAATATGTAGAACACAATGGTACAGGACTATATTTGTGTATTTTAAATGCATTACCCAATTTTACATCTCCATCTGTCCATGGATTCAGAAAAAAAAAAAAAAAAGTTGGTATGTGTATATGTATGTATATGTATGTATATTATATATATATATATATATATATATATATACACACATACATATATACACACACACACATACATATACACATACATACATATACACATACATACATATACATATACACACACACACACACACATTCCATACAGGTAATGCCACACATTTCCTGAGAGCTCATAAATATCAGATCAATATCACCTGTTTTGTATGAACAGCTGCTGGGTGGCCAGCCATAATTACACATTACAGCATGGACGTGCATGCTCACAGGGCTATCTGTGTGTTTTAAGCAGTATTAAACCCAAAAGCAAACATATACAGCATTATATTGCAGTTTACCAATTCTTACATGCGAGATCAGAACTTATTTTTTAGGCTTACTAATCTTAGATTTAAATTTTGTGGTCCAGCCAGTAAGTCTGTTGCTTTTCAAAAGAACAAGCTCATCTACAAATATACCAGTTTATAGGGATGAGACAAATCATTTACTATGGAGAGGGTTGCTTACAATGATCAGTATTTATGCAAAGCCTTTATCCCAAAAGGTGGCTTGCTGTAACTGCAAAGTATCAGCCACATATAATCACTGTTGGTTTTGGGTTCAATACCATTTTAGGCTCCATTCACACCTAGACGTAGGCGGTATGCGGCGACATGAAATAGGCGTTTTGTCCCCGCGATTTGCGACGACAAAATGTGCCTTGTTTTTTGCTGGAGAGGTGATTTTTACATTGTCGGCTATGCCCGAACACCGAAGACGCCTGAAAAAAGGGGTCGGGACTTCAAGCGTACGGCGTGGAGATGTGAACCATCTTCATAGCTGACAATGTTAATTCGCCCCTCCAGCGGATTTCAGGCTGCTACAGCATCGGGCGACAAAACGCCTAGGTGTGAATGGAGCCTCAACATACTATTGGCTAGGGAACATCCAACAAATTTCTATTTCTGAGATCAACCAAAAGGTACATTCTAAAAATATGAAGATCGATTCAAAACTACCAAAGTCCTACATGAAATTTAAAATGTCTACCGATACCTTAAACAACTACTCCAGATGCAGCCAAAAGTGTTATATACAGCTTCATGACTTTGCAAATATGTACAAATATATTGCAGAAAAAAGAAAGCGCAAGAGGTGCACCTGCCAACAGATGCTTATTCTTATGCACATTAGCCCATCCTGGCACGCACAACCATTAGTTGTTGGCACACGAGTAAAGGCTCACGTCTAGGGAGAAAAGGAGGGGAAGATCTTAGTTATCTGCGCCTCTGCCAAGTCTTTTCCATTAGTTCTGCACAGCATCATCTAGTGATTGAAGAAAAGCACCACACATTTCACACAGGGGGTAAAATGTGACACTGTCTCCTGGGAAATACACTGTTCCCAAGAGAGAGTGGGGAGCAGAGCAGTGAGAACAGGCCACGCCGCTTGCGCAGTAGGGCATCAGGTGATAAAGCGGCAACGCTTCACTTACCAATTCCCTCACTGAGGATAGCGGTGGGGGCAGCCGAGAGATTGCTCGGCCTTGGCTGCCGACATCACGGGCATGCTGGACAGGTAAGTTTCCATTTTTTTTTTAAGTATTTTTTGAGAAGTGTTGCAGTTAGGCCGGAGGACAGGCAGTTGGGTTTTCCCAGTGGACAGGTCAGGATCAGATTGATTGGGGTCCAGAGGATGTTGTGGTCCAGGGTCTTACCGGAGGTGCATCACTATGCTAGGCTGGACAGGCTGCTGGGATGTCCTCCTGTTGCATGTGGGGGGCAATGACATGGGACTCTTGTGAATTGTGCTGGGACATCAAATTTGATTTCCTGCACCCCCTGTTCCTCAACACCGTTTTTGCGTGGTCCGACATGGCAGCTAGGGCGTCCCGAAGATTGGCGCCAAATGTGAAGAGGGTCAACAAAGCCAGGATCAAGGTGAACAAGGAGGTGGCAAAAAATGTCCGTAACTGTGGCTAGGCTGTCCGCCATTGGGACTTGGAAAAGGACCATTGGCTGTTTGAGAGGGGATGGTGTTCATTTGAATGTGGTGTGGATTGACCTTTGGTCTTTAGGTCTGCAGGAAGGTATACAGCTTGCCCTTCGGGTGTGGTGGGCCGCCCAGGCGCAAGGTTTCACGCTGGGCATCTGGCCGAGGTCGTAGGGTTTTTGAAGTTGGGGTCATGTTCATCGGCAAACAATGGCTTGGGCCCATCTCTGGTATGGGTGTTCCTGCCCTAATAAAGGGGGAAATGAGACCTGTTCGGGGCAGTTGGCTGTATTGGCTGGAGAAGTTGCCAAACAATTGTCCCCAAGTGTGTAAGTTGCGGCTGGGGGCCGTAAAAGAGCAAGGTGGTACCAGATACAGCTAGTCAGTCAAGGGTGCTTTCAAAAATCCTGGTTATTTGTAATAAAAGGGCTGCAATGGTCATTTAAGACCCAAGAAGTATGTTTGGTCTGATTTAAATAGGAAAAGGTTTTTTTTGGGGAAATGGCATAACAGTCAGTACTACCCCAGGCATGCACAATACTGGTCAAAGTTTACTATAAATGTAATTGTAAATACCTTCCATTTCCTCCAGTCCATTAGCCTCCACCTTCTCTGGATTCACAAATGCCGATATTCCCTACACAGTGTTTAATCACTTCAGCCCAAGCCTCTTTTTGACACAAAGCTCATGGACGGACACGGCAGCATAATCTTGACATTAGGGTATTAGCCCATCAGGAGAGGACTAGGCAGAAACATGTTAAAGTGTTAATACAACCTCAAACTATACAATACCACCCAGTACATCGGTAGAAGCCAAGGAACATTTGTCACAAGCCGCACTAGGTCGGCATACCAGGGATGCAGAGGCCAATCTGAAGCAATTCGAATCATCTAAATCCCCTCGGTCTGCACCCTGCAAAATAGATGAGGGAGAAGCTTTAGCTAGGGTAGGCATAAAATTAGCCGATACTGCCCCCACAGAGCCACCAACGCGTCTGCCCAGGGATCTTTTTACCTGGCCACAAACCTCAATACCTTCCAATTGAGTTGAGAAGCCAGGAGATCCATGTCTGGAGTGCCACATCTAAGGCAAGGTAGTCGAAGCACATACAGGTGTAGCGACCATTCTCCTTTGTCCAGCATCTGGCGACTTGGGTAGTCCTCTTGACAGTTTTATATGCCCGGAAATGCATGCGGCCGATAGAGCAGACACGCTCCATTCTGCCCACTGCAGGATGTGAGTGATCTCCGATGCTGCAGCAGAGTTTCTTGTTCCTCCTTGATGGTTGACATACGCCACTGCCTAGACATTTTTCAGACTAGCACCTGACTGGATGCCCCCTGTAGGTCGAACCGAAGTTCCAGTACATTGATCGGGAGGTGGCATTCATGCGTCCAGCGACCTTGCATCGACTGAACACCCCAAACTCCCCCCCAATCGGTCAGGCTGGTGTCTGTCGTGATCAACGTCCAGTGAAAGGAGAGGAATGGCTTTCTGGACTGAAGGGCCGGAGACCTCATCCACCAGACCAGGGAAGTCCCGACTAGTTGGCTCACCCGGATTTGACAATCCGGGAACACGGGAGACTTGTCCCACTTGGACAGGATCTCCTTCTGCAAGACTCAAGTGTGGGATTGAGCATACGGTACAGCCTCGAAGGAGGCTACCATGAGACCCATGACTCACATGCAGAAGTGAAGTGACAACCACCTGTGGGATGCCAACAGCTTCACCGCCGCCTGATGAGTTTGCAATTGTTCCCCAAGGGAGAAAAACCTTCACCACTGAGGACTCCAGAATTAAGCCCAGGTATTCCAGGCGCTGAGTCGGCACCAACACCGACTTCTAGAGGTTCAGTATCCAACCAAATTCTTGAAGGGTCCGACTGCCAATCGTCACATCCTCCTAATTACGAGTCCGAAGCAGCTCTCAGGAGGTCGTCCAGGTAGCCCATGATAGCGAATCTTTGCTGTCTTAGCAAGGCCAGGATTGGGACGAGCACCTTGGTGAAAACCATTGGTGCTGATGCCAGGCCAAAAAGAGAGCCACAAATTGGTAGTGATGGCCCCGACTGAAAGGCACAAAAACTCTGAAGCCTGACATATGGGGGACATGCAAATATGCATCCCTGATGCTCAAGGATGCCAGAAAATCCCCCAGATGGAGCGCAGCGACCACAGAGAAAACCGATTCCATCCTGAACCTTTGTACCTTTCACAAGGCTGTTGAGGGTCTGGAGATCCAAGACTGGACTGACCCCTCCCTTTTTTAGGCACTACCAACAGATTGGAGTAGAATCCCTAAAAACCTTTTCAGCGTCGGCACAGGCACAAACACCCTGTACATCAGCAAATGTACTGCACTGCCCTAAACAAGGCATCCTGGCAAGCCGGAAGAAGATGAAGGCCGGAGTGAGAAAATTGTTTGAAATACAAAGTTGGAGTTTTTCTCTTGTCCAAAGAGACCACTTCACTGACCCACTGGTCGAAAGTATGGAGGTCCACCGAGGTGCAATCTCTCAAATGCGACCCCCCACACGAAGTCGGGCGGGGTGAGCCTCCATGGTGCCGCAAACCGTCTCACAGGCTTTGTCTGCTAGCGAAAAAAAACGGGGATGATTTTGTTCCATAGCAGGCACCTTGTCGGCCTGGGAAGGCTTACCTGTGGGCCCGGGCAGACAAAAAAAAAAAAAACCACTTGCGAGTGGAAAAGGAGCGTGGCTCCTTATCCATTTTGGATTGTGGAAGCAGCGTGCTCTTAGCCCAAATTACATTTTCAAGAATGTCCTCCAGCGAGGCTCCAAATAGCCTTCAAGCCTGGAAGGGCAACGAAACACCATGCTGTATCCAAGACCGTATTGCAGACATATCATGAACCAACTGCTCTGCCAGTTTCACGCAGATCGGGAAAGCCTGGTGCTTCCTTGCTCACGGTGCAGCAAACTTTTTGCCCATTCAGGAAGCGTCAGTGACACCAGGGTCGTCAACAGTGGCCGCAATGCTGACCCCAATACCATGACCATGGGCTGGGCCACCACCTCAGCCCTCTTATCTACCGGTCCTCAAAAGGTAGGGGCCGCCACAAATCGGAGATGTCCATTTTTGGCCGCCGGGCACCTCAGTAAAAACAGGCGCGAGCTACAAGAAAATGGCAGCCATTCATCCACAGTAAAGACAAGTGCGGCTACAAGAAAATGGCCGCCGACTATCTCTGAAGTAAAAGAAAATGGCAGCAGCACGCTGACACACCATGCAGAGGCCTTCACCCCTGAACACGCCCCCTATAGAGAGTGGACCACCCAAGCACAGCACAGCCCCCAGTCAGGTACACAGCAGGGCTAGCTCAGAGAGCATGGGGAGGAGGGAAAGGACAGGGAGAGAGGAAAAGGAGGGCGAGAGACCCCCTAGTCGACAACCCCCCCCCCCCCCCCAGGAATGCCCAGCTGTTCCATCCTGCCATAACAGGAGAAACCTTACTAACCCACCCCTGCGAGGACTGCAAGAAGCATTCCTGACAGACCAATCACCCGAGCGGTACAGCGTGGCTGTCAGCCCTGGCACACTCACACAGACCGTAATAGCCCAATCATATAAGCTCACCAGCCACCCCTGGAGCAATGGAGCATGTCGTGGCCGACCCAGCGCTTAGCCAAATGGTCTGTACATGCTCTATGGCCAAAACTGGGGAGACTACAAGGTTCTAGGATATCCAGCCTGTCACCCAGTCGGCAGTTGATAGTACATCACAGGATCAAAAAGTAGAAAAAAAATCTCCAAGACCAATGGGCCCACAGGGAGCCAGGTCTTTCTATGTTGGGCAGAAAAAAAACCGAGATGCTGGATTCAGGGAGAGAGTTTGTACCCAGAGGGACCGCCCCCTGGGCAGTACTGTACAGTTTGAGGATGTTTTAACACTTTAACATGTTTCTGCCTAGTCCTCTCCTGATAGAAGACCAATACCCTTATGTCAAGATCATGCTGCTGCTGTGTCTGTCCATGAATGAAAGAGAAAACAGTAGTTGGCCCAATTTTTATTTATTTTTTTATGCTGTGAAAGATAAATGTTACGCTGAGTAAATTGATACCAAACATGTCATGCTTCAAAAATTGTGCCTGCTCGTGGAATGACAAACTTTTACCCTTAAAAATCTCCATAGGCAATGTGTAAACATTTCTACAGGTTACCAGTTTTTAACTACAGGAGGTCTATAGCTAGAATTGTTGCTTTTGCGCCAACGATCGCGGCAATACCTTACATGTGTGGTTTGAACACCGTTTTCATGCGCGGGCGCTACTTACGTATGCGTTTGCTTCTGCGTGCGAGTTCGTCGGGACGGGGCGCTTTAAAAAAAAAGAAAGAAAAATGTTCTTATTTATTTTACTTTATATTTTGATACTGTCTTTTAAAAAATATGTTTTTTGGGTCACTTTTATTCCTATTACAAGGAATATAAAGATTACTTGTAATAGAAAAAAAAAGCATCACAGGACCTCTAAATATGAGATCTGGAGTCAAAAAGAGAAAGTAAAAAAAAAAAGTCTCCTTTAAGAGCTATGGGCGGAAGTGACATTTGACATCTTTCGACTTCCCATCTTATGGAGCCGAGTGGGTCGGTAAGCGGCGGAGACGACTTAAGCACAGCGAGAGGGGGGTGGGGCACTTCTTCCCCAGATAAAAGTGATCAACGTGAATCCGTCGGAAGACCACTTATCTTAAAGAGAAATGCACAATGTTCCAGAAAATACCGGGTCATGGCAGCTAGCTGCTGCCGCCATAACCCCGGTATTTAGCGTCAAAAGTACTGATGTACGGGTACATTTTCGTGAAGTGGTTAAAGTATTTTATACAAGAAATTGCAAACATGTTATACTTACCTGCTTTCTAATTGTTTTGCACAAAGCAGCCCTGATCCTCTTCCCCTCCACGCTTCTGGCTCCTCCTGCCCCAATATCAAGCTGCAAAGTATAGTATAACGTGCCCATATAGCAGTGTTTCTTAACTCCAGTCCTCAAGCCCCCCCAACAGGTCAGGTTTTCAGGATTTCCATTATTTTGCACAGGTGATTTGATCAGTTTCACTGCCTTAGTAATTCCCACAGCCTTTTCATCTGAGGGAAATCCTGAAAACATGACCTGTTGGGGGGGGCTTGAGGACTGGAGTTGAGAAACACTGCCATATAGCAAGGTACTCAGGCACTTGACATGTATGGAAAGTGTACTGAGCTGGATATGAGCTTCATTGCATTTCCTGATATGTAAACAATTAATGCATTCTGTATGCAGGCCAACTAATCGGCTGACCAACTGATTCTGAAAATAGTTTATACTATTTTCAGAATCAATTTGTCTTTTCGGCCCTAGTTAGCCCCCCCCCCTTTTTTTTGGATAATGTGAAAGATGTTACGCCAAGAGTTGTGAGCTTTATTCTAAGCAAAAAAATAATAATTGTGATGCAATTTTTTTACAGAATCGTGCAGCTTTATGTAATAGTATAGAGCAATTGAGGAAAAAAAATAATACAATTCTATCAGGGCAATAAAGGGTTAAGTAGCATATAAGACGTGTGGAATGATTTGTTCCTGCATTGCTCTTTAAGGGCATCATTCAATGACATACGTAGGGGTGGAGACGCAGGAACAGACTTCATCCAGCACAATTGGAAGCGACGTGTGGTATGCTCAGAAGTGACACATCCGATATGGGATCAGGCTTGCACGGTGAGTAAGTGGAGATTGTAACCAGCAAAACGAGTAAGCGTGTTTGGTCTTGGTGCAAGGCTAATGCACTCTTGAATGCAGAGTTTGCACTTTTTATGCATATGTTAAATAAAATGGCTGTGTGATGGAGGTCTTTCTTCCTTTCACACAATAACCTGGTATGAGGCTTGCTTGTAAGGAGGCTTAGCAAGTAAAATCTGTAAAGTTGGAGCAGACGTACCATAGAGAAAAAGCAATATTAGACCAACTTTCCATATTAAAAAAAAAAAAGGGGTCCAATCGTTCTGGGCGATTTTTTAGAGGTGGAGGGGGAGACACATGAATCCACACGGTGGCATGAAGCATAAAGCAAGTCGTGGAAATTCCTGGCATGCCCTGAATGCTCTAACATTTGCTTGTGCTTTCAAACTGTCAATCATTAGCTAATTTCATAACTGATCACATGTGCAACACTAAGGTTGTTGCAGATCAGAACGAGGCCAAGATGGCAACCGCCTTAGCTGAAACTGATGGCAGTGTTTAGAGTTCAGTTCCACTTTATGCATTAATAACTGCAAAAAACTTCATTAACCACTTAAGGACCGGGATTTGCCCCCTTAATGACCAGGCCAATCTTTTGCAATATGCCACTGCGTCACTTTGACATTTGTGCGGTCATGCAACGTTGTACACTTTCTTTTGGTGGTATTTTATCACCTCTGCGTTTTTTTTTATATATATATATCTCAATAATTGGTTTGTGCAAAAGTTACAGTGTCTACAAAATAGGGGATAGACTTATGCCATTTTTATTATTACTTTGTACTAGTAATGGCGGTGATGTGCAATTTTTAGTGAGACCGACATTGCAGCAGACAGATCAGTTTTTGGGACCATTGACATTTTTACAGTGATCAGAGTTAAAACATAGCCACCCATTACTGTATAAAAGTTGCTGGCAGGGGAGGGGTTAACACTAGGGAGCAATCAAGGGGTTGTGTTCCATAGGGAGGCGTTTCTAACTGTGGTGGGGAGTGTAGCGACTGGAGGAGAGAGATCGATGTTCCTGATCACTAGGAAAAGAAGATCTCTCTACTCCGTGTCAGAATGGGGATCTGTCTACATTGTTGACATTGACACCTCACCATTCTAGCTCTGAGGTTGCCGGCGGACATCGGGCGCAACCGCTCCAGCCGAGCACGCGCCCTCTAGAGCTCTTAAAGTGGCCAACTTACACCTACAGAGATTTGTGCAGCCGTGCCAACCTGCCGCAATATAATGATGGCGGCTGATGTGCGTCTTTTACAGTCAACCAAGCTTTAATTCTCCATCTACCAAACCCTGAAATATGAGTTTTGGGTGGACTGGTCCATTCGCTAGCCATAAACAAGAACACGCCCAGGAAGCATATCTTACAGTAAGTGGTATATAAGCAATTTATAGAAAACGATAATCAAGGCTATATAATAGCAAAGCAGTAGAGCTTTCTTAAGAAAAAAAAAAAAGTTTATTACTAAACACAGTGAAAAACTGAACCATTAAGAAAAAACACTGTGTACCCAGGGATAGCACATCATGTCCGTTTCTAATTTGAGCATTTGTTGTCAGCATCCCTAGAATAACGCTTTACATTTGGATGGAAACTCAATTAATCATTAACTCAATTATGCTCAATAGACAAGGTGGTTGCTTAAAGCTTTTTTTTGGTATGAAAAACATCCAGAAGACATAAAATGAAACACTTAGAACATAAAAAGGGCCCTGTTTATAATTAGAACCCTCCATATGAACAATATCTACGTTAAAATTATCAATAGTGGATCAGGCATAGTGTCAAAAAATCCTAACGCTACACACTGATCAAAACCAATAATTAACCACTTACCTACTGTGCACCTACACCCCCTTCCTGCCCAGACAAAATATAAGCTTCCCGCACTGCGTCGCTTTAACTGACAATTGCGCGGTCGTGCGACGTGGCTCCCAAACAAAATTGGCGTCCTTTTTTCCCCACAAATAGAGCTTTCTTTTGGTGGTATTTGATCGCCTCTGCGGTTTTTATTTTTTGCGCTATAAACAAAAATAGAGCGTCAATTTTTAAAAAAATGCAATATTTTTTCCTTTTTGCTATAATAAATAACCCCAAAAAATATATAAAAAATATATTTTTTCCCTCAGTTTAGGCCGATACGTATTCTTCTACATATTTTTGGTAAAAAAAAAATGCAATAAGCGTTTATCGGTTGGTTTGCGCAAAATTTATAGCGTTTACAAAATAGGGGATAGTTTATGGCATTTTTTTTTTTTTTTTTTTACTATTAATGGCGGCGATCTGCGATTTTTTTATTGGGACTGCGACGTTATGGCGGACATTTCCGACACTTTTCTGACATTTTTGGGACCATTTACATTTATACAGTGAAAAATGCTATAAATATGCATTGATTACTGTATAAATGTGACTGGCAGTGAAGGGGTTAACCACTAGGGGGCGGGGAAGGGGTTAAATGTGTGTCCTATGAGTGTTCTAACTGTAGGGGGAGGGGGGGTGACCGATTGTGTCCCTATGTACAAGGAACACAATCTATCACCTCTCTCCCTGACAGGGACGTGCAGCTCTGTGTTTACATACAGAGCTGCACGTCCCAGCTCACTTACAGAGCAATCGCGTGTGCCCGGCGGCGATCGTTGCCGCCGGGCACTCGCACGGGATCCCCGCGGAGCGGCGGGTGCGCGCGCGCCGCCGGCGACGCGCCCGCGGCTTTAAAGGGACATCACGTCATATGACGTGATGTCAGAACAATGGAGTCGTCTGCCCGCCGTCAATTGACGGCGGGCAGATGACAAGTGGTTAAAGTTGTGGTAAAGCCTTATATACCTGGTCTTGGATGACAGAAAAGAAAAAATCCTACACAAGTTGTACTTGTTTATCAGAGGTCTTCTCTACAGCCAAAGTGCAGAATTTATGAAGCTTGTCTGAGCTTTCAGAGACAAGGAGCAGGAAGCTGAAGATACTCTGCAAAATGCTTGGATGAAAGCTCTGAGAGATGATTGGACAGCACACAACTGAGGATACATATCAGCTAGAGCTCCCTCCCCTATCACTCTAGGTATCACGAAAACCTGTCAGAAGCGATTCATGCTGCAAGAGGAATGAAGCAGCAGACCGAATTGACACTTGGTGCTCTTAATTGAGACAAGTACACACTATAGAAAGATATGTTATGTTCATATTTCACATCTTCGGTTTTCAACCACTTTAAGACCCGTTTCACACTGGGGAGGTGGGGATGTCGGCCGTAAAGCAGCGGAGCGTTGACATCGTTTTTGCTTTGCCGGTGATGCCCATTGATTTCAATGGGCAGGGGCGCTTTAGGAGCGGTGTATTCACCTTTCCTACAGCGCCTCAAAGATGCGGCTAGCAGGACTTTTACCTTCCTGTCATCACACCGCTCTGGAGTGAAAGGAACAGGCGCTTTGCAGGCGCTATTTTTAGCACTATAGCGCCTCAGTGTGAAAGGAGTCTTAAAGGATAAAAATCATACAAGAAGCAAAGCCAACATGTTCAGAGCAGGTTTTTTAGATTCAGTGCAGCAGTACAGCGCAGTCACATTAGTTGTAATCTGGGGATATTTTTTACAAAGGAGATTTTCAAACGGATCTACTGTAGTCTCTTACAGACAAGTAGAGGCAACAACATATCCTTACAAAAAGATTTCTCACAGCTACCAGTTTTTTACCTGAATCTGACTGGTTATTGAAATGCCTAATCAGTGTCTGCTCTTTCTGCATATGGTGACCACTCTAATAAGTCAGTCATTAGAAGATCTGGTCTGCATGGTGCACACTACAGTACTGAACACGTACAACTGTATCGTGTACACCGTCATATCTACTGTATGTCATGTCTTCCAAGTGGGTCAGATCTTGGACTAGAGCCAGCAACTGAGCACAAAATCAAAAGTCAATGTAGGTTTGACCTGATAGATTATGTACAGTGCATGATTTTGCCACTGGGGCAACATATACATAAACCACCAATAAAGAAAATAGTGAGAATTGTTGGAGCTGTACAAGAAACAAAAACACATAGGAGAAATCAATATTGCCATAAGGGCACTTTTCTGGCAGTAGTTCTAAGAAGGTCAGGTAACATTACCAACTAGAGCAGCAAATTCAGGTAGCTCTTACTACCGCCATTTTAAGTATCGGTCACTATGGCTATGACCAATTCCTAAAGAATTACCACCCTTTCTCAGATTAGAAAAATTGCGGAAATTAAATGGGTTGTAAAGGTTTGTTTTTTATTTTCTAAATAGGTTCACTTACCCTTTCCTTCGATTTCCCTTCTAAATGTTTTTTTTTTCCTTTGAATTTCTTACTTTCTGCTTCTCCTCAGTAAGCTGTTCTGGCTGACTAACCCCCCAGCCAGATGATGGGGGCAAACTTACTGAGAACAGAAAGTGAGAAATTCAGTAGAAGAAAAAAAAAAAAAAAACATTTACAAGAGAAATCAAAGTAAAACATTAGTGAACTAACAATGCTCTAGCTTAAAGGAACCCATTTAGAAAAAAAAAAAAAAACACACCTTTACAACCCCTTTAAGACCAATTCTAAGCTGGTGTACAGAGAAATTAGACATACATGTTAGCTTCCTACATAATGCTGTATTCCTACCCCCATCCAGGACGAATCCTCAGCCTGAAAGCTAGATGTAAATGGGATTACAGGTGAACTGAGAGACTAGTTTCCAAATAGGCAATATACACACAGCAGGTAAAATAAGTATCGAACAGGTCGCTTTTTTTTTTTTTATGTATGGATTGCATTGATCGTTACTGCAATGTGGCGAACATTTCACATAAATACCGCCTTTATAAATAAAATTTACCTAGAAAGCTAGCGTTGTGTTCAATAATAATTTTAGTGCGAGTGTGTATTTTTTTTTTTCTAATTAAAATAAAACCTACACATCTTTTTTGATGAGAGATCCATTCCCTTTTTCCCGTGAGCAGAAACCGGATCTGAATAAACAGCCCTGACTGGTTGCTTACAACACTTGATCCTCAGCCCCGACCAGCTGCTCACATAACTTGCAATACCGATCCCTGTGTGGTATAAAGTGATTGGATGTTTCCCTTTTGGGGAAAAACGTGGTTTCAAAAACACATTCTGTATGCCCTCCTTTCAACCTTCATGGGCTTCTGCATTGCACTGCTGACTGGTTCCACATCCTGGTAGAGCCAATATTTTAGCTCCAGTTCTCATGTCCCAATTAGACACTGTCGTCATCACCAACATGTTGTAGCCTTCACAACAAAATCTGCAGTAGAGTTTTTGGCAGCCTTTACCCAAACCTTGCAACATGTTCCCAACAACCTTGCCCATGTGTTGGCACTAGGTTATCAGCCAGCCCCACCACACTATGTTCTCTGGCAGCTGACCCATGATTCACACAAGTTTGAACACTCCCCCTCATCAAAATTAGATTTTCTTGGCTCACATGCTAGCAAAATAAAAACAAAGTAAGCAAACAAAAAGGATAGTAATATCCACATACATCACATCTTCCCATCAGTGTAAATTGTGAGGCCTGTTTAAAATCAGGCTGCCCAAATGTAAAGCAAGCATTCATTAGGTTCAAATCACCAACAAGAGGTTAAAAGGTCTGTTACTCTCCAAGAGCAATGGCCCATTTATGAAACACCGCATCAAGTTATAGAGGAACCAGTATAATGAGCAGAGGTGGCTTTATCTTACCTTGTCTTTTTTGTCTTGGCGAGCATATGGAAAACATGGAATGACTGCCGTGACCCGAGAGGAAGAAGCAATCTTGCAGGCATTTATCATGATGAGAAGTTCCATTAGGTTGTCATTGATCTCACCACAACCACTCTGTACGATGTAAACATCTTCCCCCCTCACGCTCTCGCCAATCTCAACACTATAAGAAGAAAAAGGGGAAAATAGAATTGTATGTGCTGTAATCATAATGCTTATTGACAAGATGCATCATACCTGCTTGAAAACTTGTCACAACAGGAGAAGAACATTTTTCTAGCAAATAAATAACCCTAAAACAATAAGATGCTTTTGTAGATAACCGAGTCAGATGTTGATCAAAATTATTCATTCAAAAAGGTGACCGACCTCAATACTACTAGGACGCCGACAAAAAAAAAAAAAAAAAAACAGCACACCATAGCATGTGGTCACTTGTAATCTGAAATGGGTGAGAATAAGACTTACAGTTTGCTTTCTTCTGAAAGAAGCCACAGTGTGAATAGTAAGAGCTCTCCAATCAGCAGGCACCATGAGCTTCACCGACTGCAGAGCGACAACATTGACTCAGCAGGTGGAGGCATAATGGACCTCTGCAGAGAGACTGTTGCTTCCATACAGAAAGCAAGCCCCCCCCCCCCCCCCCCAGGCAGAATGCTGGCAGGAGATGGGCCTTTTTACTCTAAGACTTTAGACATTTTGTTTCGATGCACCTGGAATGTAGTTAGACATTTTAAACTAGGAGTTTTATTGGGCTTTACACTTGAATTTGACTTAATACACAGCTTCTGAATTTTTACCCCTACTGTTCACCCTTGCAATACACAGAACTGTAGTATGTATTCAGTCTGGGAAGGGGGGGGGGGGTCTTTGTTTTCTCTTCTATTTTGTAATATCCTGCATTTGGTTTATAATTGTATCTTATATAATTTCCATTATATGTTTAATAAAGTTTGCATGCAACTTTTTATTTTTTTAAGAGAAAATATAATCTCAACATATTGTACCATAAAGCTTTTAGGGTGGGTTCTCGTCATAATGCACACGTTTCCACAGCATTATGACACCTACCTCCTGGGGTCTACCTCCAGCAATGCGACTATCTCATCAATCCATTGCCAGTGAAGATCTACTTCATGGCCCAGCATACAGAGCAAACAAATGGCTCCAGCGCATGAGTGCTACCGTTACTGCTTATGGATGCCTGGCTCAATTTTTAGGATCTTATAATTGCTGGGAATAGGATTGTAGGGTATACTGCACTGCGCATGTACTGAAGCTTTTTCTGGCAAAACCATCATGTGTGCCTCTTTCAAAAAAATAAAAAAAGGTACAGTATTTAAAATGTAAACCTGAACTAGGCGACATTAGGGTTTCTATTTCAGTGTAATGACAGTGAGGCGTCACCTCCCTGAAATTCGTTTTTGAAGGTTGGGATGTCTCTTCTACACACATGCTTCTTCCAGATGTACTTAAAGGGGTTGTAAAGGTAAAAAATAAATAAAAATAATATCCCTAAAGAGCTTCCTTCAACTCAGTGCAGTACTCCTTCACTTACCTTATCCTTTGATTTTGCTTTTAAATGTCCTTATTTCTTCTAAGAAATCCTCACTTCCTATTCTTCTGTCATAACTGCACACAGTAATGTGAGGCTTTCTTCCTGGTGTGGAGAAAGCCTCTTGAGGGGGGAGGGGGCGAGCAGGAGTGTCAGGATACCCACTAATACACAGCTCCTTTCTCTATCTGCAAAGTAGCGTGTCCTGGCCCTCCTGCTCGCCCCCTCCCCCCTCAAGAGGCTTTCTCCACATCAGGGAGAAAGCCTCGCATTACTGTGTGGAGTTACAGACAGAAGAACAGGAAGTGAGGATTTCTCAGAAGAAATAAAAATGGGAGGATGAGGTATATGAAGGAAGACTGCACTAAGGAAAAGGAAGCTATTTTTTTTTTTACCTTTACAACCCCAGTGGCAGCTCCTGTATCTCCACCCAAGTATAATCCCTACATTTGTAGAAGGCTCAGATCATGAATTAACCTCCCTTATTCAAAACCAGCAAAAACTGGGTTTAACAGGGACAAGAACAACTGTATGAGCAATTAGCAAGTGTTTTCATAAACAGTAATTGAAGTGATCCCTTTCATCAAAAAGGACCTTCTAAATAGAAGAATGTTTGTTGTAAAACAAGTACACATTTACATAAAACACATAAAATGGTACCCTTTCAGACCTGCACTATAAGGATATCATTTTTCCTTAGTGCTGACAAGTGTAACTAGCTTTCCAAAATAGTTTATTCAACCCATTGTATACTAAAACATGTAGCTGTTAAAATGGATTTAATGTAACTAATAATTATAGATGGCACTTCTCTACAAAATATTGGTGCAAACAGGAAGGCATGCCACCGCTGTATGGGGTCTTCGCAATCTACAACAAAAAGTCAAGGGAACGGTACAATAATGGATGGATAACAAATAGATCTGGTCACTGTGAAACAGTAAGTCACTGACACTGTTACCTGAAGAAGGCCATTGGAATGTTGCCATACTTTTCATTCAATGAAAGTGGATCAAAATGCAGTCCCCAATTATTCACAAACCATGGGACCCAGTTCTAAACGCTTACAAATGGCATATTTATAAAAGGCACATGTGCTTGCTTCAGGACAGCTTTGACAGACTATCACATCGCTTTGAAGCCTTAGGCCATCGGTGCTCAACCTGTAGCCCCCCAGCTGTTGCAGAACTACAAGTCCCAAGTGGCATTTGCAAGGCTGGACAGTTACAAGCATGACTACCAAAGGTTAGAAGCATGATGGGACTTGTAGTCTGCAAAAGCTGAATGGCCAAAGGTTGAGCACCCATGTTTTAGGCAGAGACACCGCAGACTCCACACCATGATCTGCCATTTATGAATGACACATAAAAGCATGCACAACGTGGAGAGTGGCACAGAACAAGTCACGTCTATGCAGAGCTAAGGCTCGATGACAAAAGGCACAACCAGGAGCAAACATTGTACAAATGCACCTAGCCATGAAAGGCCTTGTAGAACCATTAACAGGACCGAAGAACAAAAAAATTGTTTTAATGATAATGCAATTTACTGTGCTTTTATGTATACAGCAATCCATATTTTTGTTTTTTGTCATCGGCCAGTGCATGCCATAGAATTGCAGTCCAGTTGCATGTTTTGATGCGGCTTGGTGCTTCACCCTAAATGATCTATGCATTTTTGATGCACTTTTCCACGTTCCAGTTCAGTAAAAATGCAGCATATTCTACTTTCTACGCAACCTACTGTCCATGCAATTTTGATGAAAAAAATAAATAAAAATGGACTGCATGTTGTCATAACCAGCATTGTTTACTAATAACAAAATGCCCAAGGAAAAAAATTGAGGAGAAATACACAAGTGTTGATAAAACAGGAGCCAGATGTTTGCAATCTACAATTTCACACGCTGATAGACACAAAACTATGAGCACTGCAGGTGATCAGCAGAAATACTACATTCTGCAAAGGACTACATAGCTTAGGTAATTCCTCTGTGAATGGACTGAGTAAAACAGTCACTTGGACCTGGGTTAAAGGTCAGTGTCCTAAAACCAGTCTGGGAAGGTCGAACAAACAGACAAATAAATGGTGATGCAAGTAGGAAACAGGCAGAGCAAGAGAACTATGGGGAAATCATTTCCTAACCAAATAAAATCAAAGCTATTGAGTATGGTAGAGTTTGCAATGCATCTCTATCAGCTCAAAGGCAGATACTTCATACTAGAATGTGGTTGGATCATAGAATGCCAGATTACAAGCCAATCAAGCCGTTTTGCTCCACTTAAAAGGAGTTGTAAAGGAAACATTTTTTTTTTTTGGCTGAAATGACTGTTTACCAGGTATAGAGACACAATAGTTAACTGATTCCTTTCAAAAATGATTAAAAATAGATAAAAATCAATCATATAATGTGCCTGCAGTTTGTTTCGTTTTTCATCTAGTTTCATGCTTCTGTGATGTACAGAGACACAGAGACAATACAGGGCAGTGTTTGTTTTTAAAATGAAACCGATTGGTTCTGAGGGGTTTTAGACACCGTAATCACACCTCCTTGATCAGAGACCACAGAGAGAAGCTCCCAGTATGTTTTTCATAAGGAAACAGACAACCAGGAAGTGTGCAGAACACAGAAGGATTACAGTAAAAACGAACAATCAGGACATGAAACCAGGACTGCATTAGGGTAAAGGAAGCTATTTAGCTAAAAAAAAATAAAAATAAAAAAAATCCTTTAGTGACCCTTTAAGGCACCTTTCAATAACAATTCATACCCCATGATTCCCAATAACAACTTTTCATATCAAGTCGCACGGACTTCAAAAAAGTAGTCCCTGTACTACTTTGGAGCAACAGAGACACCTTTGGACGGCAGCATTGTCAGTCTAAGGGAAGAGTAAAGTTAGACTAGCAGAATTAGCCAAGGCTCAGTTTCAATTTGTTAGTCAAGTCCATCTATTACTTTATAAAAACTTAAAGTAGCAGTTTGTTCCCTTTTGGGGGAAAAAGGTTTTACATAAATGAATAAAAGCTGAGCATTGTAAGCACTCAGTGTTAAAAATGGTTTGTCTCCAACTGCTACTTCGTCTGCACAGCTTGGTCTGTTAAAGAGGAAGTAAACCTAGTAAAAAACACACACACACACACGCAATACTCACCTCCAATCAAAGCCCCCAAAGCCATCCTCGTACAACGATCAGGTGGTCGTCATCTTGCCCGGGGGTTACTCCCAGGTATCGTGGCTCCATTGCTGTGGGAGCCGCCACTCACGGCACAGCCTCCATGAGGCTGGGTTCACACTTGTTCCGACAACGCTCCTACATTGGGAGCAAATGTAGCATGACGTGTGAAAATCAATGTTTCCCTATGAAAGCTGTCTTAACTGGTCCTACACAAGTCGGTCCGACTTTGAAACTACTCCCTGTACTACTTTGGTCCTACATTGATCCTACTTCAGCCCATTGAATATCATTGAAGTAGGACCAAGTAGGAGTAGGAGCCTTGTCCTAACCATCCGACTTTTGCCATCTGACATGTGATTACAGCACCAGTAAAAGGAATTTATCTCACTCTGGGATTGTTTTGATTGGTCAAAGAACAAGTCAGACTATCACAAAGTGGGACCAAAGTAGTATCCTGTTCATGAAAGTAGGATGGATGTAGGACCAATGTAGGACAAATGTCGCAGAGCAAAGTAGGATGAAAGTCGTGTAGTGTGAACCCAGCCTCAGGAGCAGCATGCGATAAAGTGAGCCTGCGCCGTTGTCTATGGTGCAGGCAGATGACAGGTTCGTATCCACACCACTGTACAGAGCAGACAGTCCCGCTCTCCTCTATGGGGAAATTAGCTTAAGCTAGACGACTTCTTTAAGCTCCTAGAAGCCATTAGCTTTTTTTTTTGCTCCTAGAAGCTAAATATAGTGTTTTTCCTTGTGTTCATGCACACCAATTTAGACTACTAGCGTTTGAGCTTTAGCAGAATTATTTTTTTTAGAATTTCCTGGATTTCAGGAGAAACACTCCTAATAGCGTTTGTGTTTTTTCTTTTTACTGTAAAAGTGCTCCTAAAAACGCCATTACTAGTTTTTAGTGATTTCCCCCCCCCCCTTTTTTTTTTAAATACACACACTAGTGGTGTGCAAAGAGCCTAAAAGAGTTGCTCTAAGCCAGGGTTGGCCAACCAGTGGCCTGCTGAGCCCTCCGATGTGGCCCACGACCTCCTGCTCTGGCGGGTTGGCAAGCCCAGATCGCAGGTTGCCTGAGCTGCCATACTACAGCATCAGTGATGTGAATGAAGCTGGTGGTAGAGGAAGAAAGCGGCTGCGGAGCAGAGCCCCATAAGCCGATGCTTCCTCTAAAGCGCCAACTTTTGCCACAGGCGAAGTCTATGGCAAAGTTCAGCTAACCTGCAGGATAGACACAGGTGCCCTACACTGCACCCATGGTGTGGTCAAAACGCAGCACATCAGTGTAAAAGCAGTCTTAGGCCCTTTTCACATGATCAACCCGACCAAATGGGATCCTCAATTCACCTCTATAGAGCAACAGATGTCTGTTTACGCCCGCCTACCTCCAATCAGAAGGGAAATCATCCCCTTCCATCCGTACAGATCGGAGGGCCTACAGAGTCGTCATGACCTGTCATCCATCCGCTCTGCTCATTGTGGCCTGTGACTGGTTACCAAGTTGGTTAAGTAGCCCCCGCTCTTCAAAAGGTTGGGCACCCCTGCTAAGCGAACCATGTCATTTTATTATTGTCTGGAAAGATTCATTTTCATAGCCATAACAGACATTTTGGATGGTTTTGTTCCAATTATCAGCATAGCACAGGAAGCTTTTGCTTACTGTTGCTTCTGTCATTTGTTCATGTACACTGCATTGTTTAGAGAAGTCAGAGAGCTCTCAGGACATGTGGCAGTAAAAACTAATCGACACAGCTTTGCATTGGAATGTTCGCAAAGATTTGCATGCATAATTTTCTTTCCAGTTTTAATCTGTTAAAGAAACCAGAATAGGCAAATGCTTCACTGGTTTGACTGGACTGGTCTAGAAATTACAGCATACAGTATACTAAAGGCATCGATGAACTCACTAATGCTGGCCACAGACAGGTAAACCAAAAAAATGAGGGGTCTTTTTAAATTCCCTTACGCAGAAGAGTTTTATCCCTATTGTGGGGTAACCGGTACCATATTTGTACATTGAAATCATATCCCCTCTCAAGAGTCTTCTCCAGAGATAATAAGTTCAGCGCTTGCATTCTTTCCCTGTAGCCAAGATCCTCCAGTCCCTTTCCAGCACATCCCTCCTGAGGCCTGGTGCCTGGACAGCATACTCATTTTTAATGCATGCCAATATTCTGTTGGCTTTGCTTGCAGCAGCCCAGCATCTACTAGGACCCCCAGGTCTTTTTCCCATCCTAGATCCCCAGAGTTTCTCCCCCTAGTGAGTAGATTGCATTCATATTTTTCGCACCCAAATGCATCATTTAACCTCATTTGCCATGTAGTTTCCCACCCCATTAAATTTGTTTAGATCTTCTTGAAAGTTTCTTTTTTTCTTTTTGGGGATATTTATTATAGCAAAAAGTAAATAAAAACTGCAGAGGTGATTAAATACCACCAAAAGAAAGCTCTATTTGTGAAAAAAAACACCAATTTTGTTTGGGAGCCAGATCGCACGACCGCGCAATTGTCAGTTAAAGCAACGCAGTGCCGAAAAGCAAAAAATTGGCCAGGTCCTTTACCTGCATAAAGGTTCGGGTCTTAAGTGTTTAAAGCCACACACTGTCGTACTGCAAAAAATGGCAAATCCTTCCGGTCCTTAAGTGGTTGTAAAACGTATTTATTTTTAATTACAAATCAACAGGTTATACTTATCTGCACTGTGTAATACTATTCAACAAAGCAGCCTCAAACCTTCTCTTCCCAGGTGCCTCGCTCTCTGGGCTCACAGTTCTAAATGCAATTTTTTTAGATTTAAAAAAAAAAATGCCTGTTACCCCAACTACCGACTATAAATCATTGGCCGGGAACTGCTGATCGGCATTTGCTGGAGCCAGCAACAGCACAGCCCCCCCACAGTAAAACTACAGTACATGGTCAAAACATGATCACAGCTGTTTAGTACGTTTTTTTTCTTTTCACCTGCTAATCAGCTTTTCAGTAAGGCCCTTTTCACATGGGCTGTCTGATCAGGTCTGTTTGTCAGTTTTTCAGGCAGATCTGAGCTTCTAGTCTCTTCTACAGAGCAGCGGATGTCAGCAGACACCCCCCGCCACCCGATCTGCCAAAAAATAAATAAATAAATTGATAGTGGTCTATTCCCCATTCGTCCAGCGGATTGGATGTCATTGAATAGAAAACATCCAATTGCCCCATAGAGGAGAGTGGGAAAGTGTCAGTGTTTGCTCTGAAAGGGTCTTAAGTGATCATCCAATGGTTCTTCAAATACTCTTCACTCACTTGCTGTGCTGTACAGTGTTGTCATCCTAGTACAAAAAGCGTGTTAGGGCTACAGAACATCCCCCCCCCCCCTCCAATCTTTTTCATAATACCACATTCACACTAGTGTAGCATGCGAACGCATAGAATTTTTTTTAAAAATAAAAAATTACTGTGTGCGCACGTTCATTCTCGAAATGGGCAAAAAAAAAAAATTGTGTCATGCCATTTAATACTGGCACATCAAACGTGCCAAATGACAAGCGTGTTATTGAACGAGTGATAAATGTAGAAAAACAAAGCATGAAGCTCAAAAGAGTGCGTAAGCTACAACACATTTTTTCGCATGCAGAGCAGCCCATTGAAGTGAACGGGCTGCCCAACGTACCAAAGGCACATACGCATGACATTTGATGTCATGCTATAATAGTATGAATGGGAGCTTATATAGCAGAAGGCGTTTTATAGGCCACAGAGGTAAATTAGCCTGGGTGATCACTAATGATCATGGACAGAGAACACAAGGTAAGGCAGGCTTTTCTGTGGCTTTTGGTCCGAAGGGCATTGGCCGTGAACTTGGCATGCATACAGATGGCACAACATTTGCAGTCAACAAAACCTAAATGTGTTTTTTTTCTGCTCTTTAGCGCCACCCTTTGAGAAACTTCTGCTAATGCTGTCTTAATGTTTAACCACTTCAACCCCAGAGGATTTGGCTGCCAAAAGGACCGGGCCACTCTTTGCAATTTGCCACTGCATCACTTTAACTGACAACTGTGGACATCCCCTCCCCCACAAATAGAGCTTTCTTTTGGTGGTATTTGATCACCTCTGTGGTTTAAATTTGTTGCACTATAAACAAAAATAGAGCGACAATTTTGCCTTAATAAACATCCCCCCCCAAATAAAAAAAATTCCCCCTCAGTTTAGGCCGATACGTATTCTACATATTTTTGGTGAAAAATCGCAATTAGCGTTTATTGGTTTGTGTAAAAGTTATAGTGTCTACAAAATAAGGGATAGTTTCATGGCATTTAAAAAATGTTATTAGTAATAGCGGCGATCAGCAATTTTTATCGTGACTGCGACATTACGGCGGCACATCAGACACTTGACGCTATTTTAGGACCATTCACATTTATACAGCGATCAGTGCTATAAAAATGCACCGATTACTGTATACAATGTGACTGGCAGTGAAGGGTTAACCACTAGGGGACTAGAAAGGGGTTAAGTGTAGGGCTGCAGCTAATGATTACTTTTATAATCGATTAGTTGGCCGATTATCGTTTCAAATAATCGGATAATAGCCTAAAAAAAAAAAAAACACATTACATACTTTTCTGCAGCTTCTCCATTGAAGTATATTGAACCAAGAAAAACAAAATAGCACCGGTTTGCGTTAAAAAGTCCTTGCCCTTTACAAATACGCAGCAGCTAAAAAAAATTATGGATGTAAAGGTGTCCCATAGGAAAACATGTAAGTGAACTGTAGCATGTTTCTGCACAAAAAACATCTCGGCCTGAGATGTTTAGTAACATAATGGGGTTAAAAAAAACAAAAATAAGTACAAAAAGAGCAAATAATGGTTACTGTAAGGGGTTCATTTTTTTTACTGTGGGACAGTGAAAGTAATACTTACAGTAGCAATTTGCTTTTTTGTACTATAAAGGGATCATTTTAGTTTAACCCCATTGTGTTACTGGCCGATTAATCGATTATGAAAATTGTAATCGATTTCATAATTGTCAATTAGTCGTTTCGGCCCTAGTTAAGCGTGTCCTAGGGAGTAATTCTAACTTTAGGGGGCAGGGCTATATATGTCACACGACACCGATAAGGAGCAGACAATCACTGTCCTGTCACTAGGCAGAAAACTGGCATCCCCCCGTTCTGCCGCGGTCACGTAGCTTGCTCACGCCCACACGGCGACAACATGTTCATCAGACAATTATTGTCGTAAAATTGAATCTAGCACTTGCTTTAGAAGCTCACTGGACTTCTGACAGGCTCAATATGCACTTAACATAAAAATGAACGCTGTGCCAAGGTATGGTGAGATACTTTATAAAAGTACACTACTCACTGCATTGCATGTGGCTGAACAACAGTTGCAGCGCATAGATCTGAATAAAGTGATATTGTGCAACAACAAAAAAACAGCACACAATGGTTTTACTATCCGGATTGGTGTCCACATGCTGTAAAAGACAGCAAAAAAAAAAAAAAAAAGCAGTTCATAGTTGAAATTACATAGACCGATAGCTTGATGTAAGGCATGCTGATCTTTCTTACATAGAGAAAAACTCTCTACAGTATACTCGAGAGCATTATTTGCGCCACATTTAGTACACAATGCCAAATGGAAACTTGGCAACCCAAATTGCAATGCATGGAAAAGCGTACAAAAGGTGAACACAACAAACGGCACTCAATTTTGCTCTGGTTCAACCTGCTGATCAAGTCATACAAAGAGGTACCAAGCAAGTTACCAACACTACACAGAAGCCAAAACATTCTAACCAGTCATTAAAGATGTCAACTTCTTTATAGCAGAGTGGAAAAGCGAATCTTCAATACAAGGACCAATCAAATCTATGCTAGCAGGCAATTTTCAAAAGCCTAAAGACCTAGCTCTAACAACAGCAGCATAAAAAACCTCAGTAAGTCAAAAGCTCGCTACGTGCAGGTAAAGCACAACATCCTTTGTAAAAAAAAACTCAAAGAATGAACTGTTTTTAGGTTTAACCATAACACAGTTTTTAAATAAAGTAATATAAAAAACACAATTTACGGTATGCAGAAGACTTCCTGCACAATGAAAAATGATTAAGTACTCAAGGATGGTATCACAAGTATGCATGCACACTAATGGTCTCCTGGTTTATAACCGTGAAATAAAAAACTAAATAAAAATGGACAAGAACTTTATATTAGGTGGTCTGGTCTGTGGGCATAGCAAACCATATTATAATACACACACACACACAAAAGGTCTCTTGGAACAAAAAACAATAAGTGTAGATCCCAGGACGATCACAAACCAGAATCCTTCCTGAAGGATAAGTCTATGAGCGTGGAGCCACAACCGCCCCCCCCCCCCCCCCCCCCTCCAGGACTTTCCTTCCTTGCTTCTCATCTCTTCCCTGTTGCACCCCCTTTTCTATTTCTTTTATTTTTACATTTTCGGCGAGACATGACTCTCCTTTGGTCTGGATGGTGCCCCCCCATGGCGGGGAGAGAGCCGGACCCCCCCCCCCCAGCAAAAGTATGGGGGGGCTGGCGATTCTTGGTGGGGGGGTATTCTCTGGCCTGAGACATGGAGCATGCACAAGGCCATACAAAAGGAAGTACAGTTTAGGTAGTTTGATGGAGAGTAGTATGTACACCATAACACCGGATTGCATAAGAGATGGAAGTCTCAAGCTTTGAGCAAAATTTGTACACGCTTAGCAACTTCATCCAATAGCACTCTCACAAAATCTCCAGCATTTCATTGTCATATGGTTATTTTTCATTCACTTTTACAGCCAATGTGAGGAAATTATCCACAGGGTCTGGAAATAGTTTGACAGCAGTCCAAATATAAAGGAACATAGTTACATAGTTACATAGTTAGTCAGGTTGAAAAAAGACACAAGTCCATCCAGTTCAACCATAAAAAAATAAATAAAAATAAAATAAAGTAAAACACAGTACATCCTCCCATACACCCAACTCCATACCCACAGTTGATCCAGAGGAAGGCAAAAAACCCCAGCAGAGCGATGATCCAATTTGCTACCGGAGGGGAAAAAATTCCTTCCTGATCCCCCGAAAGGCAATCGGATTTACCCCGGATCAACTTTACCTACAAACTTAGTACTACTCCGTTATATTATGTGCATTTAGGAAAGAATCCAGGCCTCTCTTAAAGCAATCTACTGAGCTGGCCAGAACCACCTCTGGAGGGTCTGTTCCACATTTTCACAGCTCTTACTGTGAAGAAACCTTTCCGTATTTGGAGGTGAAATCTCTTTTCCTCCAGACGTAAAGAGTGCCCCTTGTCCTCAGTGTTGACCTTAAAGTGAATAACTCAACACCAAGTTCACTATATGGACCTCTAATGTATTTGTACATGTGATCATATCCCCCTTATTCTCCTCTTCTCAAGAGTGAATAAATTCAGTTCCTCTAATCTTTCCTCATAGCTGAGCTCCTCCATGCCTCTTATCAGTTTGGTTGCCCTTCTCTGCACTTTCTCCAGTTCTCCGATATCCTTTTTGAGAACTGGTGCCCAAAACTGGACTGCATATTCCAGATGGTCTTACTAATGATTTGTACAGGGGCAAAATGATATCTCTATCTCTGGAGTCCATACCTCTCTTAATACAAGATTTTCTGGATATCCACTTGAACTCAGGATCTCGCCACCATTCTCCCTGCTCTCAGTGCCAGTAGATAAGCGTTTGCATGTACTTCCTGTTTCTATATAGGTCATTCGCCTAGGTCAGTGATTGCAAACCTTGGCACTCCAGAAGTTTTGGAACTACATTTCCCATGATGCTTATGCACTCTGCAGTGAAGTTGAGCACCATGGGAAGTGTAGTTCCAAACCATCTAGGGTGCAAATGTTCGCAATCACTGGCCTAGGTGAATAACGCAGGCCACTGTAGTCCCCTAGACTCCTGGGATACAATCATCACTCAAGTTCTTTTTTGTCCTCCCGTAAAAGTTTGTAGCCAGGGAATGAGGGGGAAGGAGTGTCAGATGGAAAGAGATGGACAGAGATCCATGTGTGCCACGCCAGAACCTTACTGTGCATGCGCTCCCAGCCCTTTGTGTATATGTTGCTATAGCAGTCACAGCAAAAGGTTGCTGCTGCTGTAGCAACATGTATGCAAAGGACTGAAAGATGACGATAGAAGGATCGAATCTCAGCCAGATTAGCAGGGTTCAGATGAGATTTCATCCACCTATGTGCACCCTGTTGTATTTTTTACATGCAATTACTACCGGTGGCTATAGCCTCTAGCAGTAATTGTGTTCTACAAGCTGCCCAGGAATGCTCCCTGCCAATAGGCCAATTCCCTCCTGCAGCACTATTGTGTTCTATCAACACTGTTGATGGGGGGACCATGAGCGATATTCCTTTCACCTGAGGTGGAAGGAAAGAATACAGCATTATCTATAAGCTGCTCTAGCAGGGCAAAGCAGCGAATCGAAGACCAGCAAGAGCCAGGGCTTAATTTTCCCATCTTTAAAATGAACAAATACAAAAACAGGGTAGGTAAGAAAAAGGCCAAATTTGTTTTTGATAATTGTACAGATTAATGGATGTTCACCATTTCTAAAGCACAAAGGGGGTCATTTATAAAAGGCAAATCCACTACATGTGCAAAGTGCACTTGGAAGTGCAGTCACTGTAGATCCGAGGGGGACATGCAAGTTGATAAAAAAAAAACAAAAAAAAAAAACACAGCATTTTAGCTTGCACGTGATTGGATAATAAAAATCAGCAGAGCTTCCCCCAATTTCAGGTTCACCCCTCAGATTTACAGCGACTGGACTTCCAAGTGCACTTTGCACTTATAGTGCAAAGTGGATTTGCCTTTCGTAAATAAATCCCAATGTGTTTTTGTAAAGTAATTGGCTTGCCTTCTGTTCCTCTTTATAAAAGAAGAAGTCCCCTCCAATGGGACGTAATGTGCAAGCGTGGAGTTAGAGTGACGTCATCATATCTAGCTGCCAACAGTGTCTGTGTACGATGTGTGGTGAAGAATATGTTCTCTTATGCCAATTGTAAATTACATAAATACAAGTATAAACATTTTATTTTTTAAATAGAATAAAATCTTTAAAAAAAAAGGAGAAAGCAGTTAGATATGGCTTTATTATTGAGGAGAACTGTGCCATGGAACATTGAGCAATTCTTGACTCATGAGAAGAGGTGGAATATATTCAGGATTTTCCATTAAAAGGTGGAGAAGTGGAGTGTCTGCCCTCCTTAAGATATCAAAGTGCCTGGTTAGACATACTATTTTCAGAGCAGGCTCACACTTGGCCACGAGGTGGTTTAAACTAAAACATTATTTCTCATTGACATGCTCTGCTGTTCCTGCCAAACACCACATTCGGAGGTTGGTACAACAAGCAACAAGGCAAATGTTACTCATGCATGAGCCGCAGCCAGCATTCCATCAATTCATTCAACGCCATCATAATGTTCTAATTCCCCAAAGAAAAGGAAATGCTTATATGCAAAAAAACATTCTAAAACGGTTCCACCATCCGAGTGGATTAGCCCAGTGTTTACACTATGGGAAGAAGTATGATCCAATGGATTAAAGTACTGCAGCAATTTATAGAGAACAGGAGCCCCAGCTTCTGTATATAGTATAGTGTAGCCATCTTAATCGTTTATTACAATATACTACTAGAAATGTCCAAAAACCACAAACACATGTTTTTAGCTGAGATCACTGTAATAACAGATTTCTGGTGTTAATAGGATAGCTTACCACTGTTAAGAGTAAATAAAACAAACTGCATGTCTATACAGTGGATATAAAAAGTCTACACACCCCTGTTAAAAGGTTAGGTTTCAGTGATGTAAAAAAAAAAAAAAAAAATTGTGCGCGTGTATATGATATATACACACACACACACACACAAAGATAAATCATGAGTCTTATCAGCATGGCACATCTTGGCAATATTTGCAAAAACTCTCCAAATCTGTCAGATTGCGAGGATATCTCCTGTGCACAGCCCTCTTTAGATCACCCCACAGATTTCCAAATCGGATTCAGGTCTGGGCAATTCCAAAACGTTAAAGTGTAAGTTCACCTTTACAGAAAATCTGCAAGGTGAAGTTGCACTGGACTCTGTCCCCATCGCACACAGACCTAGACCTGCTAACCTGTAGAGCAAGAATCATCCGTATCAGCGTATCATAGCTTTACAAGTCAGGGGATTTGAAATTCCCCAGCCTTCTCTCTTCTCCCGAGGTCAAAGGATGGGCTACGATTGATCGAGCCACCCATGTGACAGTGTTGACCAATTAGAATGCTCCTAAACGAGGTACGTTTTGGAGATGAAGCAGAAGGGATGTCTAAGCCCCAGACTGGTGAGGCGGCTATGCAAGGTCTCAGCTGGGGTCCAGGTCAGCGTGACTGAAAAGGGAGGGGACCCTGTGAAAGTTCACCTTACAGATTTTTAAGTAAAGGTGAACTTGCCCTTTAATTTTCTTCTGGTCAACACATTGATAGATTCCCCCATGGCTATGTATTTCTGAAGCTAGTCTATTCACCAGAGGGACAGGCAATTTCTTGCTCTGGGTCACACAGCATCCAATCATCGCCTTGCCATTTCTCTGTGTTGCATCACAAATGTAGGAGTGCCAATGTGATGAAAACATCTCTCTTCCAGCATGGTGATCTGTGTCTGATCCAATTACTGTGTAGCCCTCATCTGTACCAGTGCTAATCTGAAAGACCCAGGGATTGTGGGGATATGTGGTTTCTTCAGAAAGTTCATTGAAACTACATGATTAATGCCCATCTTATGCATGTAGAAAGTTTTTATGCTGCCTTTAAAGTTATCCTCTTCTGGGGTGGCCCGTTTGCGCTACTGGCTCCTCCTTTACATCAGGTGCCTCCACGGAGAGCCGCTTTCCATATCCAAGTTCATAAAAAGGTTTGCCGCTATTTCAAAGCATGACATGTTGGGTATCAATTTACTCAGCGTAACACACACACACAGTGCCTTGCGAAAATAGTTGGCCCCCTCGAACTTTGCGACCCATTGCCACATTTCAGGCTTCAAACAAAAGATATAAAACAATTTTTTTGTGAAGAATCAACAAGTGGGACACAATCATGAAGTGGAACGAAATTTATTGGATATTTCAAACTTTTTTTTAAAATATAAAAAACAAAAACTGGGCGTGCAAAATTATTCAGCCCCTTTAAGTTAATACTTTGTAGCGCCACCTTTTGCTGCGATTACAGCTGTAAGTCGCTTGGGGTATGTCTATCAGTTTTGCACATCGAGAGACTGAAATTTTTGCCCATTCCTCCTTGCAAAACAGCTCGAGCTCAGTGAGGTTGGATGGAGAGCGTTTGTGAACAGCAGTTTTCAGTTTTTTCCACAGATTCTCGATTGGATTCAGATCTGGACTTTGACTTGGCCATTCTAACACCTGGATAGGTTTATTTGTGAACCATTCCATTGTAGATTTTGCTTTATGTTTTGGATCATTGTCTTGTTGGAAGACAAATCTCCGTCCCAGTCTCAGGTCTTTTGCAGACTCCATCAGGTCTTCTTCCAGAATGGTCCTGTATTTGTCTCCATCCATCTTCCCATCAATTTTAACCATCTTCCATGTCCCTGCTGAAGAAAAGCAGGCCCAAACCATGATGATGCCACCATTATGTTTGACAGCAGGGATGGTGTGTTCAGGGTGATGAGCTGTGTTGCTTTTACGCCAAACATAACGTTTTGCATTGTTGCCAAAAAGTTCGATTTTGGTTTCATCTGACCAGAGCACCTTCTTCCACATGTTTGGTGTGTCTCCCAGGTGGCTTGTGGCAAACTTTAAACACTAGAGCTGCAACTAACGATTATTTTCATAATCGATTAATCGGCCGATTATTTTTTCGATTAATCGGATAAAATCATTAAAAAAAACGTAATGTGGAATTTTTTCGTTTATTTAACAGTAATAATGAAAAAACATGTTACACTCAAACGGCAGATTAAAAAACGTTTAACATTAACATTACACAACTTTGGGGCACTGTTCCTCCCGGGAACACCAATGCTGGGGCACTGTTCCTCCCGGGAACACCAATGCTGGGGCACTGTTCCTCCCGGGAACACCAATGCTGGGGCACTGTTCCTCCCGGGAACACCAATGCTGGGGCACTGTTCCTCCCGGGAACACCAATGCTGGGGCACTGTTCCTCCCGGGAACACCAATGCTGGGGCACTGTTCCTCCCGGGAACACCAATGCTGGGGCACTGTTCCTCCCGGGAACACCAATGCTGGGGCACTGTTCCTCCCGGGAACACCAATGCTGGGGCACTGTTCCTCCCGGGAACACCAATGCTGGGGCACTGTTCCTCCCGGGAACACCAATGCTGGGGCACTGTTCCTCCCGGCAGGGCTTGACAAATTTGCTTGGAATCTAGGAGCCAGCTAAAAAAGTTAGGAGCCAGAAAACGCGCCCCGTCCCGACGAGCTTGCGCGCAGAAGTGAACACATACGTGAGTAGCGCCCGCATATGTAAACGGTATTCAAACCACAAATGAGGTATCGCTGTGATTGTTGGAGCGAAAGCAATAATTCTAGCTCTAGACCTCCTCTAACTCAAAACATGCAACTTGTATTTTTTTTAAACATCGCCTATGGAGATTTTAAAGGGTAAAACTTTGACGCCATTCCACGAGCGGATGCAATTTTGAAGCGTGATGTGTTGGGTATCAATTTACTTGGCGTAATATTATCTTTCACAATCTAAAAAAAAAATTGGGATAACTTTACCGTTTTATTTTTTAAAAAGTGCGCTTGTAAGACCGCTGCGCAAATACGGCGTGACACAAAGTATTGCAACGATCGCCATTTTATTCTCTAGGGTGTTAGAATAAAAAAATATATATATATATATATATATATATATATATATATATATATATATATATATATATATATATATATATATATATATATATATATTATATATATATATATATATATATAGATATAGATATAGATATAGATAATGTTTGGGGGTTCTAATTATAGGGAAGGAGATGGCAGTGAAAATTGACATTACAATTGCTGTTTAACTTGTAATGTCAAACGGCCACCACCAGATGGCGCCAGCTCACAGAAGGAAGAGCTTGGGACTTCACAAGGCCACAAAGTTGCGGCCTCAATTTCTGTTTGTCGCGGACCCGCGGCGATCGCGCGGCGGAGGAGGTGGGGGCGCACGGAGACACAGCATCCTGTGCCTCCGTGCTCCCCCACCTCCCTCGCTGCTCGATCGCGGCGGGCCCGTGACAAACGGTAATTGAGGCCGTGGCTTTGAATGGGCGGAAGGGCAGACCAACTAATCGATAATGAAAATCGTTGACAACGATTTTCATTATCGATTTTTATCGATATTGATTAATCGTTTCAGCTCTAAACAACACTTTTTATGGATATCTTTAAGAAATGGCTTTCTTCTTGCCACTCTTCCATAAAGGCCAGATTTGTGCAGTATACAACTGATTGTTGTCCTATGGACAGCGTCTCCCACCTCCGCTGTAGATCTCTGCAGTTCATCCAGAGTGATCATGGACCTCTTGGCTGCATCTCTGATCAGTCTTCTTGTATGATAAAAGAGAAAAAGCAGACTGCGCAAAGGTACAAACAATTAGCAAAGCAGCTGAACACTGAAGGTCAATAGAAATCCTTAAGTGAAGTACATAGAAAAAAGCAGTGCAGCGCTAAAAAACATTTAAAATACAATAATAATAATAAAAAATATATATATCAAGTCCAAAAAAATGTATATATATATAATGATCAATCGGAATGGTCAAGCTGATTCTTGTGCCTCACTGAGGTGTTCAGATGTAGCAACTCAAACACAGCAAACAGGTGTCCTAAATAGAAGTACAAGCCGCTCACCTGAACAAATGGACCTGTGTGTGAGCAGCAGGTCAAATGCGCTGTCCCTCAAAACAGGGGATTAAAGATTCAGCGGTGTCTCCTTAGACGCTCCCTTTCTCCAAACAGCTCCAGGTGATAGATGGTCATCCGAAGCACTCTAAGCAAAGCACTATATCTTAGTGCATAGAAATGAGCATACAACAATAAAAGACCAGGTAGGTGGCTGTCCTGACATCAAATGAAAGCCCCCCGCACGCGTATCGTCCACAGGCACAGGACTTCTTCAGCGGATAAGGGGCTACTATGTCAGGATTCATTATATAGCAGCAAAAAACCTAATCAGGCCAATTAGGACAAACTCCGCCCCCTCCCCAGGTGAGGATACACCCATCTCAAAATAGTAAGAACAAAACCATCGCACTTACGATGGGAAGTATCAAAATAAATATAAATAATATAGAAACCAACAGTAGTCTGCACATGTAATGACAATAAGCATAACAATAGGCTCTAAAATATAGAGGCAACCTTCCGGTGTTTAGAGATTACAACAACACATGCAATATCCAAAACAAGTGTATACAACAGTCTGATAAAACCCATGTTTACCTCATATCAAAGCCCAATGAAAGCGATCCGTATAAGCATACAAGATAAAGTTTTTTCACGCCATGGACGGAGGCATCGTTCTCACAACACGTGACCATAATTGATCACATGACTTGCCATCACCATGGTGCTCAGCTAGATACAAATACACAGGAAGGAGCGTACATCATGAGCGTCAGCCTGTGTAACCAAATCCGTCCACTATGGGCGGCAGCTTCTCAACGTTGACGTCAGGCAGGCCATCATTAGCATGACACTGCTAAGACCGCCCATCATGGGCAGCGGCAGCACGATAGTCTCAACAAGCAAGCCGTCAATCTCCTCACACACTACTCACACTAAGAACATAGGTGTGAAGCGGACAGCATCAAAGCCATCAGCAGATGGAAAGAAATAAGCAACACTACAGACAGATAGTTGTCTGTCATCGTAGGACGGAGAGACTACAAATGGGGGGGGCCTTAAAGCAAAAGAGAAAATTATAATAAATAAAAATAATTATCGCTGAAATGAACATCAGAGTCATATTATGATCGAAGCAATTAGAGGACACAGCTTGCCAAGACCAAAAACAATGGTACAATAGGTGTCCATACAGCAAAATAAAAAATAAAAATAGCCATTTTTATGTCCATAATACCCTAACTCATGAGGTAGGGACAAAAAGAACTTCCCTCAGCGGTGGGTAACTGGGACAGTTAAAAAATAATAAATTTAAAATAAAATTAAAAGAGACATCAGCACAGCCACCTATCTAGTTAACAATAAACATAAATATAAATATATATAAATGATACAACAGAAACTCAAAAACAAGAAAACTTCCAAAATAAATAGATATTAACGATCTGAAATAAAACAATTCAGGTCAAATTCTACATTTAACCCTAATGGTACTCCCACTTTTAATTCGTAGACCCAAAAGGATTCCCGTTGGCTGAGATGTCTAATGAAATTTCCACCTCGCCAGTGGTTCGCTACCTTCTCAATTGCCCAGAACTGCAACCCAGCCGGGTTGCGGTCATGGAACAATCTAAAATGTTTAGACACATTATGGGTAACCAGGCCCTTTTTGATGTTGGTTACATGTTCACCAATCCTCACATGTAGAGGTCTGGACGTTCTGCCCACATATTGGAGTCCGCATTCACATTGTAATGCATAGACTACCCCTATGGTATCACAAGTAATGAGATCCTTAATTTTGTAATTTTTTCCTGTAACAGTTGCTGTAAATTCTTTACGTTTCTTAACGTTCTTTTTAGCCTTCCTGCAAGGTCGACATCTACCACACGCATGGAAGCCAGTAAGAAAGTTGAAGATCTTATTTTCAGTGTAGACTATTATTTTTATTTATTATAATTTTCTCTTTTGCTTTAAGGCCCCCCCCATTTGTAGTCTCTCCGTCCTACGATGACAGACAACTATCTGTCTGTAGTGTTGCTTATTTCTTTCCATCTGCTGATGGCTTTGATGCTGTCCGCTTCACACCTATGTTCTTAGTGTGAGTAGTGTGTGAGGAGATTGACGGCTTGCTTGTTGAGACTATCGTGCTGCCGCTGCCCATGATGGGCGGTCTTAGCAGTGTCATGCTAATGATGGCCTGCCTGACGTCAACGTTGAGAAGCTGCCGCCCATAGTGGACGGATTTGGTTACACAGGCTGACGCTCATGATGTACGCTCCTTCCTGTGTATTTGTATCTAGCTGAGCACCATGGTGATGGCAAGTCATGTGATCAATTATGGTCACGTGTTGTGAGAACGATGCCTCCGTCCATGGCGTGAAAAAACTTTATCTTGTATGCTTATACGGATCGCTTTCATTGGGCTTTGATATGAGGTAAACATGGGTTTTATCAGACTGTTGTATACACTTGTTTTGGATATTGCATGTGTTGTTGTAATCTCTAAACACCGGAAGGTTGCCTCTATATTTTAGAGCCTATTGTTATGCTTATTGTCATTACATGTGCAGACTACTGTTGGTTTCTATATTATTTATATTTATTTTGATACTTCCCATCGTAAGTGCGATGGTTTTGTTCTTACTATTTTGAGATGGGTGTATCCTCACCTGGGGAGGGGGCGGAGTTTGTCCTAATTGGCCTGATTAGGTTTTTTGCTGCTATATAATGAATCCTGACATAGTAGCCCCTTATCCGCTGAAGAAGTCCTGTGCCTGTGGACGATACGCGTGCGGGGGGCTTTCATTTGATGTCAGGACAGCCACCTACCTGGTCTTTTATTGTTGTATGCTCATTTCTATGCACTAAGATATAGTGCTTTGCTTAGAGTGCTTCGGATGACCATCTATCACCTGGAGCTGTTTGGAGAAAGGGAGCGTCTAAGGAGACACCGCTGAATCTTTAATCCCCTGTTTTGAGGGACAGCGCATTTGACCTGCTGCTCACACACAGGTCCATTTGTTCAGGTGAGCGGCTTGTACTTCTATTTAGGACACCTGTTTGCTGTGTTTGATGAGTTGCTACATCTGAACACCTCAGTGAGGCACAAGAATCAGCTTGACCATTCCGATTGATCATTATATATATACATTTTTTTGGACTTGATAGTCTTCTTGTATGAGCTGAAAGTTTAGAGGGACGGCCAGGTCTTCGTAGATTTACAGTGGTCCGATACTCCTTCCATTTCAATATTATATCTTTTTGTATCCAAATCTGGCTTAAACTTCTCCACAACAGTATCTCGGACCTGCCTGGTGTGTTCCTTGTTCTTCATGATGCTCTCTGCGCTTTAAAACGGACCTCTGAGACTATCACAGTGCAGGTGCATTTATACGGAGACTTGATTACACACAGGTGGATTCTATTTATCGTCATTTAGGTCAGCATTGGATCATTCAGAGATCCTCACTGAACTTCTGGAGAGTTTGCTGCACTGAAAGTAAAGGGGCCGAATAATTTTGCACGCCCAATTTTTCAGTTTTTTTTATTTGTTAAAAAGTTTGAAATATCCAATAAATTTCATTCCACTTCATGATTGTGTCCCACTTGTTGATTCTTCACAAAAAATTACAGTTGTATATCTATGTTTGAAGCCTGAAATGTGGCAAAAAGGTCACAAACTTTAAGGGGGCTGAATACTTTCGCAAGGCACTGTATATATCTCCCCAACATTGCTGTTTTCTTATGTTTCATAGTTTTAGGATGAACTACTTTAAATATATTGCATGCACTTGTAGTCAAATGGGAATATGGTCTGGTGAAGGGACTTCTTTATGCTGCCCACAGGCATTAACATTTTGGATGCACATTTAAAAGTATATTTGATCATTTTTGTATAGGCAGAGGAACCGTTATCTAGAAAAAACATATTTGACTTGAAAAGCAAAGGTAGTTTTTCTAAAGACATTTTTTGGACAGAGTCAATATGCATCAAAAGTACACAGCCCAACCTTGGCAAGTGATTTGCCCCATGAAAAAGTTCAAGACTATCAAGTAAGGGCCTTGCAATGTGCAATGGAAGCTCTTATCACACACCAACATTCTCCATCTTAGGCTGGGTTCACACAACGATTTTCCCGTCCGTCAGCCGCATACGATTTCAGTTTTGAAAACGTATGGGCCCGTACGGGAAAACGCATACATAGACAATGCATTGCAAATCGTATGCACTCAGATGCATCCGGGTGCGTACGATTTGCTGGCAAAACGTTTTTTAACAGTACGCAAAACTGTTCGACCACGGTTTTGAGTCCGTTTTTTGAAACCGTATGGCAAACGCATACGTTTTTTTTAACATTAAAGTCAATGGAAAACGCACATATGTGCGGTTCCATACGTATAAACCGTATGCGTTTTTCATCTGTGCATGCGCATTTTCAAAACAAGAAAATCTTTATTTATTAAATGACACCAATTCCAAAAACGTATGCGTTTTTTTAATCAAAACCGGATGGAACCGTACGCATTTTTTTAAACCGTATACGTTTTATAAACGCATACGTTTACATACGGCTCAATCCGTTTCAGCCGCATACGTTTTTTCATATAAATCGTATGCGGCTGACGGACGGGAAAATCGTAGTGTGAACCCAGCCTTACAGAAAAGGGAAATTTATAGTGCATACCTTAGAACACTGGAAATGTTAAAACATTTATGTTGGTGTTTTTTTTTTTAACCCATAACTTGAACAGTTGCTAGAGATTTCTATATATATATATATATATATATATATATATATATATATATATATATATATATATATATATATATATATATATATATATATATATATATATATATATATATATATATATATATATATATATATATAAAGAAAACTAGATGCAGGAAGGCAGAAGTCTCCAGAAAAATAATAGACATTGACTTTTTTATAGGAGTAGCCAAATCATTGATGTTTCCGGTTCTTTCAGCTGCTCTTTAGATACTATACAAATAGGAACAGTAATTGATAACCATGTAATGAAAAAGATCATAAAAGGCCCCATTCACATCCAATATTATGATGGGCAATAAAATATACATTTTCTACCAATACACTAGAATGTACAATTAAATTGCACCTGGACCATTATTCCTGACAACACACAAGGTACAGTAGTAAAATACCACGAGTTGTGGTGCTCTATAATGCAGATACATTGGGACATCATAGAAAAAAAGTGCTGTACAATGTAATAAGGCTGCAGGGGGACTCTAAAATTGGGGGGTGCGGGGACTGATCCACACAAACAGGTTACACCCCAAATACATGTTAAGGTGAACTTATCCTTTTAATTATTAAGTTTGTAAACAAGACATATGGGTGTCTGCCATTGCCGTTTTAAAAATGCTCGTTGACCAGCTGACTAATCCACTTACCCAGAGCAAGTATGCAAATTTTGAATAACTGACAAATGTCAGAAGTCTTTATTTGCATAATTTGTCTGGGTCACTGATCCAAAGTATTGAAGTGAGCAGATTCATGCTGACATCCGATGCTCCATAGGAGGTACATGAGGCACCTGTTCAGGTCTGCCTGAACAAAAAAAAAGAAATGGGCAGATTTAAATGGCCCGCACGTGTGAAAGGGGGCCTTAGGAGTTTAACAGTGCGATGTATGGGCATACAGCAAAGATAGCTAAAATTGCTGATTGTGGGAAAGGCACACACCCCCTTATCATAGGCTGAGACTCTAAGGGGTGTTTTGTAACAGGGCCAGCTCCATGCTAATCTAATTATAGCAAAATCCCCTGATAGAAATGTCAGGGTGCTTTATCTGATGTGTTTTGTCAGGAGTTATCATTCTGATAACAGAGGAACAGTTCAGGAGAGAACTATGGGACTTAGCTCTTTGACGAGAGATAAAACACTACAGATCTATGTGCCCAGCTCAAATTTTATGAATCGGGTGTACATCCACTTTAACTGAATTTCGTTTACAGTATAGATCACCGAACCTCTATTAAAAACATCAGTGAGTGGATAATGAACCAACATTTTCAAGTTGGTTACCAAGCAAGCCAAGTTCCAAAAAGACATTTGTAATAAATCTGAAAACTTTAAAAAATAAAAATAAAATTATAAGGCCTCTTTCAAACGGGCGCTCCGATCAAGTCTACCTGTCAGTTTTTCAGGCGGACCCGATAGGACACTCCATTCACCTCTGACACAGTGCGGCGGCGCTGTCTAATCCAATCATGTCCGTGAAATCCAGGTGGGTGGAAAAACTATTTTCCATTAGTTTGGGGGAACAGATGAAAAAAAAAAACACAGACAGGCGGTCCATTTGCATCCGATCTTCCCATATAGAGGGGAGCGGGGATCTGACAGATCCGTCTCCGTAAAGTGAGCAGAGACAGGCCTGTCATTTGTCTGCCCAGCAGGGATCAGCGGATCGATCCCCCATTGAGCAAGCAGAATACGTGCAACAAGCAAGCTTGTGTAAAAGGACCCTACTGCAAAAAATAAATAAAAATCCATCCCCTCCACCCTTTCGCTACATAAATATCTTTGTTTACCTTTTTTCGAACTTTAGATCTGGAAGGTTTTACCCCCTTCACAACCAGGGCTTTTTTTGCGATTCATCACTCCGCTACGGTAACTGGCAATTGTGCGGTCATGCAACACTGTACCAAAAAAAAGTATATCTTTTTTTCCCCACACAAATAGAGCTTTTTTTGGTGGTATTTGCTCACCACTGAGGTTTTTTTTCCCTTCAATTTAAAAAATAAATAAATAAAAAAAAAAGAGAAAGAATTTTGTTACATGCAACCAATGCAGCGGCTTTTAATGGGACTGCGACGGAGTGCGGCGGGCAATCTAAAACGAAAGCTGGGGGGGGGTGACTGCCACTTGCACCACCCTTGACAGTAACTTGCTGTAACTGCAGTGTGAGTTGGAGTTTGGCTTCAATTTGATAGTGTATCTAAAGCTGATAATATATCCATCACTTCCCTTCTTGCCAGACTGATAATGCCGCTGTCCAAAGGTGTCCATGTGCCCTTTCACCCACAGTGAGGACATTCGAATACAGGTGGTGTTACTGGCCAACTTACCAGGGGTAAACAGAGAGAAACAAGCCGGAAAAAAAGAACACTAGGGCAGCCACCAAATCTAAGGATTGGTAAGCTGCAATATTACATTTTTGGCTTCGGGTTTAATACCGCTTTAAGAAAGGTAGGTTTTTCTGGCCTTCACAGTATATAAATAAGTATATTTAGCACACATTCAGGCTGGGTTCACACTGGAGAATGCAAGAGCTCACAGCAGGGGTTCAGTGCATTTCCATTCAGTTTCAGCCTGAACGTGGACTTGAAACAGACCAAAAGACGCACAGGGCACCTATGCAATTTGCACTGGAGCCGATGCGGGCTGTGTGAACCGGTCACAATCTCCTATTTCAATTGGATGTGGGGAAATCGCAATAGTGTGAGCCCAGTCTTAAAGCGGAATGCCACCCAAAAATTGAACTTCTGTTTTAAAGCAGTTGTAAACCCAAATTTAAAAATAAAAACCCTGCAAGATAAAGGCATAATGGGTTAGTATGACTGGCATTCTAGCTCATTATGTATTACTTAACTTAGATCATAGCCCCCAACACCCTCCTCGTCTTCCCCTCCAGCCGCAGCCATCTCTCCCGGAGGTTACTTCTGGGTATCACCACTCCAGCGCTGGGATTGGCCAGAGCGGAACAGCATATGCGTGCGGAACCGGCATGATTCCAAGGCGTTCGTAGCACTTTCTGGCATGTTTACATTCAAGACCCAGCGTGCTGCGCCGTTGTCTATGGCGTGCATGCGCCGTAGACATCGGTGCCTGATTTTCTGAAAATATCACCTTAAAGCGGATCTCCACCCTAAAGTGAAGATCCGCTGATCCGAACACTCCCCCCCTCCGGTGTCACAATTGACACCTTTCAGGGGGGAGGGGGGTGCAGATAGACAGGTATCTGCACCCACTTCCGGCCCAGCATTCACGGGCAAAAGACGGGCATTGCATCACATCCCGTCGCCCCCCCCCGTTGTGTGCTGGGAACACTCGGCTCCCAGCACACAGCTGGAGCCAATCGGCGGGTGCAGCGCGACTCGCGCATGCGCCGTAGGGAACCGGGCAGTGAAGCCGCAGCGCTTCACTTCCTGGTTCCCTCACCGTGGATGGAGGGGGGAACAGCAGAGAGACGAGCGATCGCTCATCCTCTGCTGCGGACGGCGCTGGACTCCAGGACAGGTAAGTGTCCTAATATTAAATGTCAGCAGCTGCAGTATCTGTAGCTGCTGGCTTTTAATATACCTTTTTAGTGGGACATCCGCTTTAACCATGTAGGTTAAGGAGATATTGCAAGCACTTGCAGGTAAGCCTTAATGTAGGCTTACCTGTAGGTGCAAGTATGATTAGAGGGTTTACAATCACTTTAAATACTTGTGAACACAACATGCCACATTTGGTATGTCAGTGTGCATGTGCGTGGGGGGGGTTCCTAGTTTTTACAGGTACCCAGCTCACACTTCCTCTCCTCGCACAGAGCGAAAGTGCACTTCTCCCGCCTCCCATCTTCTGGGACATGTCACAGGTCCCAGAAGATTGCCAAGCCATTCACGAGCAGTGCATCTCAAGCATGCGCAATGCACACCCGGCAATTTAAGTAACGTTTATATCCATACTTTCATTCAAGAACTGCCAGCAAGGTATCTTCTGGCACCACAGGTGTGCACTTGTAAGGCCCCTTTCACACGGGTGGACTGTTTAGGTCTGCCTGTCAGTTTTTTAAGCTGACCTGAACAGACGCTCCGTGCACCTCTATGGAGCCACGGATGTCAGCAGTGACATGTCCGCTGACATCTGACCCACTCCGATCCGCTGTGACGGATGTAAACCCTATTTTCCGTCTGGTGGATCGGATGAAAACAGACTCTACAGTCCGTCTTCATCCAATCCCCCATAGAAGAGAGCGGCACTCTGACAGGTCAGTCCCTGCACAGTGTGAGGAGACAGACCTGTCATCTGCCTGCCTGCTCAGCGGGGATAGACAGAGCGATCCCTGCTGAGCCCGTACACAAGACACGTCTGTGTGAAAGGGCCCTAATTGGTTATGTCCTTTTGGGCATCCGTCATTTATTTGCAGGCATTAAATATAGGACTGCCTACAAACAAGTCCTATACTATAACCCCCGAGGACAAGCATTAGAGGAAAAGATAAAAAGATAAAGCAGTGAGCAATAAGTCTGATTGTGTAGTTAGAAGAGTGTTAAAAGATAAGGCTGTAATGCTGAGTAAAGGACTTTCTGAGTGGCTTCACAGGCCAATGACATTTTATCCTTAAAACAGGAAGCACCGAAAGGATAACAAATAACCTGCAGCTGTAGACTTTGCACCACATGTTCACTATCCAACCAGGTCATTGCCTATTGTGGGGGGGGGGGGGGGGTACAGCTTCAACCAAAGCAAGAATAGACAAATCCCTTGCCCCCAATTCTCCTTTAGGGTTCATTTCCATGGGCTTTAACTGCAGCATTCAGATATATACAATGTAGTTTTGTATGCACCTGTACGCAGCAGTATGTCTATTGGTCCATTCCATAAAGCTGGGTCTGGGGTCATAATGTTGCGCAAAAAAAAAAAAAAAAAAAACATATCCAGAGCCATGAATTTCAGCATTATTTATGCTGTGCACATGTAAACGTTTGGGTAATATTTACATATTCAGAACTTAGAGTTAATGCAGCCTATTATAAAAGGGACAATTCACACTAGTGCATGTATATGTGTGACCCACAGGTTCGTTGCGTCACAGGAGATCCTGCAAAATGCAAGGCATTTTAACCACTTGAGGCCATTTTCTGGCCCATGTAACAATCACTTTTTGCTAAAAAATTGTTTATTTTTTTTTTAAAGCAAATGCCTTAGAGAATAAATCGGGTTTTGCAATTTTTGTGTCACATGGTATTTGTGCAGCAGTTTTTCAAAAGCAATTTTTTTGGGGGAAAAAAAAAAAATACTACAGTTTCATTTTTTATTCTTAGGCCCCTTTCACACGTCCGCCTCCGTTCGTCCGTTTTTACAAGTCCGTAAACGGACTTGTAATGGTTCCCTATGGAATCGCGTCCGTTAGCGGATGATGCATCCGCTAACGTCCGCAAAGACCCGCGTCCGTCTGGATCCGGTTTTTCGGACGAAAGAAAACCCCATTTTCTTCCGTCCGGCGGAACGGATCGGATGAATACAGACAAACGGTCCGTTTTCATCCGATTCCCCATAGGGGAGAGCGGAGGAGAGACAGGGCGGTCCCTGCACAGTGTGCGGGGACCGCCCTGTGCGCCGACAGCTGAGCGGGAGTCCCCGCTGAGCCAACGGACACACACGGAGCGGACCGGAAAATGGTCTGCTCCGTGTGAAAGGACCCTTACACCTCAGCTTTAAATAAAAACAAACAAAAAATATCACCTTTTTTTGTAATCACAAAAAAAGTAAACATCCTTGTGACAGCAATAGGCATGCGACGGGTACTCTTTATGGAGGAAGACCCTAAATACCTCCTCTGCCCTTAAAAGTATTCGATTACACTGAGATCAGCATTTTCAAATACTTTTGCACCAGTGACATCCAGGTAAACTAGAAGAGATGTCAGGTCATTGCTTCAGGATCTCCGATCAGCCAGCAGAAGCACTAGCTGGTCGTTTGGGATTTCCGGTGGGATAGCAGAGCCCAAGAAAGCCGCAAAAGACATCCGTCAGTGCTAAAAAGCAATACTGGGATGATGGCTGAAGCTGCAGGAATCATCCGGGTATAACCACAAAGTCCAGCAACGTACGGTTACACTGGTTGGCAAGCGGTTAACAATTTCTAAATATTTAGAGAAGCAGTCGCTGCCCACATCCCTAATCAAACCAACTGCAAAATAATTCCTCTAATGGAACTTTATGGGGGCAATAACTCCTAACAATTCACTGCCCCCATGAAGTCCCATTAGAATAATTTTTCCTTAAATGGCCACATGCATCCTAGCAACCCAAGACATCGGGCAACAGAAGCTACCTGCATCCTAGCAACCAAGGGTTCTTTAAAGCCCTGTGGAAACTATTGGCACTATATAAAAATTCTAGAATAATATTAATAGTCCGGAGCTGAATTGTGCCATACCAACCAAGGGCACCACTTGTCAGGAGCCGCCTACATTCTAGCAACTAAGGATGCCAAGCGGCAGGCGCTACCTACATCCTAGCAACCAAAGACACCAAGCAGCAGAAGCTGCCTGCGGTCCAGCAACCAAGGATGCTAGATGACAGAGGCCCACCTATATCAATGTGTAATCAATAGGCCGGTGCGGTTGGCTACACATGGTCAACATTATCAGCCAGTGGCAGCTCATGCTTGCTATACCACTAAACACGCATGCTTGCATATAATGCATTGACAGCCAACAATTCAGGTGCCTGGTCATTCTGGTGAAGAAGCATACAAAGCTGTACTTCCTGGGCACAGGATAGTACCATGAAATCATGCTTGTAGTAACTCCCACAAACACAACATTTGCATTCATTGATAAATGTGGCCATGTGAATCAATTAACTTAGCTAGCAGTAGCTGAAATCCCTAAAGGTCTCGAGATCAAGTCATATGACTCTACTACAGTTTTAGATTTTACACTAGGAAAGGTCTGCTGGGCTATTACTGTTCAAGAAAAATGTTGAACCCAACACCATTCAGAGTAATGATTAACTTACTGATAGCTCTGTGCTAGAGGGAATGTTTTCAGGATTTCTTATATAAACAACATTGTATGTTGAAGACTAAATTGTATTAATGGAGTACGAATAACCATAGACCTAATCATCTAAAAACAATGCCAGCCCTGATGCACGTAAACAGTGCCACCCTTGGAGGTCAGACTATGGTATTGCACTGCTTGGAAGAAGACAGTCTTACAAGCGTCCCAAGTTTCTCACTAACAGGTGTGCAGAACAAACATGACAGATCTGTTCTCTTACAGTTTTTAACCTTTAATTACCACTCACATGAACATCCATGTTTATTAATGTTCCGACTGTTAAAACAAAAATCTAGTTTAGGATCAGTTAATGTCACAGCTCTGTCTTCATTCTATACCTATAAATAAGGGATCAGTAATCATAAGACAGTTGCTCCATAGAAAAGGCAAGCCTCAATCCACAGAGCAGTCAGATTAGGTCTGCATGTCCAATCGTCTTCTTATTAGATGACAACCACTCCAATTAGCAATTTTCTGATAGATACAGTGACGATCTCTGTGGCTTGGCCTTCAAGTTGGTCAGCATCCCCTATTCTGGAAACAGTGGCAGTTCTCTTTCTGAAAATTCAGTGCCAGTCCCCACCAAGATCCTGCTCCCTCCACCAATATAAAATCTAAAAGCTTCGCCAAGCCACATGCACCAATGCTAATATAGTGTCTAATCAATTGTGCTCCCATGGGATCATGTCTACATGGTGTCAAAAGACATTCACCAAATGGTTAGGCATCTAATAAAGCAATTTTTAACATGGAGGGAACACCTACAGCTCACAATATATTACCATGAATGCCAGCGAGATGAACACCCCTTACACTGGTGGTCAGTGGTAAGAAAATTATAGATAGCTAAAAAAAAGAAGATAATTGGCATTAGTGGTTACTTAGCCAAGAGGCAAAAATTGCTCATTCCTCAAGGAAACCCTAATAACCTCTGGGGGAACGCTGCAGTTCCATGGAACGCTGCTTGAGAAAGGCCGATTTAAAAAAGGTAGGAGGGGACCCTAACTTAAGATTATTTCCACTTGTTTCCCTAAAATAAACAAAGAAATTAATTTTCATATTAAAGCATAACTCCAGAAATACTGTACTGTAAATCTGCTGGCTCCTAAAGGTGTATGTCACCTTGTGGACTTTAATTTTTACTGACAGCTTAGAGTACAGCTATTGCTTTGCTCCTGGTGCTCTGACAGGAGAGGTGCAGCTCTGCTACACAACAGATGCTCTGCCCATTCACACAATACTTTGTATTTTGTGAAGGTGATCAAATAAATTAAAGACTTCCATGATTGGGCAAGAGGAGCGAGCAAAACTGCTGCAAGCAATTTTGCAGCTGCTGTAATGGAGACCTGCAGGTCCATTGTCAGAAGCATAGAGATAGCTGTACTCCCACTGTTCAGTAAAAACGTAAGCAGTAGATAAAAAGATAAATCCACAAGGTAGCAAACACCTTGTTGGACTTAAAGCAAAGTTTCACCCAAGCGTGGAACTTCCGCTTACCCGCTTTCTCCCCCCCTCCGGTGCTGCGCTGCTCCTTTCCCCGCCACTGGGCCAGTTAGAAAGCTCAGCTTGCTTCGCGTATGTGCAGTAAGGAATCAGCTGTGAAGCCGAAAGGTTTCACTGCCGGTTTCCCTTACAATGAATGGTGGCAGCAGTGCCCGACAGCCTATCCGAAAATTGGCTTGAGTGCCGACATCACGGGCGCCCTGAACAGGCAAGTGTCCATATATTAAGAGCCAGCATCTGCAATATTTGTAGCTGCAGACTTATTTTTTTACCCCCAGGTGGAACTAAACCTAAGGAAAAAATATATGTAAATTTAATTGCGAGCGGGCAGCTCTTTATTGCAGAAGAGACGTGCTATGTCAACTGCAATTACACACTTACCTGCCCGTTTGTAGCCTTCTGTGCAGCTCAGCATGCATTTCTGACACACTCCATGCTGCAAGTATTTAATCCTGTGTACAATTCCTACCAGGCCAATCAAGAGGCTGCAAACCCAGCTCCTGAAAGTAGCCCAGGGAGACAGTAGGCGCCAAGGAATGTAACCGCCACATCACTAGAAGGTGGAGTTTAGTTCTGTTATAAAGGCCAAGTTCATCTTTCCTCTCTCCAGTGTAGCCGTTGCCTCCAAAGTATACCAGCCACTATCCTCTCCCGATTGGTTTGGATTAGTCTCTCCAAGTGCAGTAAGGGAATGTGTTTCGGACCTTCCATAACTAAAGGGTCCTTTTGGTGAGGTGAGCGGCCATCTTCATTACTGGTGGAGGTTATACCCATGCAGTCACCTACATGTTGTTTTTCATATATCAGCACTGAAGACCACACAGATGGTGTATTTGATATGTGGACTGGATTTTAAGCACTGCACTGTCTGTTTTATATTCATCTGAGGAATTTTGATTGTTGACCTTGCCGTACAGCAGCTATCAGAAGGGTCATTTTTTATCCATTGCGCCGATTTGTTTACTCTTTTATTAAAGTTACAGTATGCGCATTTATTATTTTTCCCTTAACCAATTCCAAACTGGCCGTAAAGTGCTGCGGACTGGTGACCCATACAGACACAGTGACGTACTGGTAAGTCACTGCCTGTTTCTGGGATAAAGGATCACTAAAGGAATTTTTTTTTTAGCTAAATAGCTTTCTTTACCTTACTGCAGTTCTGGTTTCATGTCCTTATTGTTCGTTTTTGCTTTGAAGTTGCTGTAATCCTGCTCTGTTCTCCACACTTCCTGCTTGTCTGTTTCCTTATAACCACCATACTGGGAGCTTTCTCATGGTGGTCTGAGCTGTCATTACTGTGTGTCTAAAACTTCCCAGAACCAATCAGATTCATTTTAAAAGCAAAACACTGCCCTGGATTTGTTTGTTTTTGTGCTGTGTGTCTCTTTCTACTTTGCAGAAACATGAAGCCAGTTCAAAAGTGAAACTAACCTGCAGGCACATTTATATGATTGATTTTTATCTATGTTTAATCATTTTGAAAAGGAATCAGTTAATTTTTATGTCTCTACACCCTGTAAACAGTCATTTCAGCAAAAAAAAAAATGTTTTTCTTTAGTGACCCTTTAAGGTTGCGTGACCCCCCCCCCCCCCCCCACCCGCTGTGATTGTACACAACAGGAGTTTTTCAACAGGTCCTGCTTACCAATGATTCATTAGGGGGGACAAAGATCTTTAGGAAAAAGCAGCACACAATACAAACACTTGTTAAGCACACAGTTACCCGTTGATTCCCCCTAGGTGTTAACCCCTTCCCAGCCAGTGTCATTAGTACAGTGACAAGTATTAGCACTGATCACTGTATTAGTGCCACTGGCAGCCAGATCCCACTCAGTGTTAGCTTACCTGCCACACTATCACAGTCCCACTAGAAGTCACTGATCAACACCATTAGTAAATAAATAAACACACATATATATATATATATATATATATATATATATATATATATATATAAAAATTTCAGTGTATATACCAGTGGTGGCCAGATGCAGCCCTCTGCTTGCTTTTATCTGCCCCTTGGGCACCATTTCCATTCACCAACAACAGGGCATAGTTCCCCCAAATCACTTTAACAAATGGGGAACAATTCCTCACACTGACCCCAGCAACCTGCCATTGCTTATTCCCACTGATGTTGGGACCTTTTTTTACTCCCAATGGCCACCTTAAACCTGAAGGACAGTAAACTGGCCCTTTGTTTAGAAAGTTTGGCAGCCCCTGGTAAATGCCATAGTTTGCAAACACTATAACGTCACACAAACCAATCAATATACACTTGCTGGGATTCTGCTTACTAAAGACATGTAGCAGAATACACTATGGACTATGTTTATGAAGAAATATGGTTTTGTTGGATAGATTTTACAGCAGAAAGAGAATTGTCTGCCTTTAGATATCTAATAGAGATATAGATATATCTCTATATATCTATTAAAAAAAAAAAAAATCTATATATATATATAATTTTTATTTTTAAAAGATTATATATAGATAGATCTAATAGAGATAATATATATATATTATATATATATATTATATTATATATATATATATATATATATTACACAGTGCAGAAAATAAGTATTTGAACACCCTGCTATTTTGCAAGTTCTCCCACTTGGAAATCATGGAGGGGTCTGAAATTGTCATCGTAGGTGCATGTCCACTGTGAGAGACATAATCAAAAAGAAAAAAATTTAACTATTTATTTGTATGATACAGCTGCAAAGAAGTATTTGAACACCTGTCTATCAGCTAGAATTCTGACCCTCAAAGACCTGTTAGTCTGCCTTTAAAATGTCCACCTCCACTCCATTTATTATCCTAAATTAGATGCACCTGTTTGAGGTCATTAGCTGCATAAAGACACCTGTCCACCCCATACAATCAGTAAGAATCCAACTACTAACATGGCCAAGACCAAAGAGCTGTCCAAAGACACTAGAGACAAAATTGTACACCTCCACAAGGCTGAAGGGCCTACGGGGAAATTGCCAAGCAGCTTGGTGTGAAAAAGGTCCACTGTTGGAGCAATCATTAGAAATGGAAGAAGCCTAAAAATAACACTGTCAATCTCCCTCGGACTGGCTGGCTCCATGCAAAATCTCACCTCGTGGGGTCTCAATGATCCTAAGAAAGGTGAGAAAAAGCCCAGGACACACGGAAGTAGAGCTCAGGAGCTAAGAGCTGAATGAGCTGACACCCAATGAGCTGGGACCACCGTTCCAAGGTTACGTTGGTAATACACTAAGACGTCATGGTTTGAAATCATGCATGGCACGGAAGGTTCCCCTGCTTAAACCAGCACATGTCAAGGCCCCGTCTTAAGTTTCCCAATGACCATTTGGATGATCCAGAGGAGAATCATAGGAGAAAGTCATGTGGTCAGATGAGACCAAAATAGAACTTTTTGGTCATAATTCCACTAACCGTGTTTTGGAGGGAGAAGAATGATGAGTACATCCCAAGATCACCATCCCTACTGTGAAGCATGGAGGTGGTAGCATCATGCTTTGGGGTGTTTTTTTAGCACATGGGGACAGGGCGACTGCACTGTATTAAGGAGAGGATGACGGGGCCATGTATTGCAAGATTTTGGGCAACAACCCCTTCCTCAGTTTAGAGCTTTGAAGATGGGTCGAGGCTGGGTCTTCCAACATGACAATGACCCGAAGCACACAGCCAGGATAACCAAGGAGTGGCTCTGTAAGAAGCATATCAAGGTTTTGGCATGGCCTAGCCAGTCTCCAGACCTAAACCCAATAGAGAATCTTTGGAGGGAGCTCAAAACTCCGTTTTTCTCAGCGACAGCCCAGAAACCTGACTGATCTAGAGAAGATCTGTGTGGAGGGAGTGGGCCAAAATCCCTCCTCCAGTGTGTGCAAACCTGGTGAAAAACTACAAGAAACGTTTGACCTCTGTAATTGCAAACAAAGGCTACTGTACCAAATATTAACATTGATTTTCTCAGGTGTTCAAATACTTCTTTGCAGCTGTATCATACAAATAAATAGTTTTAAAAAATTCATAATTGTGATTTCTGGAATTTTTTTTTTTGATTATGTCTCTCACAGTGGACATGCACCTACGATGACAATTTCAGACCCCTCCATGATTTCCAAGTGGGAGAACTTGCAAAATAGCAGGGTGTTCAAATACTTATTTTCTGCACTGTGTGTGTATATTATATACACACACACACACACACACACACATATATACACACACACATATACATACATCTATCTCTATCTATACAACCACTTCAATGGAGGCACACCATTTAGCAACATATTGTTACACTTAGAGACGCCTCTCGTCTTTATACTCTGTAGCTCCTGCTGGATTTTGCTTCTAATCCCCTTGTGGAGGGACATTTTATGGTCACGCAGCTATAATCTTTTTCTATAGACTATAAACTGAAGGACCTATAAATAGTTGTGGAACGAATCATTTGAGTTTCCATTATTTCTTATGGAGAAATTTGCTTTGGTATACAAGTGCTTTGGATTACAAGCATATTTGCGGAACGAATTACACTCACATAATACCATGTGGTTCAGTGCGATGTGTAGGAATCGCACAGGAACATGTGTCCTCTGATGCGAGCCAGCCCTTGAATAGCACACATTAAGTACCAAGGATCAGATGAATGTCCACCCTGCTGGGCAGGTTACCGGAGTAGTAGAGAAGATCCCCCCCACCCCCCCCACACACACAGTAGACTCTTCCATGCCTGGGGGGTAAATTCCAGCAATGGCCAGCTCTACTCAGGAAGCAAGCAGTACTCAGCTTTCCAAAGACAAGTGATCCTAATAGAATTAAGTCTGATGGAGGAAGCAGGCAGCATGAGAGCACATGATGAACCCACCAGGAACACAGGCTGATCAGTAATGGTGCTGCAATCATGGTCAGAGCATAGGGAATGACTGACGATGAGAGATCAGCTCCTCCAGGTGACACCAGGGATACATGCTGATCAGTAATGGTGGAATCATGGTCAGAGCACAGGGATGACTGAGGAGATCACACAATGAGAGATCAGCGCCTCCAGGTGTCACCAGGAATACAGCATGATGCATGGTGTCACCAGTCACCGGATGTGCCCTGCAATGAATGAAAGGAGTCAGGGCACACTCTGCCCATGTCACACATGATGATGCAACGAGCGCTCACCCACCTGGTCTCCTGGTTGCTGAACTTCTTGGTGACCACCTTGCCCAGCTCCAGTCCGAGCCGCTCCGCCACTTTCTGGGAGAGGTCCTGGTGAGAGCTCCCGCTGAACAGCACGATATTGGGCATGGCGCCTGGCACAGGAACACACCGGAGAGAGAGAAAGAAGAGGGACCGGGAGCAGAAGGGAAGAAAGAGGGAGCCTGCTGAATAGAAGAGCGCTGGCCGGTGAGAGGCTTTCTTCCCTTCTGCTAGCACGGTGCACGGCTCCGAGTCATGTGGCTGCTGTGTGGAGGTAACAGCGGGGGAGGAGGAGGAGAAGGGAGCTGGGAAAGGAAGTGATGGCACAGTGTGTGCGGGTCAGCCGCCGAGACCCCGCCCCTACGCCGTACAGAAGCCGCCCCTACGCCGTACAGAAGCCGCCTCTACGCCGTGCAGGCCCCGCCCCTCCGCTGTTTAGACCAGCGCTCAGCTGCTGCTGTGTGATCCGTGCTGTGTGCTTATCCCTACCTACCTACACGGCTCGGGGTGTACTCATCGCTGCTCTTTCTGCTCACCGATTATCATCATTCTAAAGAGTGTGATGGTATACAAGTGTATGATTTCTGAGCGAGAGATTGTTTATCACACTTCAGGATGTGAAAACCTGTTGGGGTGGGGGAGGGGGTACTGCACGTAGTAGTAGGGATGTTACAATACCAGTTCTTCCAAGTTTACATGGTGAATGACTGTACAGTACCAGGACAAGGTTATCCGCTGCCCAGGGCAAAGATGACAAATTGCACCCCCCACCCATGGGTGTAAAGAAGAGAGTGAATTATACAGAATTGGGACTATGATGGCAGACAGTGTCAGCTGGTGCCCAAAACCCCATCAATTGCAGCCACTGTGCCCATCAAACGCAGCCCACTGTACCCATAAATTCCCGCCACTGTGCCATCAAACGCAGCCCACTGTACCCATAAATTCTCGCCACTGTGCCATCAAATGCAGCCACTGTACCCATCAATTGCCACCAGTGTGCCCCATCAACTGCTGTCAGTGTGCCCATCAATTGCCGCTAGTGTGCCCATCAATTGCTACCACTGTGCTCATCAATTGCCGCTACTGTGCCCCATCATATTCTGCCAGTGTGCCCATCAATGGCCATTTCTGTGCCCCATCAGTTGCTGCCAGTGTGCCCATCAATTGTCACTACTGTGCTCCATCAAATGCTGTCAGTGTGCCAATCTATTGCCGCTACTGTGCCCCATCAGATGCTGCCAGTGTGCCAATCAATTGCCGCTACTGTTCTTTTTAATTGCTGCCAGTGTGCTCATCAATTGCCGCTACTGTGCCCCATCACATGCTGCCAGTGTGCCCATCAGATGCTGCCAGTGTGCCCATCAATTGCCACTACTGTGCTCCATCAGATGCTGCCAGTGTGCCCATCAATTGCCACTACTGTGCTCCATCAGATGCTGCCAGTGTGACCATCAATTGCCGCTACTGTGCCCCATCAGATGCTGCCAGTGTGCCCATCAATTGCCACTACTGTGCCCCATCAGATGCTGCCAGTGTGCCCATCAATTGCCACTACTGTGCCCCATCAGATGCTGCCAGTGTGCTTCATCAATTGCTACGCTACCTGTCAGATCAGCTGCTGCAGTGTGCCCATCAATTGCCACTACTGTGCCCCATCAGATGCTGCCAGTGTGCCCATCTATTGCAGCTACTGTGCCCCATCAGATGTGAGTTGCTCCTATTAGAACGGTTTCATTGTACAGAATGGAGCGTGACTTGTCAGGCGGCTAAGTCGCCTGACAAGTTGCCCCTGTGTGAACCAGCTCTCATATTATATGTTTTTTGGAAAATTGTACAAGTAAATTGAACAAATATGGTCAGCCTAAGGCCCTGTTCACACCTGAGCGATTTTCTGCTTGAGCTTGAAGCGTGTAGCTCTAAAACACTTAACAAGCCAAATGCTATTTATTTCAATGGCCCCCTGTTCACACATGAGCCTGAAGCAAAATGCCTGAAGCTCAAAAAAGTACATGAGCTTCTATTTGTCAGATTCCAAGTGTTTTTGGCCCCACAGACTTCAATAGACATGCCTGAATTAAGCATTTTTCTGCTCAAATAGCAGCTCTCCGCCCCTAATCCCCCCCCCCCCCCCCAGTGCTTTCTATTGGCTAAACAAAAATACCTGAAGCTGTAAAACACGTGTAATACACTTCTATTTAACCACTACACTACCGGCCACCGTCAATTGACGGCGGGTCGATAGTCCTATTGTTCTGATAGGACGTCACATGACGTCCTTGTCTTTCACAGCCGCTAGGGGCCGTCGTGTTACTGGGAACACGATGCGTGGCCGCCGGCACCCGCGATTGCCCAGTAACTGAGCAGGGACGTGGAGCTCTGTGTGTAAACACAGAGCTCCACGTCATGTCAGGGAGAGAGGAGACCGATGCTGTGTCCCTTGTACATAGGGACACAGATCGGTCACCTCCCCCAGTCAGTCCCCTCCCCCCACAGTAAAAATCACTCTCAGGTTACACATTTAACCCCTTCCTTCGCCAAAAATGTGTCAAAAGTGTCTGATGCGTCCGCCATAATGTCGCAGTCCCAATAAAAATCGCAGATCGCCGCCATTACTAGTAAAAAAAAATCATTAAAAAAAAAATCATAATTATGTCCCCTATTTTGTAGGTGCTATAACGTTTGCGCAAACCAGTCACTATACGCTTATTGCGATTTGTTTTAACCAAAAATAGGTAGAAGAATACGTATCGGCCTAAATTGAGAAAAAAAAAAACTTTTTTTTTTTTTAAATTGGATATTTATTATAGCAAAAAGTAAAAAATAGTGTTTTCTTTTTTAAAAGTGTCGCTCTTTTTTTGTTTATAGCGCAACAAAATAAAAAACGCAGAGGTGATCAAATACCACCAGAAAGCTCTACTTTTGGGAAAAACAGGACGTCAATTTTGTTTGGGAGCCACGTCGCACGACCGCGCAATTGTCAGTTAAAGCGACGCAGTGCCGGAAGCTGAAATTTCGCCTGGGCAGGAAGGGGGTATACGTGCCCAGTAAGCAAGTGGTAAAAACACTTGTAAAAAGCTTAAAAAAATGAAGCCTATGGCTTCATTCACACCTATGCAGGCTGCAGTTTGCATATTCCAGGTGCATTTAGCATTTTTTTATCATACGTTTTGAATCCATCACAGTCCATTGAGCCCAAAACCAGAAAAAAGTGCCTGGCTCTTTCCATAAAATGCACAGATGTGAACTACATCCATAGGAAGCCATGTTAAATTTACTGTATTGCGTTTCTGTAAAACTTGGGCTTCATGTACACTTGAACTACTTTGACTGCCGGCCGCGGGAAAATGCTAAATGTCGCGAAATCGTGCTGCAATTTGGCACGTTTTGCTTGATGAAAAAGCAAAATCGACTAACGATCTGAAAATCATCGTGCAAATTTTTCCATCCAATTCTTGTATCCTGTGTACGGGTCTTAAGGCTTGATTCACGTCTATGCATGCTGCTTTTGAGCATTTCTGCAGTGTTTCTTTTTCTGTGCTTTTTGCATTCTTCTTTTAGTGCTAGTTGCAGTCCAGTTTTTTTTTTCTGTTCAGCGATACTCCCTCAGGAGCCGCTGGTTGATTTGGGATCGGCGTATTAAGTTACCTTATTGCGTTGTCTAGCGGTGAAATTAGTGAGCAGAGCAGTAAGCGAATGTCCAGCCAGTAGATAAGGTTTTCCAAATGCTTTATTTCTTGGGTCCAACACGACCAACATCAATAGGAGGTAGATAGGACAGGTTGATGAAGTAGAGAAAACCTTGCGTTGTCAGGCTTGAATAAACAGGAAAGCAAGCCTGCTCTCAGTAACAATATATTTAGTCGCCACTCTAGCCAGAGTGGGTGAAGTGATCCCCGGACAGACCTCTGCCACAAGCCTGGCAGTTCTACTTTAAGGTTGCTGTAAGGAACAGGTCCTCGCTATGGACCTGGCTCTGATTTGGTTTGAGATGCCAGATGAGGCCTCTGCCACAGGCTCTATGCTGACAATGTGAACAGCAGAGCGAATCCTTCCAGTCAAGTACAATTGGGTGACCGATTGACAGTTGAAGTGTACCTGTCAGTGTGTCGGTCACCAGATCCCCGATGGTTCGTTCAAGTCTCTCAGATAAACTGCCTCCGGGTTCTCCTCGACCTGACTCCCCACCGCACAGCCAGCGGCCTAGGATCTCTCTCTTGGTGGTGAGGGGACCCAGCAAGTCACTGGGGCCCCTCGGCAGCATCCGACAGGAACTCCGCGTAACTTTCGACCCCAGACTGGTAGGTCATATCGCCGGGGTCTGTTGGATGCGCACACCCTGAAGGTGGGTGCCGCACCTGGAACCAGGAACCTGTGAAGAACCCCGAAAAATGGCGCCTGACACAGATATACCTTTCCCCAGAATGCCCTCGGCAACTCCATCCAATTAAATGCTGTCCAATTTAGCTGGCTGGGGAAATGTCTGGCACCATCTGTCGTCCGGGGGTGAGATTGACACCCCCGAAAAGCAGACTGACCCACAGGACAGTTCCAATATGACAGCAGCCCAAATTTAACAAAGAGTGAGAGCAACATTACTCTCTCACTCCCCACTAACTTTAGCGTAGTGCCCATACTGAATGATGCATGAAAAATGCATACAGTGTTTTCCATGTATTCCAATTGTTCACACCAGTGCAATCAGTTTCCATTACAGAAAAAAAAGTAGACCATGCTGCATTTTTTCTGCACAGAACTGTACTGGAACACAGCAAAATTTATCAAAAAACGTACTGGAACTGCGTGTGGTATGTTGTGTTTCATATGCGTTTCTGGTGCATTTTTGGGTTATCTGCAGCTATAAAAAAAGGGACATGTGATTCAAAAACGCACCAAAAACACAATTACGGGGCGCTTGTACTGCGATTTTGACACAATTTCCAATAATTTCAATGGGAAGCTGTGTTTTTGGTGTGGTTTTCAAAACCACACCAATGATGCAGCAAGCCGGACTTTTCAAAAGGCACCGCACTCACAGTGAATGGTGTGAAAAGTCCTATAGGATTTAAAGGGAAACATTTTTTGGAAGGTAAAGTGCAGAAAAAACGTATCAGTGTAAAAGGGGCCTTAGGCTCAGTTCACACCTATGCAGTTTGCATTTGATCCATTTCTGTGTTTTTGCACACGCTTTTTTCATGCATTTTTTTGTTGGCCAATTTGTTGTTAGGCAGATTAAAAAACACAAATTGGAGCAAAAACGCACTACATGCTATCTGCAGCTTCTCCATTGAAGTTTATTGAACCAAAAAAAAAGTCCCTGACCCTTTCCAAAAAACACAGCGGCTGATAAAAGCATAGATGTGAACATAGCAAACCATGTTAAATAGACTGTAGTGTGTTTCTGCAAAAAGCAAAAAAAAAACGCATAGGTGTGAACCGAGTTTTAAAGAAAATTGTAGGTTGTCACTGCTGTCCTCCTAATGAAGTGCTAGTCGCCTAGAGGCATGCTCAACTAATTAACAAGTATGCAAAGTGGTTCTAAAGCCTAAAGTTTTTTTTTTTTACCTTAATGCATTCTCTACATTAAGATAAAAAAAACCTGTGTGCTTCTTCCCCCACCAGTCCTCTAATGCCGCGTACACATGGTCGTTTTTTGCGATGAAAAAAAACAAAGTTTTTTAAAACGTCATTTAAATTGATCGTGTGTGGGCAAAACTTTGTTTTTTGTCTCCAAAAAAAACGACCAAAAAAAAAATCCAACATGCTTGAATTTTTTGTGTCGTTTTTCAAAACGTCGTTTTTTGTGTCATAAAAAGTGATAGTGTGTGCAAAACGACGTTGAAAACGACATTTTTAAACCCGCGCATGCTCAGAAGCAAGTTATGATACGGAGCTTCAATGGAAAAAGAGTGCCGTCGAACGTGGTGTACGTCACCACGCTTTGCTAGAGCTTTGTAGAAAAACGATGGTGTGTACGCAACGTCGTTTTGGAAAATGAAGTTTGAAAAACGTCGTTTTGTTTCGTCACATAAAACGTCGTTTTGTTTCGTCACATAAAACGTCGTTGTTTTTTTTCATCGCAAAAAACGACCGTGTGTACGCGGCATTATACTTAGCTGATCCTGATCTCAATCCAGCGATGTTCCCTGAAAGCAGAGGTTCTCTTCCTTCTTGTGGGGTAGATAATTGATGGCAGTGGGGGCCATTGGCTCCTGCTGCTGTCAATCAAATCCTGTGACGGGGCCAGTAAAAGGTTTGTCTGTGTCTATGAGTGCAAGCAGCGGGGCTTGGGAGTGAGCCCACATAAGTACCCCCCCCCCCAGCAAGTGGATCATCAGAGGGTGAATCCAATGTTAGCGTATGGAGAGTAGAGATGAGTTAAAGGGGGCTTCCAGATTCCGATAAGCTGAAGGGTCTGGTATGGATTTTTGGGGGAAACCCCACGCCATTGAAAAAAAAAAAAAAAAAGGGCCTGGTAATGGACTGGGGGGGAACCCCTGCTCTTTTTTTCAATGATTTTGATCTGTATTGCCAGGACCCGACAATTCATAAATAGCCGCGAGTACTTTTGAATAACTTTTTTTCCTCTAGAAATGATATTTTGTGCAGGGACAGTTCTAAACACGGGAAACATGTGCTAATTTACAGGCATACTATACACACCCCCAGGTACGAAATTTAAAGTAATATTTCACTTTTATTGTTTCACTTTAAGCATTATTAAAATCACTGCTCCCGAAAAAATGGCTGTTTTTAAAACTTTTTTTTTTGCATTGATACATGTCCCCTGGGGCAGGACCCAGGTCCCCAAACACTTTTTATAACAATTGCATATTAACCTTTAAAATTATCACTTTTGGTTTTTCATGTTTGTGTCCCATAGACTTTAATGCCCAGTACACAAGATGGGTTCATCCGATGACAACGGTCTGATGGATTTTTTCATCAGATATCCGATGAAGCTGACTTTCATCAGTCTTGCCTACACATCATCAATTAAAAAACCGATTGTGTCAGAACGAGGTGACGTAAAACACGACGTGCTGAAAGTAATGAAGTTCAATGCTTCCGAGCATGCGTCGACTTGATTCTGAGCATGCGTTGATTTTTAACCGATGGATTTCTCCACAGACAATCGTTTTTTTCTATAGTTTTTTTTACCATCAGATAATTTTAAAACAGGTTCTAAGTTTTTTCACCGATGGGAAAAAAACTATGGGTCCCACACACGATCGGTTCGTCTGATGAAAATGGTCCATCAGACCGTTTTCATCAGACGAATCGATCAAGTGTACGCGACATAACGGTGTTCGTGTGTTCGAACAATTTTTTTGCCTGCCATGCTCTGGTGCTAACCGAACTGGGTGGTGTTCGGCTCATCCCTAATAGTAAGGTATCATATAACCATAGGTACAGCACTAAATTCTATAAGAATATATAATATCCCACCTCATGTGTCCCCAATATCGTTTATGACAAAGAATAAAAAAAGTGACAAATAAATCAACAAAATGCAAATAATTACATTTCTGCTGTGATATATTTCAGTGTCCTTTGTACAAATATGCCACTATATTGCTGGATTATTATATACATATACATATAAATGCTTGGTAAAACAAGCTTGTAGTCTCTGTAGGACAGATATAGAACTTCCAGGTTCCTCAAATCTTTAAAAAGACTTGGGGGTAGATTCACATACATCGGCGCACATTTATGCCACCGTAGCGTATCTCTTTTACGATACGCCGGCGCATCGCGGAGAGGCAAGCATGGAATTCACAAAGCAAATGCTCCCAACGTTGCGCAGGCGTAACGTAATTTCGTAGGCGTAAGCCAGCGTAAGTGTAAGTGGGTGTGACCTTATGCAAATGATGGTCAGAGCGTGGTGCAATGCTTTACGCCCGGCGTATCTTAAACGGTGCATGAGGACGAATGGCCAGCCCCCTGTGCGCATGCTCAGAACTACTCCGGCGCAACTTCCTGAGATACGCCGGCCCACCAACTTACGCCGAGCACATAAATACGCCCAGCCATACGCCCATCCAGTGTAAAAAGTACACCAGCTTTCTTCTCTTCCCCCTGGAGCAGAGTACTTTTGCGCGGAGCCATGGCTTATGTTGCGACTGAGAGGGACAGGAGGAAAATAAATTTGATGTGTACCTCCATGGCGCATAGAGTGGCCAGACCAGCAGGGCCAGGAAACAACAGATCCTGGAGAAGATCACCCTGGATGTCAATGCCCTTGGTCATAAATCACGGACCCCCAAGGACCCCTCCAGGGCTACCCCCATTAGGGGAACCCCCTCAGGGGCTACCCCGTCCGGACAGCCCCAAGCCTCTCCAGCCCCCAGGAAGGCTTTGCGTAAGACAAGGGGTGTACCCAAATCCCTCCAGGAAGGGCTTGCGAGGGAACAGGCCCACCAGAAGCGCCACATGAGTGCTATTGCCGGTGACCTGCGCCGTGTGGCAGACAGTCTGGCCTCATCAGCCAAGACCCAGGCTGAATGCACAGTGGCTGTGCAGGGCACTGCAGCCACTGTGCAGCAGTGCCTGACGCAGCAGGCTGAGCAGAGCACCTCAATATCTGACAGCCTGCAGGATGTGAGTGGTAACTGCGCTGCTATGGTGACCTGCATTGGGGAGCTGCCGGCCACTACAGCAGGCCTCGTGGCAGAGGTAAAGAGCCTGGGAGTAGTTTTACAGGCCAACATTGCTGCAATCGAGGCAGAGGGGAGGCAGACCAGGCGCCACCAGCGGCACACCACCACCCGCCAGCTGAGGATGCAGGCGCAGACGAACGCTGTCCTCACCCGCATTGCCCTTGTGTTAGAAGCAGGCAGCCAGCATCTGCCAGGAGTGACAGACGAGGGGATGATCCTCCTCCTGATGCCCCCCCCCACCCAAGGCTCCCCCCTGACAACTGAGGAGCCGGAGCCGTGGCACCATGCCTGGCCCACGACATGGCAAATGAGTGCTCTTTTTTTTTTGGTTTGCTCAGATTATGATTTTTTTTTTTTGGAGAGACGTGCATAGATGTATGTGCCATCCTCCTGTAAGGGCATGCCATGTCGGCCAATGTCATGATCCCTTTTTTTTTGTTGTAGTAGTAACTGCACAAGGTTAGGAGTGCAGGCTACAGTGTGACTGGTGTGTGAATGTGTGGGTGACATTCCTGCCAGTGTGTCACCTTGGTTCGTCAGGGAGAGGTTATCCCCACGACCGTGTCAATGTGGTATGAATGGACAGCAACATCATTGGTGCCTTGGCGTGGCCTTGCTGCTCCCAAGTCCCGTGCGGTGGATGTGGGTGGGTGACCTAGGGACCACAGTGGTGTGCATGTGTGCATTGTCCGTGTGCCATGATGAATGTGAATGTGTGTGTTTAACGTGCAAAGAAACGTTCCACGAGGCAACTCCTGACTGCTGTTTCTTCAGCAGACGGGGTAGCCTTGGTTAGGGGAGGACTGTGTGGTTCGCGGGTCAGGTCATCACATATGTCAATCTCCAGGCCCTTTCTCATGGCGTAGTTGTGCAGCACACAACATGCACCGATGATCTGACACACAAAGTTTGGGGAATACAACAGGCCCCCCCCCCCCCGTAATTATCCAGGCATTGGAAATGTGCGCTCCACCACTGCACGGGTGCGAATGTGTGCAGCATTTTATCTTCTCTCTCCTCTGGTTTGGGGATTCCGGTATGGAGTCAGGAGATGGGGCCCAAGTGCATATGCCGAGTCACCTGGAAGGGAAAAGACAGGAGGATGTTAGCCGTTCATGTGCCCCTCGTGATGTCAGCATCACGGGGTCGGACAATCATGCCTAACTCCCATGTCACTCACCAACCAGCCAGCTGTCCCTGTACATGTTCTGTTCGAATTCTGCTGGGATGTTGCTTTGACGGTATATGTAGCTGTCGTGGCTGGCCCCAAGGTGTTTGGCACGGATGTGCCATATGAGGCATTGGGCATCGGCTATCACCTGTACGTTGATGGAATGCCACTGCTTACGATTGCGGTATATGTGCTCTGTGGCACGGGGGAGCCGTAGTGCCACATGTGTGCAATCAATGGCCCGATGGTCCGTGGGAATCCGGCAATTCTGTAGAAATCCTGCATTGCCTTCTGCCGCAGATGCTCATGGGTGGGTTTGATGATGTGGTAGGACATGGGTGTGAGGATTGTGGGGACAACCTGGTGCACGCATCTGCTCATAATGGATTGTGACATCCCAGACACGACTCCACTTGTACGTTGGAAAGATCCACTGGCAAGGAAATGGAGTGTTGCCAGTACCTTGACCAGTGGCTGCACTGCATGTGAGCGTCCAGTCTGGCTGGTGATTTCATCATGCAGGGCTGTGGCTAATTCCAGGATGGCATCAGGCCTGAATCGGAAGATGCGATACACCTACGATTCCCCCATGCCAAAGACGTTCATGCGCGTTCGGTATATCCTCTCCCGTGCCCTCCTCCATGCCTGTGGACACAGTAGTGCTATGACCATGGCTGCCCCTGGCATGTTGGCATACAGATGTGTTGTCCTGCAAGTGTGGATGCTCAGCTCGTCCGTAACGGTGCTGCTGCAGCTACTCTCCAGCTGACCTGTGCACGTCTGTTACACCTGCTTTATGAGGAATAACTTTGCGCCGGGCGCATACTTACGCACAGGCACGTAGCCAGCGTCGGGCGCATGAACGTTTGTGAATCGCTGTATCTCCCTCATTTGCATATTTGAATAGAAAATCAATAGGAGCGCCAAATACGTCCAGCGTAAATATGCGCTCACGATCCGCCAGAGTAGGCAAGTAACGTAGGTCGGATGAAGCCTATTTTCTGGCGTATCTTGGTTTCTGGCATCCGGCGCATAGGTACGACGGCGCATATTTGCACTTACGCGGTGTATCTGCAGATACGTCGGCGCAAGTGCTTTGTGAATCTATCCCTATGTCTTCATTTTTTCACTCGGTGATATTGAAAAGGAAACTATAATAGTGCTTTACCGTTTTTACACCATTAAATTCTTTACATTACCTCACACCACTACTCACATTTATTAGGCATATACAGGCAATCAGAGATAGGGGTAAATATAAATGTGGCTTCCACCACCACCTGTGAAGCTGAACCTCCTTCAGATGTCCCCTCACCTGGTATAATATGGTTAAAGTCTTTATTAAAGTTCACAGGATGTGTTTTTCCTTAAGGCCGGGTTTACACATATGCAAATTGGATGAGGATTTCCCTGCATCCAATTTGCATGACAGGAGTGTGTGACCGGTTCTCAATGAAGCGGATTCACACAGCTCCAGGACCGTCCACATTTAAAAAGGGTCCTGTGCGTCTTTGGTTCAGATTCAGGATCAAATTCGCACCTGAACCAGTGAACAGGGATGCACTGGACCCCATGCTGTGAGATGATGCCACAGCATATGTGAACTGAGCAGCGCTTTAGCGGCCCTAATGTGAAAGTAGCCTAATAACGAGGACTTAGCAATCAAAGACAGCTGATCTTTCAGTTCTCGGTCTTCACTGAGTAGAGAGCCAGTGACTGTTAGTCAGCGTCTCGTTACTCTGCCCCTCCAGTGCTCACTGGAGCACCGGGCTGTGGAAGGGGTGGCTAATTCAGCCCCCCAGTGGCTCACTGAGAGGCTGAGTCAGCTGCTGTTCTAGGCAACTGGGTGGATTCTGACTGTAAAGTTGGGATCTTTCCTGAGCCTGGACAGGCTGAGTGACGTCAGCCAACAACAGGCTTTAGCCTGCTGTCAGCTGAACACGGGTCACAGCAGTGCAGAATGACCTGCACTCCTGTGATCTATAGAAGTATGACCAAAATAGCTTTGGCTATACTACAAATTTTTGAATATAAGCCATATCCATCAATACACAATATCATATGATCAAACAAATATGCATTCTGTTGCTAGTACACACTTACTGAAGTGGCCTCATTATACCCCTCTTATTCCCATTTCATCGTATCCTAATGGCAGGTGGCCAGAAACGACCGCTCCGCAAAAATCGGAAGTTGTGGTTCCGCCGTTTTAACTATTGGAAACTTTGCCCATTGAACGTGCCTGTTTTTATAGTAAAGTGCTTTTTGCAGATGCACTTTATTGTTTATGGATTTATTGGAACAAGTCGAGGGATTTTTCATATTACATATCTGTAACGAGACCCTTGCTCGCTCGTTTCCGCTCTCCCGACACTCCTCTGCTACTATTGGATGATCGCAACGTCTGATGGTTTAGTCATCCAAGGCTCCGGGATCCAAACTACAGCTATGTGCCATTCGAGGTCCATTAGAACAAACACCAGGCAGGCTGTATGTAAGTTCAAATAGGACTCTCTTATTGAAAGCCACACAGCACACTTTTATACAGAATTTGGAACATCCCGCCCCCAACAACCGCTTTCCTATTGGTCAATTGTAAAGTACATTTGTGGTTCACACTCAGGTCCTCCTAAGCCATGCAAATGAGGACTTGGAATAGTCAACAGGGATTGGTCCCATAGCTTGAATAGCATGACTGCTATGTGTAATGAGACAGAAGCCCCACAGGGCAATCAATGTACACAATAGCCATACACAGAACAATGGAGCCGTATGGAGAGGGAGTTAGCCTTAAGACAGGGAAGAGACCCCCCACTGTGTAACAGATTTCCAGTAGAAACATTTTAGCATTCCAAGGTCCATGACAATATCATTGTTGGTACTTGTTATTTTCTGCTTGTATAATATTATTTTCATAGTATTGCACAGTCTGCGCTTCAACTTTTTAAATCACTATTACAGTGGGGTGATTGAAAGCACGGTATTCGTAACATATAGGATCATCTGTTTAATTAATGTTTCTCCACATCTTATATTACATCTTTCTATAAGAATCATATATATGCAGATATTGGAGTGGATTTATTTGGAATTCATTTAATGTTTAAAGGGGTAGTTCACCCAAAAACCTTTTTTTAACATTGATTGAGGCTCGTTTTGTCAAGGGGAATCGGGTTTTTTTTTTTTAGAATCGAAGCAGTACTTACCGTTTTAGAGATGCATCGTCTCCATCGCTTCCGGGTATGGTCTTCTGGTCTGGGCGTTCCTATTTGATTGACAGGCTTCCGACGGTGCGGCTCTATACTGCGCCGGCTCTATACTGCGCCTGCGCACCGTCGTTCGGCTACTTTCGGAAAATCGTGACGCGAGGTATCCGACCGTCGGAATCCTGTCAATCAAATAGGAACGCCCATTCCCGAAGACCATACCCGGAAGCGACGGAGACGATGCATCTCTAAAAAGGTAAGTACTGCTTCGACTCTAAAAAAAAACACCCGATTCCCCTTGACAAAACGAGCCTCAATCAATGTTAAAAAAAAGGTTTTTGGGTGAACTACCCCTTTAAATAGGGGTATTGGATGAGCATCCACCAGGGTTCCTTACAATATTATAACATTTTTCAAGGCAGTGTAAAATTGGTTATACACATATTTGGTAATCTATTGATACATATATTTCTCCAAGGTTAGCGCAATACACTTATTTTTCATTATTTTTGTAATGAACATGATCAGTGTTTATAGTTTTTTGCACCGGTAACATCCATTCTTCGTATGCTCCATAGAGTTGGGCTTTATGGCAGAGTAGCCAAAAGAAAGCCATTACTTTCAGCAAAAAACAAAATGGTACATTTTGAGTTTGAGAAAAGGCATGTGGGAGACTCCCAATATGTATGGAGGAAGGTGCTCTGCTCTGATGAGACTAAAATTCAACTTTTTGTCCATCAAAGAAAGCGCTATGTCTGGCGCAAACCCAACACATCACATCACCCAAAGAACACCAGTCAGGACTGGGAAACTGGTCAGAGTTGAGGGAAGATGGATGGTGCTAAATACAGGGATATTCTGGAGCAAAACCTGTACCACTCTGTGTGTGATTTGAGGCTAGATGGTGTGTATGCAAAATTGTCTTTGAAAGTGACGTTTCAAAAACGTCGTTTTTTTACTTCACGGAAAACGTCGTTTTTTTTTCATCACAAAAAATGATCGTGTGTACGCGGCATATGGGCCAGATTCAGCAAGACTTGCGCTGGAGTAATTCGATATGCGCCGCGTAACTGTGAAGATGCGCCGTCGTTTCTATGTGGCCGTACCCACCAAACTAGATGCGACAGAAAACGGTCTTTTTCCGATCGGCTTAACTTTCCCTCGCCAGAGTATCGTAAGCGCATATTTTCGCTTGGCGCATCAGTCGCGCCTATTGATTTCCCCTGCAAATATGCAAATGAGGGAGATTTCCCGATTCGCGAACGGATTAGCACCATACGCTGGCTACATGCGCCGCGCGTATCTCGTCCGTCCGGCGCAAAGTTATTTCTACAAATAGCTGCTTTATCTTTACTCCAGACGGCCACAGGTCAGCAGGAGAGCAGCTACAGCAGCGTTACCGACGATAAGAGCTAGCTGAGCACCCACACTTGCAGGACAACACCTCTGTCCATGCTTGTCTGTCAACTTTTACAGCCATGGAGGAAGACATCATAGGTCTCCATAGCCGAGATGACGGGTGACAGCTCCTGGCCTTTAAAGTTCAGTTTTCTCCTGTGTTTGCGGGGAACGGGAGCAGCCATCTCAGAACAAAAGTAACTTCACTGCGGGGAGGGGGAACAGGATATACTTTAGTGCCGGAATGGCGCATTTACGGGCGCATTTAAACGCCCAACGGAACGCATTGCGCTGACGTTTCCCTGAAGTGGTGCCGACGGAAGTTGTGAGCATGCGCACAAGGGGGCGAGTGAAGCCTCACTTACTGCGCATGCTCCGTGGATGATGCGCTGAACGTAAGCCTCTGCGCTGGGCTCCGCCCATCATTTACATATGATCACACCCACTTCCACTTGCGTCGGGTTACGCCAGCGCATTATCGTTACTCTGGCGCAAGTTTACGCGCAAGTGCTATGTGAATAACAGTACTTGCGCCGAAAGTGTCGGCGGAGTAACGTAAATGAGAAACGTTACTCCAAAGTAAAGAATCGCCCATCTACCTGAATCTGGCCCTATGAGAGGTTGACAGCTGCTGGGGCTGAGTTGTACACTTATTGGTACTTCCATTTAGGGCACAGGGACAAATGCCTAAGGCCTCTTACACACAGATCAGTTTTTCTTCAGGTTTTTCTTTTCAGTTTACCAAAACTATGTAGTACAAGGGCCTGCCTGATTGCATACAAATTGAGACTCTTGAGGTTTGACCTCATATTAGATGGATTTGGTAAACTGAAAAGAAAAACCTGAAGAAAAACTGATCTGTGTGTAAGAGGCCTAAGATACAGACATCTTGCATTCGGGCCATTCATCCCAGGGTGCATATTGCACTAAACAGAGGTACAGGTAGGTGCCACAGCAGCTGTCTGTGTCTTATAGAGTTTGAAAGGCTGCTGGTAGCATTGCTGAATGAAACATCTGTGCCCTTGCCTCCCCATCCACCTGAAAAGCCAGTATGGGCTCCCTACACATTCCACTCTGTTGTGTTGCAAAACATGATTTCTACCAGTCAATCCTGTTTTCCCAATTTGTTTCCATTTCATTAGCCAACAAAGAAACTTTACCTTAGGCTGTCCTAAAATCAAATCTTGTGTGCAAGGAATAAGAGAGAGCAAATATTAAAAATAATAAGTGACTGTGTATAATATATTTATCTTTGTTGTATGTGATTATTGTTATTCCTTTTTTTTTTTATGAAAAAGTTTGCTTGTTTTTAGTAAATACATTTGGCCAAATCATATATATATTTTTTTACATTTTGCATAGAGTTTCATGAACGTTATATTTTTATTTGACACAAAGACAATAATGCTCCTTTCACACGAACGATAGAATGGTGCTTTTAGATGCGGATTCTACCGCAGCTAGAAGCACACAATGCTTTCTTATGACACCCTTCACACACTGCGTTTAGCTGCGGGTTCGTTACCTGTGGTTTGGTGCGAATAGAAAAAATAGAATTGAATGCGTCCAGGTGCGATTTGGCGCAGCTATCTGCACATAACCGCAGGTAATCACAGTGCACTGTGTCAGCTGCGCTTGGTATGAATCTTGAGGGGGAACTCTACGCCAAATTTTAAATAAAAAAACGGCATGGGTTCACCCTCCAAGAGCATACCAGGCCCTTAGGTCTGCTATGGATTTTAAGGGTAACCCGTACGCCGAAAAAACAGCATGGCGCCCCTCAAAATCCATATCAAGCCCGTATCTGATCACACAGCCCGGTCAGTCAGGAAAGGGGGTGGGGATGAGCGAGCGCCCCCCCCCCTCCTGAACCGTACCAGGCCGCATGTAAGGGCTTTTTAAGTATGGTGCATGTTTTAGGGAGTTGGGGAATATGCCAGAAGAGAGGGAGAGATTGAAGATGTGGGTTAGAGAGTATAGAATAGAGCAAGAGGTTGGGATCCAGAGGGCAGGTTGTGAGATGGACGTTAGCAAGTAGTTTAGCAACCTTGTCTATAGTGGTGGGGTTGAAAGAGTGAAGTAATGATGGAACCTGTGGCCATGAGGTGTAAGGGCTCTTTCACACGGCTCCGTTGATCCCCGCTGAGCCGGCAGATGACAGGGCCCTATGAGGGGATTGGATGAACACGGACCGTCTGTCCGTGTACACCCGATCTGATCTGCAGACGGATGGAAAAATAGGGTTTTCCTCCGTCTGCAGAATCGGAGGATTGCGGACCCGGATGATATCGGGTGGATTGCGGACCCAGATGGTATCGGGTGTTCGCTGACTCCCCCAATCTCATAGGGATACATGTATGTCCCTTTTTTATCCGTAAATGGACCGCAGGTGTGAAAGAGCCCTAAAGCGTGTAGGGTATCTGAACAGTAGAGATCTCCTTGCGAATTGTATCAATCCAAAATAATAATGATATAATAGTATACATACTAATGTGCATAGTGGATGCCAATCTGTTTGAGGCAGAGTTTTTCTTTATTAGTGTTGGGTTTTCATATGTGAACTGAATATTATTTGTAGTATATGCTGTAATTCTTAGGTATGTACACACCAACAAGCTTTTCAGCAATAAATCTCATCATGCTACCTTGCTGTGTGTACTCATAATGATTTAAGTTGTAATCTGCAGAGCACATTGTCATATTGCAAAGCCCAAGCTGTTGCATTCCAAATCCCTGCGGCTCAGCTACAGTTGAACGCTCATCGCAGATTGCTTATTCATATTAAGCATCCTTCTTTTGATCTGACTATTTAAACATCTCTTTCAATGAAAATTAGGAAAATACATACAATTTATGGTAAACTGAGCTAGTTCTTTTTTCTAGGTAGACTGCACTTAGAATGTAAACATATTTTTTTTCTGTTTAAATACTGTATAAACATTACCATAACTGCCAAAATGGGAAAAAAACATTCTTGTTGAAAATGCATTATTTGTTTTGGTTAGTAAAGCGAAACTAAGCCCATCTATTTAACTGTTTCTCAAAACTCCTACATTCAATACATGCAGTGAATGATAACCGTCACAGTTGCTTATACTATCAATTGAGCTGTAAAGCCATGAAAAAGCTGGGGATATACCTGATCACACATGCAGCATCATGGCAAATGCATACCTCCCAACTTTTGAACTTCATAATGAGGGACACTTGAGGTAGGAAGTAACTGGCAGAGTGCTACACTCACCACGGCAAAAGTGGGTGTGGCACAACTCTTAACAGTGGGAGGGGCTTAATGGGTACAGCGTTTAGGAGAGTGCTAGATACAGAGTGCAGGGTTTTGGAGTGTGTTACATACAGAGTGCAGGGATCTGGAGCACGTTACGTACAGAGAGCAGGGATCTGGAATGTGTTACGTACAGATTGCCAGGATCTGGAGTGCATTACATAGAGAGTGCAGGGATTTGAAGTGCGTTACGTACAGAGTGCAGGGATATGGAGTGTGTTACATACAGAGTGCAGGGATCTGAAGTGCCCTACGTACAGAGTGCAGGGATCTGGAGTGCGTTACGTACAGAGTGCAGGAATCTGGAGTGCGTTAATTACAGAGTGCAAGGATCTGAAGTGCGTTACGTACAGAGTGCAAGGATCTGAAGTGCGTTACGTACAGAGTGCAAGGATATGGAGTGCGTTACATACAGAGTGCAGGCATCTGGAGTGAGTTAAGTACAGAGTGCAGGGATCTGAAGTGCATTACGTACAAAGTGCAGGAATCTGAAGTGCGTTAATTACAGAGTGCAAGAATCTGGAGTGCGTTAAGTACAGAGTGCAGGGATCTGGAGTGCGTTACATACAGAGTGATGGGATCTGGAGTGCGTTACATACAGAGTGCAGGGATCTGGAGTGCGCTACGTACATAGTGCAGGGATCTGGAGTGAGTTAAGTACAAAGTGCAGGGATCTGAAGTGCGTTAATTACAGAGTGCAGGGATCTGGAGTGAGTTAAGTACAGAGTGCAGGGATCTGGAGTGCGTTAATTACAGAGTGCAGGGATCTGGAGTGCGTTAATTACAGAGTGCAGGGATCTGGAGTGCGTTACGTACAGAGTGAAGGGATCTGGAGTGCGTTACGTACAGAGTGAAGGGATCTGGAGTGCGTTACGTACAGAGTGCAGGGATCTGGAGTGCGTTACGTACAGAGTGCAGGGATCTGGAGTGTGCTACGTACATAGTGCAGGGATCTGGAGTGTGCTACGTACAAAGTGCAGGGATCTGAAGTGCGTTAATTACAGAGTGCAGGGATCTGGGGTGCGTTAAGTACAGAGTGCAGGGATCTGGAGTGCGTTAAGTACAGAGTGCAGGGATCTGGAGTGCGTTAAGTACAGAGTGCAGGGATCTGAAGTGCGTTACGTACAGAGTGCAGGGATCTGAAGTGCGTTACGTACAGAGTGCAGATATCTGAAGTGCGTTACATACAGAGTGCAGGGATATGGAGTGCGTTACATACACTGTGCAAGGATATGGAGTGCGTTACATACAGAGTGCAAGGATATGGAGTGTGTTACGTACAGGGTGCAAGGATATGGAGTGCGTTACATACAGAGTGCAGGGATCTAGAGTGAGTCAAGTACAGAGTGCAGGGATCTGAAGTGCGTTACGTACAGAGTGCAGGAATCTGGAGTGCGTTAATTACAGAGTGCAGGGATCTGGAGTGCGTTAATTACAGAGTGCAAGGATCTGGAGTGAGTCAAGTACAGAGTGCAGGGATCTGGAGTGTGCTACGTACATAGTGCAGGGATCTGGAGTGAGTTAAGTACAAAGTGCAGGGATCTGAAGTGCGTTAATTACAAAGTGCAGGGATCTGGGGTGCGTTAAGTACAGAGTGCAGGGATCTGGAGTGCGTTAATTACAGAGTGCAGGGATCTGGGGTGCGTTAAGTACAGAGTGCAGGGATCTGGGGTGCGTTAAGTACAGAGTGCAGGGATCTGGGGTGCGTTACGTACAGAGTGCAGGGATCTGGAGTGCGTTACGTACAGAGTGCAGGGATCTGAAGTGCGTTACGTACAGAGCGCAGGGATCTGAAGTGCGTTACGTACAGAGTGCAGGGATCTGAAGTGCGTTACGTACAGAGTGCAGATATCTGAAGTGCGTTACATACAGAGTGCAGGGATATGGAGTGCGTTACATACACTGTGCAAGGATATGGAGTGCGTTACATACAGAGTGCAAGGATATGGAGTGTGTTACGTACAGGGTGCAAGGATATGGAGTGCGTTACATACAGAGTGCAGGGATCTAGAGTGAGTCAAGTACAGAGTGCAGGGATCTGAAGTGCGTTACGTACAGAGTGCAGGGATCTGGAGTGTGTTAATTACAGAGTGCAAGGATCTGGAGTGCGTTAAGTACAGAGTGCAAGGATCTGGAGTGCGTTACGTACAGAGTGAAGGGATCTGGAGTGCGTTACGTACAGAGTGAAGGGATCTGGAGTGCGTTATATACAGAGTGCAGGGATCTGGAGTGCGTTACGTACAGAGTGCAGGGATCTGGAGTGCGTTACGTACAGAGTGCAGGAATCTGGAGTGCGTTAATTACAGAGTGCAGGGATCTGGAGTGCGCTACGTACAGAGTGAAGGGATCTGGAGTGCGTTACGTACAGAGTGAAGGGATCTGGAGTGCGTTACGTACAGAGTGAAGGGATCTGGAGTGCGTTAATTACAGAGTGCAGGGATCTGGAGTGCGTTACGTACAGAGTGCAGGGATCTGGAGTGCGTTACGTACAGAGTGCAGGAATCTGGAGTGCGTTAATTACAGAGTGCAGGGATCTGGAGTGCGCTACGTACAGAGTGCAGGGATCTGGAGTGCGTTACGTACAGAGTGCAGGGATCTGGAGTGTGCTACGTACATAGTGCAGGGATCTGGATTGAGTTAAGTACAAAGTGCAGGGATCTGAAGTGCGTTAATTACAGAGTGCAGGGATCTGGAGTGCGTTACGTACAGAGTGCAGGGATCTGGAGTGCGTTACGTACAGAGTGCAGGGATCTGGAGTGCGTTACGTACAGAGTGCAGGGATCTGAAGTGCGTTACGTACAGAGTGCAGGGATCTGAAGTGCATTACATACAGAGTGCAGGGATATGGAGTGCATTACATACAGGGTGCAAGGATATGGAGTGCGTTACATACAGAGTGCAGGGATCTGGAGTGAGTTAAGTACAGAGTGCAGGGATCTTAAGTGCATTACATACAGAGTGCAGGGATCTTAAGTGCGTTACGTACAGAGTGCAGGGATCTGGAGTGCGTTACGTACAGAGTGCAGGGATCTGGAGTGCGTTACGTACAGAGTGCAGGGATCTGGAGTGCGTTACGTACAGAGTGCAGGGATCTGGAGTGCGTTACGTACAGGGTGCAAGGATATGGAGTGCGTTACGTACAGAGTGCAGGGATCTGGAGTGCGTTACGTACAGAGTGCAGGGATCTGGAGTGCGTTACGTACAGAGTGCAGGGATATGGAGTGCGTTACGTACAGGGTGCAGGGATATGGAGTGCGTTACGTACAGAGTGCAGGGATCTGGAGCGAGTTAAGTACAGAGTGCAGGGATCTGAAGTGCGTTAATTACAGAGTGCAGGAATCTGAAGTGCGTTAATTACAGAGTGCAGGAATCTGGAGTGCGTTAATTACAGAGTGCAGGAATCTGGAGTGCGTTAATTACAGAGTGCAGGGATCTGGGGTGCGTTATGTACAGAGTGCAGGGATCTGAAGTGCGTTACGTACAGAGTGCAGGGATCTGAAGTGCGTTACGTACAGAGTGCAGGGATCTGGAGTGCGTTACTTACAGAGTGCAGGGATCTGAAGTGCGTTACTTACAGAGTGCAGGGATCTGAAGTGCGTTACGTACAGAGTGCAGGGATCTGAAGTGCGTTACGTACAGAGTGCAGGGATCTGGGGTGCGTTAAGTACAGAGTGCAGGGATCTGAAGTGCGTTAATTACAGAGTGCAGGGATCTGGAGTGCGTTACGTACAGAGTGCAGGGATCTGGAATGCGTTACGTACAGAGTGCAGGGATCTGAAGTGCGTTACGTACAGAGTGCAGGGATCTGAAGTGCATTACGTACAGAGTGCAGGGATCTGAAGTGCATTACATACAGAGTGCAGGGATATGGAGTGCATTACATACAGGGTGCAAGGATATGGAGTGCGTTACATACAGAGTGCAGGGATCTGGAGTGAGTTAAGTACAGAGTGCAGGGATCTTAAGTGCATTACGTACAGAGTGCAGGGATCTTAAGTGCGTTACGTACAGAGTGCAGGGATATGGAGTGCGTTACGTACAGGGTGCAAGGATATGGAGTGCGCTACGTACATAGTGCAGGGATCTGGAGTGCATTACGTACAGAGTGCAGGGATCTTAAGTGCATTACGTACAGAGTGCAGGAATCTGGAGTGCGTTAATTACAGAGTGCAGGGATCTGGAGTGCGCTACGTACATAGTGCAGGGATCTGGAGTGCGTTAAGTACAAAGTGCAGGGATCTGGGGTGCGTTAATTACAGAGTGCAGGGATCTGGGGTGCGTTACGTACAGAGTGCAGGGATCTGAAGTGCGTTACGTACAGAGTGCAGGAATCTGGAGTGCGTTACATACAGAGTGCAGGGCTCTGGAGTGCGTTACTTACAGAGTGCAGGGATCTGGAGTGCGTTAAGTACAGAGTGCAGGGATCTGGAGTGCGTTACGTACAGAGTGAAGGGATTTAGAGTGCGTTACGTACAGAGTGAAGGGATCTGGAGTGCGTTACATACAGAGTGCAGGGATCTGGAGTGTGCTACGTACAGAGTGCAGGGATATGGAGTGCGTTAAGTACAGAGTGCAGGGATCTGGAGTGCGTTACGTACAGAGTGCAGGGATCTGGAGTGCGTTACGTACAGAGTGAAGGGATCTGGAGTGCGTTACATACAGAGTGCAGGGATCTGGAGTGTGCTACGTACAGAGTGCAGGGATATGGAGTGCGTTACATACACTGTGCAAGGATATGGAGTGCGTTACATACAGAGTGCAGGGATCTGGAGTGAGTTAAGTACAGAGTTCAGGGATCTTAAGTGCGTTACGTACAGAGTGCAGGGATATGGAGTGCGTTACGTACAGGGTGCAAGGATATGGAGTACGTTACGTACAGGGTGCAAGGATATGGAGTGCGTTACATACAGAGTGCAGGGATCTAGAGTGAGTTAAGTACAGAGTGCAGGGATCTGAAGAGCGTTACGTACAGAGTGCAGGAATCTGGAGTGCGTTAATTACAGAGTGCAGGGATCTGGAGTGCGTTAAGTACAGAGTGCAGGGATCTGGAGTGCGTTAATTACAGAGTGCAAGGATCTGGAGTGCGTTAAGTACAGAGTGCAGGGATCTGGAGTGCGTTACGTACAGAGTGAAGGGATCTGGAGTGCGTTACGTACAGAGTGAAGGGATCTGGAGTGCGCTACGTACATAGTGCAGGGATCTGGAGTGTGCTACGTACATAGTGCAGGGATCTGGAGTGAGTTAAGTACAAAGTGCAGGGATCTGAAGGGCGTTAATTACAGAGTGCAGGGATCTGGGGTGCGTTAAGTACAGAGTGCAGGGATCTGGAGTGCGTTACGTACAGAGTGCAGGGATCTGAAGTGCGTTACGTACAGAGTGCAGGGATCTGAAGTGCGTTACGTACAGAGTGCAGGGATCTGAAGTGCGTTACGTACAGAGTGCAGGGATATGGAGTGCGTTACATAAACTGTGCAAGGATATGGAGTGCGTTACATACAGAGTGCAGGGATCTGGAGTGAGTTAAGTACAGAGTTCAGGGATCTTAAGTGTGTTACGTACAGAGTGCAGGGATATGGAGTGCGTTACGTACAGGGTGCAAGGATATGGAGTGCGTTACGTACAGGGTGCAAGGATATGGAGTGCGTTACATACAGAGTGCAGGGATCTAGAGTGAGTTAAGTACAGAGTGCAGGGATCTGAAGTGCGTTACGTACAGAGTGCAGGGATCTGGAGTGCGTTAATTACAGAGTGCAGGGATCTGGAGTGCGTTAATTACAGAGTGCAAGGATCTGGAGTGCGTTAAGTACAGAGTGCAGGGATCTGGAGTGCGTTACGTACAGAGTGAAGGGATCTGGAGTGCGTTACGTACAGAGTGAAGGGATCTGGAGTGCGTTACATACAGAGTGCAGGGATCTGGAGTGTGCTACGTACATCGTGCAGGGATCTGGAGTGAGTTAAGTACAAAGTGCAGGGATCTGAAGTACGTTAATTACAAAGTGCAGGGATCTGGGGTGCGTTAAGTACAGAGTGCAGGGATCTGGGGTGCGTTAAGTACAGAGTGCAGGGATCTGGAGTGCGTTACGTACAGAGTGCAGGGATCTGAAGTGCGTTACATACAGAGTGCAGGGATATGGAGTGCGTTACATACACTGTGCAAGGATATGGAGTGCGTTACATACAGAGTGCAGGGATCTGGAGTGAGTTAAGTACAGAGTTCAGGGATCTTAAGTGCGTTACGTACAGAGTGCAGGGATATGGAGTGCGTTACCTACAGGGTGCAAGGATATGGAGTGCGTTACGTACAGGGTGCAAGGATATGGAGTGCGTTACGTACAGGGTGCAGGGATCTGGAGTGCGTTACGTACAGAGTGAAGGGATCTGGAGTGCGTTACGTACAGAGTGCAGGAATCTGGAGTGCGTTAATTACAGAGTGCAGGGATCTGGAGTGCGCTACGTACAGAGTGAAGGGATCTGGAGTGCGTTACGTACAGAGTGCAGGGATCTGGAGTGTGCTACGTACATAGTGCAGAGATCTGGAGTGAGTTAAGTACAAAGTGCAGGGATCTGAAGTGAGTTAAGTACAGAGTGCAGGGATCTGGGGTGCGTTAAGTACAGAGTGCAGGGATCTGGGGTGCGTTAAGTACAGAGTGCAGGGATCTGGGGTGCGTTACGTACAGAGTGCAGGGATCTGGAGTGCGTTACGTACAGAGTGCAGGGATCTGGAGTGCGTTACGTACAGAGTGCAGGGATCTGGAGTGCGTTACGTACAGAGTGCAGGGATCTGGAGTGCGTTACGTACAGAGTGCAGGGATCTGAAGTGCGTTACGTACAGAGTGCAGGGATCTGAAGTGCATTACATACAGAGTGCAGGGATATGGAGTGCATTACATACAGGGTGCAAGGATATGGAGTGCGTTACATACAGAGTGCAGGGATCTGGAGTGAGTTAAGTACAGAGTGCAGGGATCTGAAGTGCAGGGATATGGAGTGCGTTACGTACAGGGTGCAAGGATATGGAGTGCGTTACGTACAGAGTGCAGGGATCTGGAGTGCGTTACGTACAGAGTGCAGGGATCTGGAGTGCGTTACGTACAGAGTGCAGGGATCTGGAGTGCGTTACGTACATAGTGCAGGGATCTGGAGTGAGTTACGTACAGAGTGCAGCGATCTGGAGTGTGTTACGTACAGAGTGCAGGGATCTGGAGTGAGTTACGTACAGAAAGGTGAGTTCTGGTGTAAGTTATGCACAGGGTTCAAGAGAGCCCTAGGTACAGAGTCCATTCATTTATTCACATCTCACTATTGCACCTCTCCTCAGCTATAACCTCAATATAAACCACACACACACATACAAACAACACAAACACACACATATAAAAAACACATACAAAACAGTGCAGGGAACTGAAGTGCGTTACGTACAGAGTGCAGGGATCTGAAGTGCGTTACGTACAGAGTGCAGGGATATGGAATGCGTTACATACACTGTGCAAGGATATGGAGTGTGTTACAAACAGAGTGCAGGGATCTGGAGTGAGTTAAGTAGAGAGTGCAGGGATCTCAAGTGCGTTATGTACAGAGTGCAGGGATCTGGAGTGCGTTACGTACAGGGTGCAAGGATATGGAGTGCGTTACGTACAGGGTGCAAGGATATGGAGTGCGTTACAGAGTGCAGGGATCTGGTGTGAGTTAAGTACAGAGTGCAGGGATCTGAAGTGCATTACATACAGAGTGCAGGGATCTGGAGTGCGTTACTTACAGAGTGCAGGGATCTGGAGTGCGTTACTTACAGAGTGCAGGGATCTGAAGTGCGTTACTTACAGAGTGCAGGGATCTGGAGTGCGTTACGTACAGAGTGCAGGGATCTGGAGTGCGCTACGTACATAGTGCAGGGATCTGGAGTGAGTTGAGTACAAAGTGCAGGGATCTGAAGTGCGTTAACTACAGAGTGCAGGGATCTGGAGTGTGTTATGTACAGAGTGCAGGGGTCTGGAGTGCGCTACGTACAGAGTGCAGGGGTCTGGAGTGTGTTAAGTACAGAGTGCAGGGATCTGAAGTGCGTTAATTATAGAGTGCAGGGATCTGGATTGTGTTATGTACAGAGTGCAGGTATCTGGAGTGGGCTTCGTACAGAGTGCAGGGATCTGGAGTGCGTTAAGCACAGACTGCAGGGATCTGAAGTGCGTTAATTACAGAGTGCAGGGATCGGGAGTGTGTTAAGTACAGAGTGCAGCGATCTGGAGTAAGTTACGTACAGAAAGGTGAGTTCTGGTGTAAGTTATGCACAGGGTTCAAGAGAGCGCTAGGTACAGAGTCCATTCATTTATTCACATCTCACTTTTGCACCTCTCCTCAGCTATAACCTCAATATAAACCACACACACACATACAAACAACACAAAAACACACATATAAAAAACACATACAAAACAGTGCAGGAATCTGAAGTGCGTTACGTACAGAGTGCAGGGATATGGAGTGCATTACATACAGAGTGCAGGGATCTTAAGTGCGTTACGTACAGAGTGCAGGGATATGGAGTGCGTTACGTACAGGGTGCAGGGATATGGAGTGCGTTACGTACAGGGTGCAAGGATATGAAGTGCGTTATGTACAGGGTGCAAGGATATGGAGTGCGTTACATACAGAATGCAGGGATCTGGAGTGAGTCAAGTACAGAGTGCAGGGATCTGAAGTGCAGGGATATGGAGTGCGTTACGTACAGGGTGCAAGGATATGGAGTGCGTTACGTACAGAGTGCAGGGATCTGGAGTGCGTTACGTACAGAGTGCAGGGATATGGAGTGCGTTACGTACAGAGTGCAGGGATCTGAAGTGCGCTACGTACATAGTGCAGCGATCTGGAGTGTGTTACGTACAGAGTGCAGGGATCTGGAGTGTGTTACGTACAGAGTGCAGGGATCTGGAGTGAGTTACGTACAGAAAGGTGAGTTCTGGTGTAAGTTATGCACAGGGTTCAAGAGAGCCCTAGGTACAGAGTCCATTCATTTATTCACATCTCACTATTGCACCTCTCCTCAGCTATAACCTCAATATAAACCACACACACACATACAAACAACACAAACACACACATATAAAAAACACATACAAAACAGTGCAGGGAACTGAAGTGCGTTACGTACAGAGTGCAGGGATCTGAAGTGCGTTACGTACAGAGTGCAGGGATATGGAGTGCGTTACATACACTGTGCAAGGATATGGAGTGTGTTACAAACAGAGTGCAGGGATCTGGAGTGAGTTATGTACAGAGTGCAGGGATATGGAGTGCGTTACATACACTGTGCAAGGATATGGAGTGTGTTACGTACAGAGTGCAGGGATCTCAAGTGCGTTATGTACAGAGTGCAGGGATCTGGAGTGCGTTACGTACAGGGTGCAAGGATATGGAGTGCGTTACATACAGGGTGCAAGGATATGGAGTGCGTTACAGAGTGCAGGGATCTGGTGTGAGTTAAGTACAGAGTGCAGGGATCTGAAGTGCATTACATACAGAGTGCAGGGATCTGGAGTGCGTTACTTACAGAGTGCAGGGATCTGGAGTGCGTTACTTACAGAGTGCAGGGATCTGGAGTGCGTTACGTACAGAGTGCAGGGATCTGGAGTGCGCTACGTACATAGTGCAGGGATCTGGAGTGAGTTGAGTACAAAGTGCAGGGATCTGAAGTGCGTTAACGAACCCGACACATACAAAGAGATTCCTAGCAATCCTACTAACATTTACAAAAAACAATTACAAACCTTAGTTGATAAAGGTTTTGATTTGAAAATCCTAAACAAAAAAGAAAAAGCTTTCCTTGTACCAAAAGCACCACGTATACCCACAATTTATTATCTGCCTAAGATACATAAGCACTCTACCCAACCGCCAGGGAGACCAATAGTTAGTGGTATTGATTCTGTCACGGCCCGCATAGGCCAATATATAGACCATTATTTACAACCTCTGGTGAGGAAGACTCCATCGTATCTTAAAGATACGGGTGATACAATCAGACTATTGGAGCAATTGGATGTTAAAGGTGATTACATACTTGCCACCGCAGACGTGGCTTCCCTTTACACTTGCATCCCGCATCATTTGGGTATTTCAGCAGTGCAATATTTTTTAAACAAAGAACCCACCATTGCCCCATTTCAGAGCAACTACATCATAGAGTTGCTTGAATTTGCAACCAAACACAATTATTTTTGGTTTAATGAGTGCTATTACCTTCAGCAAAAAGGTGTAGCTATGGGGGCCAAGTTCGCACCTAGCCTTGCGAATCTTTTCATGGCTAAGTGGGAGGAGGATGTCGTCTATGCACAAAACCATCCATCCCTTGTTACTTGGGCTAGATATATAGACGACATCCTCCTCCTATGGAATGGTAGTTCCGATACTTTACAGTCCTTCTTTAATGATTTGAACCAGAATGATAGAGGGATATCACTTACATTTGAATTTAGCAATACGAGTGTACATTTTTTAGATCTGGAAATAGCACTGGTCAACCGCAAATTCCAATTCAAGACTTATTTTAAACCAACAGATAGAAATGGCTTCATCCCTATTGATAGTTGCCACCATAACTCGTGGCTTAAATCCGTACCTCGGAGCCAGTTCTTTAGGCTCCGGAGAAATTGTACAGACACTACATCTTTTTTAACTGAGGCAGAAATGTTGAAGCAGAGATTTGTGGAGAAAGGGTACTCAACTGAATTTGTTAACTCAGAAATCCAAAGAGCACTTACCCTTGACAGATCATCATTAGTTGCAGTTAAACCTAAGCCTCCAGTCGATGACAAGTTTAGGTTCGCTATGACTACCTCGTTTTCTATCCAACATAAACAAGTGGTGAATATTATCAACAAACATTGGGACATTCTTAGAAATGATACTGTACTGAATTCTATACTCCCAGAACAAGCAAAGGTAGTCTTTAGGGGAGCACCATCATTACACAATCGTATTGCCCCTAATATTATTAATTCCCCAAAAAAGATTTCCTTTTTTCACCAAATGGTCGGTTTTTTTCCTTGCAAAAAATGCAAAGTATGCCAACACAACATACCTCTGCAACGTAAGGTCACACAATTTTCCTCTACGGTTACACATAAACAGTACGCCATCAGACAGTTTTGCACATGCGAAACTAGCTATATAGTGTATTTAATTACTTGTCCGTGTGGCAAGCAATATGTCGGCCGTACGATTAGATCTTTCTCAGTACGAGTTGGTGAACACATTTCTCTCATCAAAAGTGGCGATGTTAACCATACTGTCCCAAGACACTATAAACAATATCATAACAAAGATCCTAGGGGCTCCCAGTTTTTAATTATTGACAAATATGAAGCTCCATGGAGGGGCGGTGCTAAAACCAGGGGCGTTTCACGTCTTGAAACGTACTGGATTTTCGAACTCCAGTCTCACCGCCCATCAGGCTTGAACGTAGATTGGGACATTAATTCATTCATAGACAAATCTTAATGTCACTGTATCTACCATTTGTCTACATTTTTCATTATAATAATTTTCTAATTTTTTCATTATTTACTATGCTTCATTCTGTGAAACGTGGTCTTTTTGGTTTACATATTATTCAATTCAAGGTTGTTTGTATCACATATCTATACTATACTGAATGTACAATTTTGAGGTAATCATTTGTGCGTGGTGCCCTGGTTGAGAGTCCCACTCATATTTCCAGTTCGCACATCTAATTATTCTAATTATTCATTGTCCTCTGATATATATTGCCTTAATTTCTATGATTCATCTAATATTAAGGCCGGCTTTTTCTTTGTCCCCTAAGTTATAAGTGTAGTGCCATCATGAAACGCCCTCCTTATCCCTTAAGGTGGTCCTTTTGTCTCTATAAAATCATTATATTTTTACCTTCAGAGTCGTATATTTGTTTATATTGACTTATTAATTTTTATATTGAAATTTTTTCTCCCAAATTGTACCATCTTTTTCATTGAATACACTTGTGCATTCATTTTTTTTGGCCATGATGAGTGTATTGCTATGGAGCGCACCACGTGACAGGTGGAGCGCACACGATGGAGCTCATCACATGATAGGTGGAGCGCATGTGATGCAGCGCACCACGTGATCCTTGCAGCGCGCATCGTGACGCACACGGCGTGAAGTGTGTGACATACACACTGTCCAATCAGTGAGCGCGCACTGCCTGTGACGTACGTGCGCGCCGTTCGATTGGGCGAGCGCGGTTTTTTTTTTTTTTTTTTTTTTTCGCTACGCCGTCCGCATCTGGTGCCCCGGATGGACTGCATCTCATGACCCAGGCTGACGTGTGGATGGCCCGCCTTGTGGCCATGCGCGTCATCACGCCATACACGTTACATCGTTATACTGATCTATTTGATGGTACCCTACTCGTGACGCACAATGTCTCCTAACGCCATCTTTACTAAGGGATGCACTCAATTGAGCCGTCTAAACGTGGCTGTCATCTGTGCATACTCTGGGGCTATATATTATATAACACTCAGGTTTACTATGTAGCCTTTGCGTTTCCCTATTAATAATTTTTTAATCTCAATTCGACTGGTGAGTGGCTCATTGTCCACGATACTTTTAGTTCTGTATGCCAGCATTAAAACATCCATAATGAGGCTTGGAACTCAAGCCCAGACGCCATGTTTGGCCTATGCAGGAAGTGGACCAATTAATGATGCTGCATGTGAGGTGAGTGTGACTCTCATCAAGGGACCACTTATTGTGTATTTATATTCAAGTGGCCATGGTGGTCTGTTACCCTTTGATAACGTGTTTGTACACGAAACGCGTCAGGGAAGACTCTACTGTCGCCACATTATGACTACAAGCGCGCTTTTTTTACTCTGATTCATGTAAGTTTAATACTTATTAAATCTTTTAATTACCGTTACGGTATCACACTATTGCTCCTTCTTTTTTCCTTCATATTACTTTCAATGTATACATATTGAGCATCAAACCCTGGACATCAGAAGTCTCCCTCCCGGATTACAGTGCAGATTTACATCCCTGTCACCGGCAGTTCCTCGAGGCCTTGATCCATGCTGGATGTTCCAAAGCCTATGTGACTCTCTAGTCTGTATAGCTGGTAGAGTCCACTAAATTCGGTAAGCCTCCACGCTTTATTGGGTGAAGGTTTTCTTTCCTTTCTTTTTTTTTTTTTTTTTTTTTTATATCACCATACAAGAGTTTGCCTAGAGGACATCACCTGTTTGTATTGAGCACTTTAGCTTTTGTATCTGGACATTGAATGCATTTTTTGCTCGGACATTTTATTTTCACGTTTGTGACCACTCAATTTTTATTATTGTTATTGGTTATTTTATATATTGTGCATGGTTGGGTATTTTTTCAACAAATATTATTATTTCTATGATCACATCTTCCAATCACACATATTTTTTTAGCACATAGATATATTATATTCATTTATATTTTATTATACTTAGCGCTACACATTTTTTCCCATCCACGTTAACTACAGAGTGCAGGGATCTGGAGTGTGTTATGTACAGAGTGCAGGGGTCTGGAGTGCGCTACGTACAGAGTGCAGGGGTCTGGAGTGTGTTAATTAAAGAGTGCAAGGATCTGGATTGTGTTATGTACAGAGTGCAGGTATCTGGAGTGGGCTTCGTACAGAGTGCAGGGATCTGGAGTGCGTTAAGCACAGACTGCAGGGATCTGAAGTGCGTTAATTACAGAGTGCAGGGATCGGGAGTGTGTTAAGTACAGAGTGCAGCGATCTGGAGCGCGGTAAGTACAGAGTGCAGGGATCTGGAGTGCGTTACATACAGAGTGCAGAGATCTGGAGTGAGTTAAGTACAGAGTGCAGGGATCTGGAGTGTGTTACGTACAAAGTGCAGGGATCTGGAGTGAGTTACGTACAGAAAGGTGAGTTCTGGTGTAAGTTATGCACAGGGTTCAAGAGAGCGCTAGGTACAGATTCCATTCATTTATTCACATCTCACTTTTGCACCTCTCCTCAGCTATAACCTCAATATAAACCACACACACACACATACAAACAACACAAAAACACACATATAAAAAACACATACAAAACAGTGCAGGAATCTGAAGTGCGTTACGTACAGAGTGCAGGGATATGGAGTGCGTTACATACACTGTGCAAGGATATGGAGTGCATTACATACAGAGTGCAGGGATCTGGAGTGAGTTAAGTACAGAGTGCAGGGATCTTAAGTGCGTTACGTACAGAGTGCAGGGATATGGAGTGCGTTACGTACAGGGTGCAAGGATATGGAGTGCGTTATGTACAGGGTGCAAGGATATGGAGTGCGTTACATACAGAGTGCAGGGATCTGGAGTGAGTTACATACAGAGTGCTGGGATCTGGAGTGCGTTATGTACAGAGTGCAGGGATCTGGAGTGCGTTACTTACAGAGTGCAGGGATCTGAAGTACGTTACTTACAGAGTGCAGGGATCTGGAGTGCGTTAAGTACAGAGTGCAGGGATCTGGGGTGCGTTAAGTACAGAGTGCAGGGATCTGGAGTGTGTTATGTACAGAGTGCAGGGATCTGAAGTGTGTTAAGTACAGAGTGCAGGGATCTGAAGTGCGTTAATTATAGAGTGCAGGGTTATGGATTGTGTTACGTACAGAGTGCAGTGATCTGGAGTGGGCTACGTACAGAGTGCAGGGACCTGGAGTGCGTTAAGCACAGAGTGCAGGGATCTGAAGTGCGTTAATTACAGAGTGCAGGGATCTGAAGTGCGGTAAGTACAGAGTGCAGGGATCTGGAGTGCGTTATGTACAGAGTGCAGGGATCTGGAGTGCGTTATGTACAGAGTGCAGGGATCTGGAGTGTGTTACATACAGAGTGCAGGGATCTGGAGTGTGTTACATACAGAGTGCAGGGATCTGGAGTGCGTTATGTACATAGTGCAGGGATCTGGAGTGAGTTAAGTACAGAGTGCAGGGATCTGGAGTGAGTTAAGTACAGAGTGCAGGGATCTGGAGTGAGTTAAGTACAGAGTGCAGGGATCTGGAGTGAGTTAAGTACAGAGTGCAGGGATCTGGAGTGAGTTAAGTACAGAGTGCAGGGATCTGGAGTGAGTTAAGTACAGAGTGCAGGGATCTGGAGTGAGTTAAGTACAGAGTGCAGGGATCTGGAGTGAGTTAAGTACAGAGTGCAGGGATCTGGAGTGAGTTATGTACAGAGTGCAGGGATCTGGAGTGAGTTAAGTACAGAGTGCAGGGATCTGGAGTGAGTTATGTACAGAGTGCAGGGATCTGGAGTGAGTTATGTACAGAGTGCAGGGATCTGGAGTGCGCTACGTACATAGTGCAGGGATCTGGAGTGAGTTATGTACAGAGTGCAGGGATCTGGAGTGAGTTAAGTACAGAGTGCAGGGATCTGGAGTGAGTTATGTACAGAGTGCAGGGATCTGGAGTGAGTTACGTACAGAAAGGTGAGTTCTGGTGTAAGTTATGCACAGGGTTCAAGAGAGCCCTAGGTACAGAGTCCATTCATTTATTCACATCGCACTATTGCACCTCTCCTCAGCTATAACCTCAATATAAACCACACACACACATACAAACACACACATATAAAAAACACATACAAAACACACACAACAAACACACACAACAAACACACACACACACCTCTCCTCTGCCCTCCCCTTCCCCAAAGCTCTACCATCTTCCACATGGTTACCTTTACCTTTCTGTAGCTGGCTTTGTGACATCTTCTTTTCTTTTTCAGTGCACACTGCACACTCTTCTAATTTCCAGCTCCCAATCTCCCCTCCCCCATGCAGGAAGGAGATAAGATAACATGAAGCTCACCCCCTCCTCCTCTCCTTGATCATGCTGCACAGTGCACTCACAGACCAGCATTTCTCCCTGCTCTCAGTGCAGAGCAAGGAGGCTGCTATAGGAGCCGTGGGTAAAAATCAGTGGCGTAACCAGAGTTATGGGCGCCCGGGGCAGAATTTTTTTTCCGCCCCCCCCCCCCCCCCCCTTGTATAATCATCCACTCTGGTTATAAGGATCTGTAATGTATCCCTCTCAGGGCTTTCAGCATGCAAGGGGTAAATTATTGCAGGATTAATCATTTAACCCCTTACTGTAAGGGATTAACAGACTGACCCCCCCCCCACAACCACAGATCCCCCATCACAGACTGACCCCCCCACAATCACAGATCCCCCATCACAGACTGACCCCCTAAATAACAGACCTCTCATCACAGATGGATCCCCCCAATCACAGATAGACCCCCCACAATCACAGACCCCCTATTTAACAGACCTCAGACAGTAACCCCCACCATAGTGCAGACCTCAGACAGTAACCCCCAGTAGTGCAGACCTCAGACAGTAACCCCCACAATAGTGCAGACCTCAGACAGTAACCCCCATAATAGTGCAGACCTCAGACAGTAACCCCCATAATAGTGCAGACCTCAGACAGTAACCCCCATAATAGTGCAGACCTCAGACAGTAACCCCCATAATAGTGCAGACCTCAGACAGTAACCCCCATAATAGTGCAGACCTCAGACAGTAACCCCCATAATAGTGCAGACCTCAGACAGTAACCCCCAGTAGTGCAGACCTCAGACAATAACCCCCAGTAGTGCAGACCTTAGACAATAACCCCCAGTAGTGCAGACCTCAGACAGTAACCCCCACAATAGTGCAGACCTCAGACAGTAACCCCCACAATAGTGCAGACCTCAAACAGTAACCCCCAGTAGTGCAGACCTCAGACATTAACCCCCACAATAGTGCAGACCTCAGACAGTAACCCCCAGTAGTGCAGACCTCAGACAGTAACCCCCAGTAGTGCAGACCTCAGACAGTAACCCCCAGTAGTGCAGACCTCAGACAGTAACCCCCAGTAGTGCAGACCTCAGACAGTAACCCCCAGTAGTGCAGACCTCAGACAGTAACCCCCACAATAGTGCAGACCTCAGACAGTAACCCCCACAATAGTGCAGACCTCAGACAGTAACCCCCACAATAGTGCAGACCTCAGACAGTAACCCCTATAATAGTGCAGACCTCAGACAGTAACCCCCATAATAGTGCAGACCTCAGACAGTAACCCCCATAATAGTGCAGACCTCAGACAGTAACCCCCATAATAGTGCAGACCTCAGACAGTAACCCCCATAATAGTGCAGACCTCAGACAGTAACCCCCATAATAGTGCAGACCTCAGACAGTAACCCCCATAATAGTGCAGACCTCAGACAGTAACCCCCAGTAGTGCAGACCTCAGACAGTAACCCCCAATAGTGCAGACCTCAGACATTAACCCCCAATAGTGCAGACCTCAGACATTAACCCCCAGTTGTGCAGACCTCAGACAATAACCCCCAGTAGTGCAGACCTCAGACAGTAACCCCCAATAGTGCAGACCTCAGACATTAACCCCCAGTAGTGCAGACCTCAGACAATAACCCCCAGTAGTGCAGACCTCAGACAATAACCCCCAGTAGTGCAGACCTCAGACAGTAACCCCCAATAGTGCAGACCTCAGACATTAACCCCCAGTTGTGCAGACCTCAGACAATAACCCCCAGTAGTGCAGACCTCAGACAGTAACCCCCAATAGTGCAGACCTCAGACATTAACCCCCAGTAGTGCAGACCTCAGACAATAACCCCCAGTAGTGCAGACCTCAGACAATAACCCCCAGTAGTGCAGACCTCAGACAGTAACCCCCAGTAGTGCAGACCTCAGACAGCGGCGTGTGTGGTTTCCCTCAAGCGCGGGCTCCTCCTCCTCTGTGGGTGTGAACAGAGAGGAGGGCCGCCGCCGGGTGTACCAAGATGGCCGCCGCTCCGGAGCTAGGCCGAAGCCGGGGACTTTCCTAGGCCGAGGCTCCGGAGCGCTCCGCGGAGCCGGTGGATGGATTCGCCCCCCCCCCCATTTTTCGCCCGGTGCGACAGCCCCCCCTGCCCCCCCCCCCGCTACGCCACTGGTGAAAATCAACTGTTTCTTTTAACTGCAGAAGCCATGCTGTGAGTGCAGGGCTTCCACATGTCTGAAAAGACCCTGGACAGCAATGTATAAGCGCGCTGTTTCCCTTTATGCTGATTGCTTTAATCTGACAGCCGCAGCTGCACAGAGCAGAGTGTGTGTGTGTGTGTATATATATATATATATCTATTGGGCTCAAAATTTCAAGTCCTGAGCTACTAGCCAGGCCTCAAGATTTACTCGCCACCAGTTGCCCCACCTAATTCATACACTGCCCTGCGCCTAATTGAACCTGTAAACACGCCCTTATAGATTATCTCATGGAATGACACTGTTTTATGCAGAATCAAGTTACAAAATTAAATAATACCAACAACAACTTTAACAAAATGGGACAGGGCACTGGGGGCAGACCAGGAGGGACAGGGCACTGGGGGCAGACCAGGAGGGACAGGGCACTGGGGGCAGACCAGGAGGGACAGGGCACTGGGGGCAGACCAGGAGGGACAGGGCACTGGGGGCAGACCAGGAGGGACAGGGCACTGGGGGCAGACCAGAGGGACAGGGCACTGGGGGCAGACCAGAGGGACAGGGCACTGGGGGCAGACCAGAGAGACAGGGCAATAGAACTGGGTCTCTTCCCCATTCTCTTGCTGTCTCCTCTGCAACTCACATTCTCTCTCTCTCTCTCTCTCTCTCCTATTTATCTCATCATTAGGAGCCCCTGTGTGCGGCTCAATGCTTGCATATCCCCACTTTCACCTTTTATTCAGGCTAGCAGTGAGGAGAGGAGCTGCAGCACAGCGGGAGGGAGTACAATCCAGCGCTGAGATCCACACAACTGCACAGCCATTGACACCATAGAGCAGCGCACACTAACACCGCACAGCACACATTGAGACCAGTCTGTTCACAGTGCTCAGGCTGAACTGTTGGACACTTACATAGAGCACAAGGAGAAGAAAACCGCACAAACTGGAAGGCTGCCGCCCTCATGTCAGGGCAACTTTCAGTGAGCACTGCTCCAGAGTGGTAATTTTCACAATCCTCCACCTCACTCATTACTTCCTGCTCCCTGCTCTCTGCTCTCCAGCTACATTGGTCGGGGGAGGGGGGCAGGCTCAGAGAGGTCATACTGTTAGGTCCCATGGCTTAATGAGAATTGTAAGGAGAGCACCTGTGTACTGCTCTGCCTGTGCGTGGCTCACCAGAATACTTTTCCCGAGCATGCACCTTTCCTCTTCGGCCGCCAATCTCATCGGGACTCTTATTGTAGGCACAGATTGGAGGGAGATTGGTCATGCAGCCCTGTCATCACTCGTCCCCAGCTTAAATCCACTCGCCAAATGCTAGTAGGCGAGTGTAAATTTTGAGGGCTGTATATATATACAGTGCCTTGCGAAAGTATTCGGCCCTCTTGAACTTTGCGACCTTTTGCCACATTTCAGGCTTCAAACATAAAGATATAAAACTGTCATTTTTTTGTGAAGAATCAACAACAAGTGGGACACAATTATGAAGTGGAACGAAATTTATTGGATATTTCAAACTTTGTTAACAAATAAAAAACGGAAAAATTGGGCGTGCAAAATTATTCACCCCCTTTACTTTCAGTGCAGCAAACTCTCTCCAGAAGTTCAGTGAGGATCTCTGAATGATCCAATGTTGACCTAAATGACTAATGATGATAATAGAATCCACCTGTGTGTAATCAAGTCTCCGTATAAATGCACCTGCACTGTGATAGTCTCAGAGGTCCGTTTAAAGCGCAGAGAACATAATGAAGAACAAGGAACACACCAGGCAGGTCCGAGATACGGTTGTGGAGAAGTTTAAAGCCGGTTTTGGATACAAAATGATTTCCCAAGCTTTAAACATCCCAAGGAGCACTGTGCAAGCGATAATATTGAATTGGAAGGAGTATCAGACCACTGCAAATCTACGAAGACCTGGCCGTCCCTCTAAACTTTCAGCTTGTACAAGGAGAAGACTGATCAGAGATGCAGCCAAGATGCCCATGATCAATCTGGATGAACTGCAGAGATCTACAGCTGAGGTGGGAGACTCTGTCCATAGGACAACAATCAGTCGTATACTGCACAAATCTGGCCTTTATGGAAGAGCGGCAAGAAGAAAGCCATTTCTTAAAGATATCCATAAAAAGTGTTGTTTAAAGTTTGCCACAAGCAACCTGGGAGACACACCAAACATGTGGAAGAAGGTGCTCTGGTCAGATGAAACCAAAATCGAACTTTGGCAACAATGCAAAACATTATGTTTGGCGTAAAAGCAACACAGCACATCACCCTGAACACACCATACCCACTGTGAAACATGGTGGTGGCAGCATTATGGTTTGGACCTGCTTTTCTTCAGCAGGGACAGGGAAGATGGTTAAAACTGATGGAAAGATGGATGGAGCCAAATACAGGACCATTCTGGAAGAAAACCTGATTGAGTCTGCAAAAGACCTGAGACTGGGACGGAGATTTGTCTTCCAACAAGACAATGATCCAAAACATAAAGCAAAATCTACAATGGAATGGTTCACAAATAAACATATCCAGGTATTAGAATGGCCAAGTCAAAGTCCAGACCTGAATCCAATCGATAATCTGTGGAAAGAACTGAAAACTGCTGTTCACAAACACTCTCCATCCAACCTCACTGAGCTTGAGCTGTTTTGCAAGGAGGAATGGGCAAAAATTTCAGTCTCTCGATGTGCAAAACTGATAGAGACATACCCCAAGCAACTTATGAATGAATGAATGAATGAATGAATGGGAACTTATATAGCGCAGCACATGCGAAGTAAATCGCCTCTGGGCGCTTGTTGTTCCTGTCTCTCTTGAGATCAAAAGAGATGAGTCTTAATCTTTCTCCTAAAGACTAATGCCGCGTACACACGATCATTTTTTGTGATGAAAAAAAACGACGTTTTTTAAAACGTCATTTAAATTGATTGTGTGTGGGCAAAACGTCGTTTTTTGTCTTAAAAAAAACGACCAAAAAAAAATTCCAACATGCTTGAATTTTTTGTGTCGTTTTTTAAAACGTCGTTTTTTGTTTCACAAAAAGTCACCGTGTGTAGCAAAAACGTCGTTCAAAACGACGTTTTTCAACCCGCGCATGCCCAGAAGCTAGTTATGAAGCGAGCTTCAATGGAAAAGAGTGGTGAGCGTAACCTCGCTTTTTGTGAAAAAACGATGGTGTGTATGCAAAATTGTCTTTGAAAAGTGACGTTTCAAAAACGTCGTTTTTTACTTCACAGAAAACGTCGTTTTTTTTCATCGCAAAAAACGACCGTGTGTACGCGGCATTAGTAGTTCTCCTCCAGCCGAATGCAGGCTGGTAAGGCGTTCCATAGTCTGGGACCTTGGACAGCGAATCTCCTGTCTCCTTTGGACTTGTATCTGGCTTTCGGTATCTGAAGCCGATTTTGATTGGTGGATCGTAGAATACGATTGGGATTGTGAATTTTTAATTTTTCACATAGATAATGGGGAGCATTCCCATGGATACATCTATGCGCTAGACAGAGAGCTTTAAAGGTGATTCTGTCTTTAACTGGTAGCCAGTGAAGGGATCTCAGTGAAGGTGAGATCAATTCCCAGGGTTTTTTCCCAGTCACAAGTCTGGCGGCCGTATTTTGAACGACTTGAAGACGAGCGATTTGGTACTTGGGGAGTCCGAGGTAAAGGGCATTTGCATAGTCCAGTCTGGAGTTTACAATTGCTCCCACCACGACCGCTATATCTTTCTTGGGAATAAAAGGCGTGAGTCTGCGTAGTAGGCGCAGCAGATGGTGAGATCCGCTGACTACTGCCCCTATTTGTGCGTTCATTGTCATGTCGGAGTCAAAGATGACCCCAAGACTTTTGACTTTGGCGCTAGGGGTGATGATTTTGCCCAGAATGGGCGGGGGGATCCAGGTTGTTGTCGATTGATTCCTACGCTTGGCGTGAAACAGAAGGAGTTCTGTTTTCGCTCCGTTGAGTTTGAGATAACTCTTTGTCATCCAGTTCTCTATCAAAGAGAGGCATGTCTCTAGATTGAGGTGGTGATCCTTTTTATTGCAAATGCGGAAGTACAGTTGCGTGTCGTCTGCATATGAGTGATATAGCAGTTTTTGGCTGCTGATGATTTCGAAAAGAGGACGCACATAGATGTTGAATAACATCGGCGACAGGGGAGATCCTTGAGGGACCCCGCACGATAATGTGCGTTGTTCAGAAGTGAAGGGTCCTAGCTTCACTATTTGCGAACGGTTTTCCAAAAAAGAGGAGAACCAGGATAGATCTGCGACTTTGGCTATTTTAGCCAGCCGAGTCAATAGCAGCTTGTGATCAACTGTATCAAAGGCTGCGCTTAGGTCCAGCAAAACCAGAAGAGAAGATTCTCCTTCGTCTGCGGCCTCGAGAACGTCGTCCCATATCTTAAGCAATGCTGTTTCCGTCCCGTGACCGGGACGGAATCCTGATTGAAGTGGGTCGAGTAAGTTGTGGGTATCTAGATGCAGTTGCAGCTGCTGTACCACAGCTTTCTCCATTACCTTGGAGAGAACATTTAGGCCTGTTATGGGGCGCCAGTTGAGTGGATCCTTAGGATCCAGGGTGGCTTTCTTCAAGATGGGTTGAATGAAACCCTCCTTCAGCTGGGAGGGCATTATGCCCTCCCTGAAGGATTGGTTGATAAGCTGCGTGACAGGAGGTGCCAGGATATCGGCGCATTCCTTGAGCAGTTTAGTGGGGATAATATCATTTGGCGCAGTGCTGTTGCGCAGAGTGCCGATGATATTTTTAGTGGTCTGAATAGAGATGGGTTCCAGCGTGAACTCACCTAACTGTGGTGAATTGCTGCCGGTGCTGTGTAAATGACTACGTGGGGGGCTGGGAGAGCAATTGTTCTGCTGAATGCTTTGCCGGATTGCCTCAATTTTGTTAATAAAGCAATCCGACAACTCATCGCAAAATTCTTGTGTATCCAAGTTGGGGGCTTCCAGACATCCTGGATTCATGGTCTGAGTGACCAGCTTGAAGAGTTCGCGGGGTCGATTTAGGGCACTGTTGATAGCCTCAGAAAAATAGTCTTTCTTGGCTTCGAAGATTTGCTTGTAGTATTTTCTGGTTTTTGCCTTGTAGATCGAGAGGTTCTCATCTGAAGAGCTTCTTTTCCAGGCTGCTTCTGCCCTTCTGCGCTCTTGCTTCAGTAACGCCAGCTGGTTGTTGAACCAGCCAGAGTTATTTTTCCTGATCAGAGTCTTTCGTTTCGGCGCAATCAAGTCAGCTGACTGCAATAGTGCTGTGTTTATGGCCTCCAGAGTTTCTTCCGCTGTTTGGTGCGGTTGAATTGTGTTTAATTTTTCCCCTAACGTGGCTTTGAAGAGTTCCGAGTGGAGCTTCTTCTGACATCTGGTCCAGTGTGTTGTCACTGGATTTGATGTTTTTGTTAGGGGGGGGAATTCAGAAATAATGAACTTTATTGCATGGTGATCTGTCCATGGCAATGGTTCATTATCCAATATTTTTATTTCCAGATCTTGTCTGAAAATAAGATCGAGCGTATGACCTGAAGCATGTGTGGGCCCACATACTAGTTGCTGAAGCCCTAATCCTTCCAAGTGGTCGATGCAGGCGTCAGCAATGGGGTCTTGCGGGGAGTTGGCCCAGAGGTTGAAATCCCCGAGCAGCAAAAGGTGTTTGCTGTTCAGGGTATAGGTGGAGACAAAGTCCGTCAAAGATGGGAGCAGCTGCGACTTGGGGCCGGGTGGCCTATAGCAGAGTAGAATCCGGACGGTCTCCTGGCCGTTTACTTGCAGTTGAAGAGTAAGGGTTTCCATGAATGGAAGAGGGTTTTGGAGGCTTGGTTTTGTGATCGCAAGACGCGTCTTATGGATCACCGCCAGTCCTCCTCCTCTTTGCCCTATTCTGTTTTCCGTTATAATACGGTAGTTTTCTGGCACCAATTCTCCTAGAATGGAGTTACAGTCGGCTGTGAGCCAGCAAAAGTACAAAGTATTAACTTAATTTTATTTTTCAGTTAAAAAAGTTTGAAATATCCAATAAATTTTGTTCCACTTCATGATTGTGTCCCACTTGTTGTTGACTCTTCACAAAAAATTACAGTTTTATATCTTTATGTTTGAAGCCTGAAATGTGGCAAAAGGTCGCAAAGTTCAAGGGGGCCGAATACTTTCGCAAGGCACTGTATATGTATACACACACATACATACTACTATGTATACAGTGGAACCTCGGATTGCGAATAGCGCAGTTAACGAGCGTTTTGCAATACAAGCAATATTTGTTTTTTATTTTGACTCGGTTTGCAAGTGTTGTCTCGCAAAATGAGCAGGATTCAAGCCTCTGCAGTGTACAGTACCACATTTGGCCAGAGGTGCGGGGGCGCCTGAGCCATTCGGAAATACTCAGAAATACTCAGTTTCCGAGCCTTTCCGAGGTTTTCTGAATGCAGACGAAAGATCTCAGAGTATTTACGAGTCTCTCCGCTGCCCCCCACCTCTGGCCACATGCGGTAGTGCGTGCCATAGAAGTCAATGTGGAACAAATAATTTTCGTTTTCATTGACTTTTATGAGAAAACGTTGATATGCGAGTGCTTTGGATTACAAGCATTCTCCTGAAATGGATTATGCTCATAATCCTATGTACAACTGTACATATATATATACAACTTTCAGAAGGGATGCTATTGTAAATTTAGTGGGGTGAGAGACTTATCTGCTCTCACTCAGGTGTATTTATGGTAAATTTGGATTACTGTCAGCCCTGAATTGTCCTGTGGGTCATTCGATGCTCCGGAGATGCAGCCTCATCTCTGAGCAGTAGGTGGCCCAGAGGGGTTCAGGCAGAGCCACTTTTTTCAGCAGCCAATTAGAGGAGTGTTTCCCTCGCGGGGCATGCTGGGGAGGGGTATATCTGTGGCAGACGCCATTTTTTCTGAGGTTCTTCGCGGGTTCCTGGTATGAGGTGTGGAACCCACCTTCAGGGTGTGCACACATCACGGCCCCGTCATCATGGCCTACCTGGCCGGGGCCCGTGCTACGCAGAGTTCCAAACTCTAGGCCTCATGGCTCAGAGCAACTAGAATTGCCAAGGGGCCCCAGTGACTTACTGGGTCTCCACACTTCAAGAGAAAAGGATCCCAAGCTGGGTGCTGTTCAGTGGGGAGTCGGTCTGAGGTGAGCCCGGAGACAGGTGAACCAATAGGGCGCAGACAAAACCATCAGGGATATGAGTGACCGGACACTGACAGGTTGTATGCAGCAAACTGTCTGTTGGTGGCTCCTTTATTATTGACTGAAAGGATTTGCTCTATCGTTCTCAAGTATCGGACCTGTGGCAGAGGCCTTTACTAATTTATCAGAGCCAAGTCAGTGGCAGAGACTTGTTCCTTGCACTGCACCCACTCCAGCTGGAGGGGCGACAAAAGAAAAGAATACATCCGAGAGGCAGGACTGCTTCTGTTCAATATCCATAGCCTGAATCTGCAAAGTTATTCTTTTTCACCAAATACAAAAAAGAGGGGGGTGCAATCAGCGCAGAAATATGAGCAATTAATATAAATAAAGCAAAAATCGCAATAAAGTGAAAAAGTGAAAAACCTTAAAGACCGGTAATGCCAGTTGAACACTAAACAGGATATTCACAAAATCCAAAAGTGACAAATATAAAAGAAAAAACAGTGCAGCGCAAAACCCATAGGACTATATTCAAATGAATATATATATATATATATATATATATATATATATATATATATATATATATATATATATATATTGTGTGAAACAAACAATATATAGGAAGAATAATTATACTAAATTGATGAAATAAAGTCCACAGAAATATGTAAGAGAAATCCAGATAGCCAAATCTTAAAATTCTCCACCACCTGACGATGAGAAGCCAAAAACTTAACCACTTCCTTACTGGGCACCCCTTCCTGACCAGGTGAAATTTCAGCTTCTGGCACTGCGTCGCTTTAACTGACAATTGCGCGGTCGTGCGACGTGGCTCCCAAACAAAATTGGCGTCCTTTTTTCCCCACAAATAGAGCTTTCTTTTGGTGATATTTGATCATCTCTGCGGTTTTTATTTTTTGCGCTATAAACAAAAAAAGAGCGACAATTTTGAAAAAAAGTCAATATCTTTTACTTGTTACTATAATAAATAGCCAATTTTTTTAAAAAAATTCTCAGTTTAGGCCGATACGTATTATTCTACATATTTTTGGAAAAAAATAAAAAGTTATAGCGCTTACAAAATAGGGGACAGAATTATTATTAATTTTTATTATTATTTTTTTTTACTAGTAATGGCGGCAAACTGCGATTTTTATTGGGACTGCGACGTTATGGCGGACACATCGGACACTTGACACATTTTTGGCGCCATTCACATTTATACTGCGATCAGTTCTATAAAAATGCACCGATTACTGTATAAATGTGACTGGCAGTGAAGGGGTTAACACTAGGGGGTGAGGAAGGGGTTAAATGTGTATCCTGGGTGTGTTTTAACTGTGTGGGGGGAGGGGGGTGACTGGGGGAGGTGACCGATGCTGTGTCCCTATGTACAAGGGACACAGACCGGTCTCCTCTCTCCTTGACAGGACGTGGAGCTCTGTGTTTACACACAGAGCTCCACGTCTTGTCCCTGTAGCCGCCGATTGTGAGTGCCTGGCGGACATCGCGGCCGCTAGGCGCGCGCATCGGTATCTCAAGGATGCAGCGGGCACACGCGCGCGCCCTCTAGTGGCCAGGAATACCACAGGGCGCATATATGCGCCCTGTCAGAGATTCAGAACCACCCGACGGCCGCATATATTCTTACGGCCGTCGGGAAGTGGTTAAAGTGATCCCTCCACCAGTAAGGATGGGTACTCTCACCTTCACATGTAGACCACTATTTTACTAGATGGTCAAATGAGCAGGTATCTCAGCATAGGAGACCAGGAAGCAGGATAGCTTTTCGGATCCTCAAAGGTCAGCGGTGCATACAGACCCAAACATGAAAAAAGGAATCACAGATCTAAGAGCTCTCCGCTAAACTCAAGCATTTATTTAAAAGGTAGTAAAAGCACAGGCTACTCACATTTTTGCCAATATAAAACGGCTGTAAACATACAGGATGTGTATGGACAACTAAATGTTCCAAAAAGGACGACAGAAAGCGACGTGTCTTCAGACTCCTGAACCCCCATACGCGTTACGTTTTGCAACTTCCTCAGCAGGGTGAAACCCGAACTGTCACCAGCTTGCCTTTATATGCACTGCCATTATCACCTTCAAGTAAAATGCTGCTATCTGTCCTCTGAGATCTTCAGTCATCCCCAGGGAGAGCTGTGCTGTGTGCTGGACAGTTCCCCCAGACTTTCCTACAGACTAAATAATATACACTGACTTAATTATTTTCACCAAAGAAGTGTGGCACTATACATTTTTGCCTTCATTTATGAAGAAAGTTTATTTATTTGCAAAATTTGATAACAGAAACAAAGAAAAACTTTTTTTTTCAAACTTTTCGGTGAACTTTCATTTATTTAGCAAAAAAAAAGTGGCGATTAAATACTACCAAAAGAAAGCTCTATTTATGTGAAACATATGGGTACTGAGTGGCATGACTGCGCAATTGTCATTCAAAATGCGACAGCACTGAAAGCTTAAAATTGGCCTGGGCAGGAAGAGGGTGAATGTAGCTGGTATTGAAGTGCCCGGTATGGAAGTGCCCAGTATTGACGTGCCCGGTATTAAAGTGGTCAAATCACTATTGCAATCCTCTGATAATGCAGACATCAGTGATGTATTATATACCTGAAATTGAACACTTTTGACACTCACTACTAAGTGGAATGGATTAAAATACATTTTGACTATTCATCCAAGTGTACACTGTGTTCTGTTAGTGTTTTCATTTATATTTCATCCTTAAGCAATGTTGTGTCCTTGTAGTTGCCTGTTCTCACCCGGAATACAATAATATTTCATTATCTGTGTAGCCTTGATAGTAAGTCAAGCAACGTCTTTTTTTGCTGCGAGACAAGGGGCAGAGAGATGATAGATGATGTATAACAAATTCTGTGCGCTGAGAGACTAACAATATCTCCGTAAACTGTGATTCTCGAGATGACATTCCTCTTATGGAAAGCAATACATACTTGAAATAGTTTGCTGCTTTGTTTTCATGTATACAAACAGCTTCGCTGTGACTAATAATAACAAAACGCTGCTCTGCGATAATGAGCGTTCTGTCAGTCCCCCTTTTTTGCTTTGTGAAACAATGCCTTTGAAATGATGCCGAAAGAATTGAGTAAATATATGGAAGCGTATGAAGCAGAATAAGCAGATCAATAAACACTGCTCCATGCTTATTTTAGAAAGCTTTTTGAATAAGTGCCAAATCCACATAAGTGCACTATAGAGCAATTATAACAGAACAAACAGGCAGACAAGAGACATGATGTAATATAATGGGGTAGGGATAAGGTCATCCACATGAGGCCAAGTGCAATCACATCTTTACTATGACCCACACTAAATATTACATAAATGTGGGAAATCTTAAAGGGGTTGTAAAGGTAATTTTTTCCCCCCCTAAATAGCTTCCTTTACCTTAGTGCTATACAGTGCCGATCCTGACCTTCCTGGGGCCCTAAGCAAAATGACATGTCACATTAAAGTTGAGAAGCGGGGGGCGCTGCCGATAGTGACATGTCACATTAAGGGTCCTTTCACACTAGCGGACCGTTCATCCGTTCATTACAAGTCCTTTTACGGACTTGTAATGAACCCCTATGGGAGCGGATCCGTTAGCGGATGATGCATCCGCTAACGTCCGCCAGATCCGCATCCGTTTTTGCGGACGGAAGAATGTCCTATTTTGTTTCCGTCCGGCCAAACGGATCGGATGCAAACGGACAGACGGTCCGTTTCCATCCGACTCCCCATAGGGGAGAGCGGAGGAGAGACGGGGCGGTCCCTGCACAGTGTGCGGGGACCGCCCTGTCCGCCCGACAGCTCAGCGGAGACCCCCCGCTGAGCTGACGGACACACGGAGCGGACCGAAAAATGGACCGCTCCGTGTGTAAGGAGCCTAAAGAAATCGGAAATTACATCTTACATTAAAGTGAGAAACGGGGAGTGCTGACTTCTTACCTCTTCTCCCATACAGCCAGCAAGTAGAGAAACGGGGTGAGGGGCCGAAAATGACTTCTCATCAGTAATTTGGGGGGCCCTCCGCAGCTTTGCATAGTGAGCCTATAGGGCGGATCGGCCCTGGTGCTATATAAGCGGACGGTTTGGGACTTTAAATGAGGCCATAGACAGAGTGGAGGTATATGAGTCAAAGTGCATATTTATAGATCATAAAATTAGTAAAAAACATATCAAAAAGAAGGACCACATAGAAAAAAGACATTATAGTAAACATCATTCCATATTTGTTCACACAATCATATGTACAGTCCAGTCCAATAGTTTGGACACACCTTCTCATTCCAAGAGTTTTCTTTATTTTCATGACTATGAAAATTGTAGAGTCACACTGAAGGCATCAAAACTATGAACTAACACATGTGGAATTATATACATAACAAAAAAGTGTGAAACAACTAAAAATATATGTCATATTCTAAGTTCTTCAAAGTAGCCACCTTTTGCAGCAGACACATCTCTAGAACACCTGATAAGAGGAGACTGTGTGAATCAGGCCTTCATGGTAGAATATCTGCTAGGAAACCACTGCTAAAGAAAGGCAACAAGCAGAAGAGACTTGTTTGGGCTAAAGAACACAAGGAATGGACATTAGACCAGTGGAAATCTGTGCTTTGGTCTGATGAGTCCAAATTTGAGATCTTTGGTTCCAACCACCGTGTCTTTGTGCGACGCAGAAAAGGTGAACAGATGGACTCTACCTGATGGTGTGGGGGTGCTTTGCTGGTGACACTGTTGGGGATTTATTCAAAATTGAAGGCATACTGAACCAGCAAGGCTACCACAGCATCTTGCAGCGGCATGCTATTCCATCCGGTTTGCATTTAGTTGGACCATCATTTATTTTTCAACAGGACAATGACCCCAAACACACCTCCAGGCTGTGTAAGGGCTATTTGACCAAGAAGGAGAGTGATGGGGTGCTGCGCCAGATGACCTGGCCACCACAGTCACCGGACCTGAACCCAATCGAGATGGTTTGGGGTGAGCTGGACCGCAGAGAGAAGGCAAATGGGCCAACAGGTGCTAAGTATCTCTGGGAACTCCTTCAAGACTGTTGGAAGACCATTTCAGGTGACTACCTCTTGAAGCTCATCAAGAGAATGCCAAGAGTGTGCAAAGCAGTAATCAAAGCAAAAGGTGGCTACTTTGAAGAACCTAGAATATGACATATTTTCAGTTGTTTCACACTTTTTTGTTATGTATATAATTCCACATGTGTTAATTCATAGTTTTGATGCCTTCAGTGTTACTCTACAATTTTCATAGTCATGAAAATAAAGAAAACTCTTGGAATGAGAAGGTGTGTCCAAACTTTTGGTCTGCACTGTATATATGATTGTGTGAACAAATATGGAATGATGTTTACTATAATGTATTTTTTCTATGTGGTCCTTCTTTTTAATATGTTTTTTACTAATTTCATGATCTATAAATATGCACTTTGACTCATATACCTCCACACTGTCTATGGCCTCATTTAAAGTCCCAAACCTTCCGCTTATATCCTCAAACAGGGATGGAGGCACACCCTATATGTGACTCATTTAAAGTCCAAAAACAATTGTTTCCCCACTTTACCTTAGTGCAGTCCTCCTTCACTTACCTCACCCTTCGATTTTTCTTTTAAATGTCTTTATTTCTTCTAAGAAATCCTCACTTCCTGTTATTCTGTCTGTAACTCACCACGGTAAACGAGGCTTTCTTCCTGGTGTAGAGAAAGCCTCTTGAGGGGGGAGGGGGCGAGCAGGAGTGTCAGGATGCCCACTAGCACACAACTTATTTTCTCTATCTGCAAAGTAGAGAGTGTCCTGCCTGTTCGCCCCCTCCCCCTCAAGAGGCTTTCTCCACACCAGGGAGAAAGTTTTGCATTACTGTGTGGTGTTACAGACAGAAGAACAGAAAGTGAGGATTTCACAGAAGAAATTAGGACATTTAAAAGCAAAATGGAAGGATGAGGTAAGTGAAGGAGGACTGCACTAAGGTAAAGGAAGCTATTTAGAAAAAAAAATAAAAATTGTACCTTTACAACACCTTTAACTCCAAAGGTGAAAACAAATAAAACATTAATTAAAAGAAAGAAGTTCAGTGGTACAAATTTAGGAATACTGGAGGCGTTGCTAAAAGCCGTCAATTCGGTAAGCTTTTTGTTTCTAAATGGCACTAGAGGTAAGGTGTTGAATTGTGGTAGCCATAGATAATAGTTCGGAAATAAAAATATAGGTATACGTGTGACTAACTTAAAGCTAAGCTCCAGGAATTCAGACATTTTTTTTATGTAATAGATTACTTCACAGATAGCAAGCAGCTGAGCTGCAAGTTTGAAAATGACTTGCTAAGCTATTGCTAGACTTTCACAAGTTTGTTGCACAATTGCAGCAAGTCCACATTGCATGACTCCAGATCAACTTTCTTTGCAAACATTCTGCAAGTCTACTGCAAGTTCTGGTTCAGTTATGTTGTGCAATAGTCATCCCACCACAGGGGTCACTGTGGCTGAATTGTCATGACTTACAGAGCTCTTGCTCTCACCACTGCAACTTTGCTCTTGCTATAGTCTTGCCACGCACACTTGCTACGAATTGAAAAAGTGTCAATTTAAGGGCCCAGATTCAGATAGAATTAGACTATCGTAGAGTATCAGAAATACACTACGCCCCCGTTTTTTACCTGGCTCTACGTGGAATCCAGGTAGATTTTGTCCAGTAAACGACGGCGGCGTAGTGTATTTCTCCCGTCGCAATCCATCTGCGCGAGTAGGGGGCGTGAATCATTTAAAATAGGCGCGTTCCCGCGGCGATCGAACTGCGCATGCTCCGTTCGCAAATTTCCCGCCGTGCATTGCGCGAAATCACGTCGTTACGTCATTCGTTGTTTGAGTAGCGTCGTTTACGAACATTTCTATTCCCGAACGACTTACGTAAAAAAAAAAAAAAATAATAAAATTCGACGCGGGAACGACGGCCATACTTAACATGGGCTACGCACCGTTAGACCAGCAAATAGCTGGTCTAACAGTACGTAAAAAAAAATAGACGTAAGCGATTGCGAAGACCACTCGTATATTCGTGGATCACCGTAAAAACTCATATGCATATCCCGACGCATGAAAACGACGCAAACTCCTCCCAGCGGCCGCAAAAATATCGCAGAGTAGATCCGAAGGCTTACGAAGACGTAAGCCTCTCGGATCGAAGCCCGAAGCCGCCGTATCATGGTTTGAGGATTCAAACTAGTGATACGGCGCGCGAAATTTGAAATTACTCCTGTCTAACACCAGTTAGACAGGCGTAATTGCTCTGTGAATCTGGGCCAAGGTTTTTAAGATAGATTCTGAGCTCCCAGGATGCACCTGTTTCTTTTTCACAGAATGAGGAATGATGGGAGCTTTTATTAAAGAGGTTGTAAACTTCTCTGTGAAAGTTGTAACTATAGGTAACCCTAGAATAAGGCTTACCTATAGGTACTGTAAATATCTCCTAAACGTGCGCCGTATAGGAGATACTGTATTTACTGTGTTTTGCTCAAATGAGCTTACCGGCACATGCACTGTGAAGAAACGGCTCCTGGTGCTGTATCTTAATGAGCGAGTGCCGTGACTGGCAGGCCCGGACTGGCCATAGGGCATACCGGGAAAATGCCCGGTGGGCCGCGGCGGCCCGCAGGCCGGTTGTGGCCCGCGAACGGCCCTCGCGGCCCGGGGGCCGATTGCGGCCCACTTACGGCCCTTGCGGCCCACGAACGGCCCCCGGCGGCTATTGAGCCTCACTGTGCCCATCAAATGCAGCCACTGGGCCCATCAAATGCTGCTACTAGCTAGGCCATCAGTTGTCATCACTGTGCCATCAAACACAGGCACTGTGCCATGCCATCAAACGCAGCCACTGTGCCATCAATTGTCACCACTGTGCCATGCCATCAAACACAGCCACTGTGCCATGCCATCAAACACAGCCACTGTGCAACCAATTGTCACCACTGTGCCATGCCATCAATCACAGCCACAGTGCCATCAATTGTCACCACTGTGCCATGCCAACAAATGCAGCCACTGTGCCATCAATTGTCACCACTGTGCCATGCCATCAAACGCAGCCACTGTGCCATCAATTGTCACCACTGTGCCATGCCATCAAACGCAGCCACTGTGCCATCAATTGTCACCACTGTGCCATGCCATCAAACACAGCCACTGTGCCATCAATTGTCACCACTGTGCCATGCCATCAAACGCAGCCACTGTGCCATGCCATCAAACACAGCCACTGTGCCCTTTAATTGTTGACTCTGTGTCAATTAATGCCACTGTTCCCTTTAATTGGTGCCACTGTGCCTATTGATGCCACTGTGCCCTTGATGCCACTGTGCCCATTGTCGCCACTGTGCCCATTGTCGTGGCTGAGCCACTGTCTATCTATCTCCACTGTCTATCTATCTTCTATCTATCTTCTTTCTTTATCTATCTTCCTTCCTTTCTATCTATCTATCTATTTTTATCTATCTATCTAGATCTATCTACCTATCTTCCTTCCTTCTCTTCTTTTTTTCTATCTTTATCTATCTTCCTTCCTTACTATCTTTTATCTTTATCTATCTTTCTTCCTTCCTTTATCTACCTTTCTTTCTGTATCTATCGTCCTTCCTTCCCTTCTTTCTTTCTATCTTTATCTTTCTTTCTTTCTTTATCTATCTTCCTTCCTTTCCTTCTCTATCTATCTATCTATCTATCTATCTATCTATCTATCTATCTATCTATCTATCTATCTATCTATCTATCTATCTATCTATCTATCTATCCATCCATCCATCCATCCATCCATCTATCTATCTATCTATCTATCTATCTATCTATCTATCTATCTATATATCTATCTATCTATCTATCTATCTATCTATCTATCTATCTATCTATCTATCTATCTATCTATCTATCTATCTATTTATCTTCCCTTCTTTCTATATTTATCTATCTTTATTTATTTATCGATCTTCCTTACCTTCTTTCTTTATATCTTTCTTTATCTATCTTCCCTTCTTGCTTTCTATCTTTATCTATATTTCTTTCTCTATCTATCTATCTTCCTTCCCCTCTTTCTTTCTATATTATTCATTCTTTCTTAATCCATCTTCCTTACTTTCTATCTATCTATATCTATTTATCTATCTTCCTTCCTTCCCTTCTTTCTTTCTATCTTTATCTATCTTTTTATCTTCCTTCCTTCATTCCTTTCTCTCTATCTATCTTCCTTCCTCCCCTTATTTCTTTCTATCTTTTATCTTTCTTTATCTTCCTTCCTTCCCTTCTTTCTATCTGTATCTATCTATCTATCTATCTATCTATCTATCTATCTATCTATCTATCTATCTATCTGTCTGTCTGTCTGTCTGTCTGTCTGTCTGTCTGTCTGTCTGTCTGTCTGTCTGTCTATCTATCTATCTATCTATCTTCCTTTCTTTCTATCTTAATCTTTCAATCTATCTTTCTTTATCTCACCCCACATCCCGTCATTAACGCCCGCTGTGCCCCCCCCCCCCCGGGCTGCTCAGTCTAAAATGCCCGGTCCTATTTTTTGTCCCAGTCCGGGCCTGGTGACTGGTGGCTCCCGCATGCATGCAGGAGAGTGACGTCACACAACTCTGGCCAGTCACAGAGCCGGAGTCCGAATCCCCAGAAGGATGACAGGCGAAGATGGATGCGGCCTGCATCGGGGACGGCGCAGGCCTCGTTTGCAGGTAAGTGTCACATAATGTGCTAATATAAGATGCATAATAGCACATTATGCTTTTCCTTGCAGAGGCAAAAGAAGGAAGTAAAACCCATCAGGGTTTACTTCCTATTTAAAGTGGTTGTATACCCCGCTTTCAAATTTTTACCTACAGCCTGGTAAGCCCATAATAAGGCTTACCTGTAGTTAAAATGAATATCTCCTAAACCTGACGTCAGCGGTGCATGCACTCTAAAGGCCCGGTGAATGCTGTCGGAAAATCAGAGCTCCTCGCCGGAAAGAGGACTCCCGGCTCTGGCCACTTACAGCACCAGGGCCGAGGAACCCAGAAGAAATGCACAGGGAACATGTCAGCTGCCTCAGCGGTGCTTCATTCTAAGCTAAATATTTCATAATGAGCTAGTATGCGATGCATACTAGCTCATAATGCCTTTGCCTTACAGTTTTTTTTTTTTTTTCTGGGTATACAACCTCTTTAACTACTTCAGATCCGTGCTATAGCCGAACGACAGCTACATTGCAGACCTAATTTGCTAGGAGGGCATCCATGGACGTCCTCCCATTCTCGAGTTGCCTGCTGCAGGGCGTGCACGCCGCGCTCTGTGATCAGCGAATCTATGAGCCTCGCTGGATCACAGATCAGAGAAAGGGGTTGATCCAGACCCCTTACCACGTGATCAGCTGTCAGCCAATGACAGCTGATCATGTGATGTAAACAGAGTCGGTAGCGCGAGGAGAAAAAAAAAAGCCGATCATCGGCGGCTGTTAGAGGAACATCAGTCCCAATCAAGGAGAGCAGCCGCCTGCTCATCTCTACCACCTTGCAGTGCACAAAAGTACTGCCTTTCAGTGCCCACAGTGCCGCCCACAGTGCCACCCATCAGTGCCCACAGTGCCGCCCACAGTGCCACACATCAGTGCTCACAGTGCCACCCATCAGTGTCCATAGTGCCATCTATCAGTGTCGCCAATCAGTGTCACCTACCAGTGCCACCCATCAGTGTTACCTACCAGTGCCCATCAGTGTCACCTACCAGTGCCAATCAGTGCCACCCATCAGTTCCATCTTATCTGTGCCCATCATTGCCGCCTTATCTGTGCCCATCAGTGCCGCCTTATCTGTCCCCATCAGTGCCACCTCGGCAGCACATATCAATGAAGGAGAAAAAGTACCTGTTTGCTAAATTTTATAACAAATTACAAAACATGATATTTTTAAAAAAAAAATCCCATGTTTTTTTGTTTGTTTAGCAAAAAATAAAACCCCCAGCGGTGATTAAATACCACCAAAAGAAAGCTCTATTTGTGTGAAAAGAAATGATAAAAATTGTATTTGGGTACAGCGTTGTATGACCGCTCAATTGCCATTCAAAGTGTGTCAGCTCTGAAAGCTGGAAATTGGTCTGGGCAGGAGGGGGTTTAAGTGCCCAGTAAGGAAGTGGTTAAAGCTAGACAATCTCTATATCTGTTAAACAGTAAATTTATTCCAGGCCCCATCTAGTGGCCAAATATTATATTGCAGGGAGGACAAACAATGAGTTTCAAGCTGAACACATATTATTTACAGTATGTCACAAGAGCTGGGACATGCTTGATTAACACAATCAGTGCTAAAGCAAAGTATTGTGTTTGCTCCAATTAATATTATTATTATAATCAAATCACATACTCCACGAGATGTATAGGGAAGCTAAAAACAAGATTCAACTGTCCCAGAAATACCGGGAAATATCTTAATAGTTCAGAATCACTAGAAGTAATCCATGATGTAAATCAGTGCTGTTCTTGCTCTCACGCAGGATGAGAATATTGTCTTAGGTGACACCTTTCAAGAGATTATTGAGATGAATTTCTCAATAAGATTTAATTTCCTGGTAGCTTCATTTTTCTCTTGCTACTGCAGACAATGAGGAATCTGCATCTCCATACTATTTTTATAGTGTCTATAGTCGCAGCATCAGCCAAGTAGTGCTGAGAGAAGGAGTTAGCAGTGTGATGGAGTTGAGATTTTGTTGGCAGAAAGATACTGACAGATGTAGCTTAGCATATACTATGTAAGCGTTTATGTCTCTAAAAGAAGACTTTAAGTACACATGTGCCCACACAAAATATTAAATAATGGCACTTTTGACAACCCCTTGGAATGTATCAGTGGCTGTACCTAGGGATAGAAAGTAAGTGACTACTGTGTGCAATTGGAACCTCTATAGGCACCTCTGGAGGAGTGACCTATTTATGTAAACAGGCACCGTGGTCATAAATGCAAATTAAATGCAGGAGTCCATAGCATAAGTTCAGACAAGGTGGTTCAAATAATGTGTAGTTCAGGGTGCACCTATGTGGGTAGGTGATCATAAAAGTACATCAGGTGTTTCTCGCAGTGGATCTGGTGCTCCCCCTTGTGGGTCCCCACTCACCAGAGGCACTCACCCCTGCTGGGGTAGAATGCGTGTCAGACAAAGAGCTGCTCCTTCGTGTCATTCCCCCGTTCCTGGGTTCCTGATGTGTGTCCTTATTACGAGTGGTTAGATTCAATTGGATCCAAGAATTCCTCCAGGGAATCCAGCAGGGGTGAGTGCCTCTGGTGAGTGGGGACCCACAAGGGGGAGCACCGGATCCACTGCGAGAAACACCTGATGTACTTTTATGATCACCTACCCACATAGGTGCACCCTGAACTACACATTATTTGAACCACCTTGTCTGAACTTATGCTATGGACTCCTGCATTTAATTTGCATTTATGACCACAGTGCCTGTTTACATAAATAGGTCACTCCTCCAGAGGTGAAAAAATGATATTGCGCTCGTTAGTGTGAAAACAAAAGCAGCGATCAAAAAGTGTTATACTACACAAAAAGACAATTCCGGGTAGAGAGATTTGAGTGCGTGGTGACGTCAGACGTTCTGACGTCACCACGCACTCAAATCTCTCTACCCGGAATACGGGCTGTTTGTTGTAAGCCGGCCTGCTGATATGTTTACACGCGATGTTTCTTCACTTTGATGTAAGTGCAAGTCCGCTTTTTTAACCAAATAAATGAAGGTTTTATGATATGTGAGGCATTTGTTTTTTATGTGCCTGTGGATGACCCATCGGGAGATATTCATACATCTGAGAACCAGGCTGTCTCTTTGGACCTTCCCATTGACCGTTACTGATTATTGCAGACCGTATCACGCTTTAAATGATCTCCTATCACTAAGAGATCATTGATTTTTGGTAAGAGGCTTCTTGTGATTTCGGTGGAGGTCTTGTCTATACCAACACTTTTTCCATTTGATTTACTGGCACTCGTGGGATCACTTATCATGAACGTTTTTCACTATGTTGATGGACTTATCTACTTTGTGATTCACTTATGAATTTTGTTTCACTTGTGATTTTGTTTAATAGTATTATCAGTTTACACTTATAATTTTTAGCGCGATCTCATTTTTTGAACACTCCTCCAGAGGTGCCTATAGAGGTTCCAATTGCACACAGTAGTCACTTACTTTCTATCCCTAGGGACTGTTCTCATTTCTATTACCAGTTTGGTCTCAACAATATTTTGATAACCTATGCTGTGGATATTGTACCTTTTTTTTTTTTTTTGTATAGTCTAGCCAATCAGGTTTATGTCAGATGGTACTTTTAAGCATTATTGGTTACACTATTTGAATTTACAGTGGTCATTTATAACTTTATTTAGGGTGCTCTTTTACCTTGCATCACAGACCTTGGTAGACACTGCTACCACCATTTATAGAAGGGGAAGGTTGCCCCAGCAGAGCCCACCCACCCACTGATTGGGGTGAATAACTGGCCCAGCAACACAACCTACTAGTGACAGCGCCACCACCCCCACCTTCCTCCACATCCTTCCTTTATTATACTCCCCTAGGGGAGTTATACATAAAGGGGGGGCTGCAGACGCATACTTTACATTTAACCTACTCCCCATTTGCACTATCCTAAGCGCAGTTCACCCCTCTATACATAAGTCCTGCCCACATATGTAAATGTTGATCGGGCCTGCAGATCCGGTTGCAAGTGACACTATAACCCCATCACATGAGTATTTTAAGGCGTGTTGTTTTATCATGAAATGTGAGTGTAATTCGTGTGGAATTTAGTCTGCAATAAATGTTTTAAAAAAAAAACCAATATCAAACCATTGCAAGCCTCTTTTGTTTCTATATGTAACATATATGAGAGGAGGCTGTTTTGAGCCAAATAGCTATCATAGGAATTACATGAGGATCTCTTAAGCTGTTAACATTTACTATACAAAGCCCTTAAGGTGACCCCCAAAACCCCATTATATATATATATATATATATATATTTTTAACACCCTAGAGAATAAAATGTCGGTCATTGCAATACTTTTTGTCACACCGTATTTGCCAATCGGTCTTACAAGGGGCCATCCTCCCCTCACTCGTCTCCATACCCAGCCAGGGACAGGGCCGGATTGTCTCCGCCGCTGCCGATGGCTCTCCCGGCTTTCCCGCCGCCAATAATCTTTATAGACTTTTCATCTATTTATTTATTGTTTGGTCTCAGCGCCGCACATTTGTTATATAATTTTGTATTGTCACATGTAGGGAAGTGTGAGGAGTGCTGGCATCTGTTTATTTGATTTTATGTTTTCTGTTTTCTATTTTCATTTTCACAATATTTTTTATTATTTGTTCTTATATTTATCAATGTTAGCAGCTCACAAAGTTTCCACCTATTTGCCTCCCTGTCTGCTTCCTTATACAGTAAAACCTTGGTTTGCAAACATAATTTGTTCCAGAAACATGCTTGTGATCCAAAGCCATTGTATATCAAATTTTTTTTTTTTTACATGGTATAAAAGAGAAAAGAGGCGCCTCTAAGGCCGCGTACAGACGATCAAATTTATCTGCTGAAAACGGTCCGACGGACAGTTTCAGCAGATAAATTCGATCGTGTGTACGGGCGGACAGACAGATTTCTCCAGCAGACAGATTTTAAAGCATGCTTTAAAATCTGTCTGCCAGGAACCAGTCCGTCCGACATGTCTGCTGGTTAGTACGCTAACCAGCAGACATATCTGCCCGCACATGCGTCGAATTGATTCGACGCATGCGCGGAAGTGTTTTACTTCCCGGTGCGGTGACATGGCGGCGTCAACGTCACCGCCACATCACCACGTTGTCTGCCGGCGGGGATTTTGGTTTGATCGCGTGTACACGATCAAACCAATATATCCCAGCAGACAAATCCGATCAAATCGGTCTGAGAGCAATACGTTTCTAAATGTTATATCTTCATTAAATGTAACCATATTGTTACACTTAGAGGCTCCTCTCTTCTCTTTTATACTCGGTTGTGACATGACGCTACTATATCAAGACATCGCTTGTATATCAAGGCAAAATGTATTAAAAAATTTTGCTTGTCTTGCAAAACACTCTCAAACCAAGTTACATCCTCAGAGCAACCTAGGAGTGACGACATTGCGGCTCCGGCCACTCACAGCGTCGGAGCTGCGATACCTGGAAGACACACAGAGGAAAAATGTCAGCTCCCTCGGCGTGGACAGAGATCACCTGCCGACGCCTCGTTCTAAGCTAAATATTTCATAATGAACTAGTATGCGTTGCATACTAGCTCATTATGCCTTTTGCCTTACAGGTTTAAAAAAAATAAAAAATCTGCGGGTTCACAACTGCTTTAACAGGGACACAACAGAGAATCTTCAGATATGTTGACCAAGGCAAAGGCATGGGAGAAATGAACCAGGTAGTTTAAATACCTAGAAGGGGCTGGCTGACGAGCAGGAAATTATCACCAGGTGAGGCACCGGGGAACGATGAGTGCTGCCAATTAACCGACAGGTGAGCACTGAGAATGGAGGGCTAAGCTCAGCCCAGACATCACGCATCCTTAGCTAGGCGTACCTGTGGGCCATAACCTAAAGGGCCATTAGGGGCTCTGCTGAATAAGCAGACTGGGACTTAGACTATATAAACAAAAATTACCCTGCTACAGTATTTGCCTAGAAACATAAGAACTGCATAATAACAATATTAAAGACAAGACAAGAAAACAAACTGTAGGCTGTATGATACTATGAATTACAAATTTAGGTTAATTCACATTGATAGTGTGTATACAGCATTATTATAAACTGCAAAGTACAATTTGATGAGGCTAGTATGTCAGCAGCACACATTGATTCACACTTGTCATTGCTACATGAGTTTATTTTTGCTGAAGACCTTTGTTCTTTATTTAGCCAAGAATTATAATGTTTACATAGTTTAAATTTGCATTAGGGAAACTAACATATGACTCCCTTGGCTAAGCAGTTTCTCACCATTGAATTTATCATGCTGTTCCTCGAACTTTAAGATTTTTTACAAAATGAGAAGACAAATTTACTAAACAAGGATATAATGTTATTCTCTTTCTAGGCTCTTAGTAGTAAAGAAATGCCCAACAGCAAACAAGGATATTAAGGATTCATCAAAGAGTGAAAAGTATGTTTTGTTCTGTTTTTCACTGTAACTATTATTTTAAATACAGTAATATTTAAAAAAGCATACCTGTTCATTATAACATATAAGTAAATATGGAATATTGTGCTATATAGTCGTGTATAAATGAACTACTTCCGAACTGCCCACCGTGGATATACGTCTCTACTTTGACATAATTTTTTTGTTTGTTTTGGCAGCAGATAGCTGCCAAAACCCTGGTATTTTTTATCCACGTCCGGCGATCCTCCTTCACAAAAAAATCTCAGCAGTGGATTCGCCAGGAGATCACTTTTATGGGTGGAGGGAGAGATGCCCCCCCTTCCCGCCGCGGCGTCTCTGCTGCTTACTGTAGCCGGTGGAAGCGGCAGAAACTATCCAATCCCCAAGATGAATGGGCACGAAGTCAAGTGCAGGCATGATGGCCCTAACTTGACTCTATGCCCTTGTGTAAATGTATATGTAAATTTGAGATCTGAGGTCATTTTAAACCCCAGATCTCACATTAAAGAGGTCATGCCATGTTTTTTTCCTATTACAAGGGATGTTCACATAGGAATAAAAGTGATCCTTTTTTTTTTTTTTAAAGGGACCGTGTAAAAATAAAACATAAGAAGATTTTTTTGGTAAAGTGTCCAGTCCCTCTGAGCTTATGCGCAGAAGCGAATGCATACACAAGTCGTGCCCATATATGTAAATGGTGTTCAAACCACACATGTGAGGTATTACTGCGTTCGTTACAGCAAGAGCAATAGCAATAGCAATAACTCAAGACCTCCTCTGTAACTCAAAACTGGTAACCTATAGAAATGTTTAAGTGCCAAAGTTTGTCGCCATTCCACGAGTGGGTGCAATTATGAAGCATGACATGTTAGGTATCAATTTACTCGACGTAACTTTATCTTTGATATCATAGTAAAAAATTAGGCTAACTTTACTTTTTTCTTATTTTTTTATTAAAAATGTGTTTTCCCCCGAAATATTGCGTTTGTAAGACAACTGCGCAAATACGATCTGACATAAAGTATTGCAACAATCTCCATTTTGTTCTCTAGAATCTCTGCTAAAAAAAGTATAGTGTTTGGGGGTTCTAAGTAATTCTTAAGCAACAAAAATTGATTTGAACTTGTAAACAACAAGTGTCAGAAATAGGTTCGGTCCACACTAATGGAAAATGTAACAATGAATGATTAAAAATATTTATTGGTTATTTATATATATTATTATACAGGATTTATATAGAGCAGACAGTTTGCGCAGCGCTTTACAACATTAGGGAAGACAGTACAATTACAATACAATTCAATACAGGAAGAATTAGAGGGCCCTGCTCTTTAGAGCTTACAATCTAGGAGGGAGGGCCAAGTGATACGAAAGGGTAATAACTGTGGGGGATGAGCTGATGAAGAAAATAAAAGAACTGTTAGGTGGAGGCATGGTAGGCTTCTCCAAAGAGAAAAGTTTTCAGGAATCGCCTAAAAGTAGATAGATTTATTGGAACCAAAAGTCAATTTAAATGTGATATGAATTGTTTTTTTTTTCTTTAGAAATTAAATTTTTGCTGCAGCATGTTTTATGCATGCTACAGATGTTAAACTTTACAGCCAGACTAAGGGAACCCCCAGGCACTATATTTAAAGGAATTTTTTTTATTGTTGCATCATTAACCCCTTCCCTTCCTGATTGTTGTTCTGTGCACCATAACAACAATCATAGCGGCGGTTCCATATGACCAGGGCCGGTGCAAGGATTTATGCCTACACAAGCGAAGCTCCATTTTGGCGCCCCCCCCCCCCAAACGGCCACCCACCTCCCTTGTAAAAATGTTTCTTTCAATAAATTTTTTATATAAAAAAAAACACACTAACATGCCAGACCTGCCCCATTACATGACCAGACTGTGCCCCATTACATGACCAGACTGTGCCCCATTACATGACCAGACTGTGCCCCATTACATGACCAGACTGTGCCGCATTACATGCCAGACCTGTCCCATTACATGCCAGACCTGTCCCATTACATGCCAGACCTGTCCCATTACATGCCAGACCTGTCCCATTACATGCCAGACTGTGCCCCGTTACATGACCAGACTGTGCCCCGTTACATGACCAGACTGTGCCCCATTACATGACCAGACCTGCCCCATTACATGACCAGACCTGCCCCATTACATGACCAGACTGTGCCCCGTTACATGACCAGACTGTGTCCCATTACATGACCAGACTGTGTCCCATTACATGACCAGACTGTGTCCCATTACATGCCAGACCTGCCCCATTACATGCCAGACCTGCCCCATTACATGCCAGACCTGCCCCATTACATGCCAGACCTGCCCCATTACATGCCAGACCTGCCCCATTACATGCCAGACCTGCCCCATTACATGCCAGACTATGCCCCATTACATGCCAGACCTGCCCCATTACACGACCAGACTGTGCCCCATTACATGCCAGACCTGCCCCATTACATGCCAGACCTGCCCCATTACATGCCAGACCTGCCCCATTACATGCCAGACCTGCCCCATTACATGCCAGACCTGCCCCATTACATGCCAGACCTGCCCCATTACATGCCAGACTGTGCCCCATTACATCCAGACCTGCCCCATTACATCCAGACCTGCCCCATTACATGCCAGACCTGCCCCATTACATGCCAGACCTGCCCCATTACATGCCAGACTGTGCCCCATTACCTCCAGACAGTGCCCTATTACCTCCAGACCTGCCCCATTACATGCCAGACTGTGCCCCATTACATCCAGACCTGCCCCATTACATGCCAGACCTGCCCCATTACATGCCAGACCTGCCCCATTACATGCCAGACCTGCCCCATTACATCCAGACTGTGCCCCATTACCTCCAGACTGTGCCCCATTACCTCCAGACTGTGCCCCATTACCTCCAGACTGTGCCCCATTACCTCCAGACCTGCCCCATTACATCCAGACTGTGCATTACCTCCAAACTGTGCCCCATTACCTCCAGACCTGCCCCATTACATCCAGACTGTGCCCCATTACATCCAGACTGTGCCCCATTACATCCAGACAGTGCCCCATTACATCCAGACAGTGCCCCATTACATCCAGACTGTGCCCCATTACCTCCAGACTGTGCCCCATTACCTCCAGACTGTGCCCCATTACCTCCAAACTGTGCCCCATTACCTCCAAACTGTGCCCCATTACCTCCAGACTGTGCCCCATTACCTCCAGACTGTGCCCCATTACCTCCAGACTGTGCCCCATTACCTCCAGACCTGCCCCATTACATCCAGACTGTGCCCCATTACCTCCAGACTGTGCCCCATTACCTCCAGACTGTGCCCCAGACAGTGCCCCATTACATCCAGACTGTGCCCCATTACCTCCAGACTGTGCCCCATTACCTCCAGACTGTGCCCCATTACCTCCAAACTGTGCCCCATTACCTCCAAACTGTGCCCCATTACCTCCAGACTGTGCCCCATTACCTCCAGACTGTGCCCCATTACCTCCAGACTGTGCCCCATTACCTCCAGACCTGCCCCATTACATCCAGACTGTGCCCCATTACCTCCAGACTGTGCCCCATTACCTCCAGACTGTGCCCCATTACCTTCAAACTGTGCCCCATTACCTCCAAACTGTGCCCCATTACCTCCAAACTGTGCCCCATTACATCCAGACTGTGCCCCATTACCTCCAGACTGTGCCCCATTACCTCCAACTGTGCCCCATTACCTCCAGACTGTGCCCCATTACCTCCAACTGTGCCCCATTACCTCCAGACTGTGCCCCATTACCTCCAAACTGTGCCCCATTACCTCCAAACTGTGCCCCATTACCTCCAAACTGTGCCCCATTACCTCCAGACTGTGCCCCATTACCTCCAGACTGTGCCCCATTACCTCCAAACTGTGCCCCATTACCTCCAAACTGTGCCCCATTACCTCCAAACCGTGCCCCATTACATCCAGACTGTGCCCCATTACCTCCAGACTGTGCCCCATTACCTCCAAACTGTGCCCCATTACCTCCAAACTGTGCCCCATTACCTCCAAACTGTGCCCCATTACCTCCAGACTGTGCCCCATTACCTCCAGACTGTGCCCCATTACCTCCAGACTGTGCCCCATTACCTCCAGACTGTGCCCCATTACCTCCAGACCTGCCCCATTACATCCAGACAGTGCCCCATTACCTCCAAACTGTGCCCCATTACCTCCAGACCTGCCCCATTACATCCAGACTGTGCCCCATTACATCCAGACTGTGCCCCATTACATCCAGACAGTGCCCCATTACATCCAGACAGACTGTGCCCCATTACCTCCAGACTGTGCCCCATTACCTTCAAACTGTGCCCCATTACCTCCAAACTGTGCCCCATTACCTCCAAACTGTGCCCCATTACATCCAGACTGTGCCCCATTACCTCCAGACTGTGCCCCATTACCTCCAGACTGTGCCCCATTACATTACCTCCAGACTGTGCCCCATTACCTCCAGACTGTGCCCCATTACCTCCAGACTGTGCCCCATTACCTCCAGACTGTGCCCCATTACCTCCAGACTGTGCCCCATTACCTGTGCCCCATTACCTCCAAACTGTGCCCCATTACCTCCAAACTGTGCCCCATTACCTCCAAACTGTGCCCCATTACATTACCTCCAGACTGTGCCCCATTACCTGTGCCCCATTACCTCCAAACTGTGCCCCATTACCTCCAGACTGTGCCCCATTACCTGTGCCCCATTACCTCCAAACTGTGCCCCATTACCTCCAAACTGTGCCCCATTACCTCCAGACTGTGCCCCATTACCTGTGCCCCATTACCTCCAGACTGTGCCCCATTACCTGTGCCCCATTACCTCCAAACCGTGCCCCATTACCTCCATGTGCCCCATTACCTCCAAACTGTGCCCCATTACCTGTGCCCCATTACCTCCAGTGCCCCATTACTGTGCCCCATTACCTCCAAACTGTGCCCCATTACCTCCAAACTGTGCCCCATTACCTCCAAACTGTGCCCCATTACCTCCAGACTGTGCCCCATTACCTCCAAACTGTGCCCCATTACCTCCAAACTGTGCCCCATTACCTCCAAACTGTGCCCCATTACCTCCAGACTGTGCCCCATTACCTCCAAACTGTGCCCCATTACCTCCAGACTGTGCCCCATTACCTCCAGACTGTGCCCCATTACCTCCAGACTGTGCCCCATTACCTCCAGACTGTGCCCTTACCTTACCAGAATCGCGGCTGTAGGATTTTTCAAAAGCCGCGCCTCCGACGTCTTCTGTTCCGTGATAGGCGGAACATTCAGCTTCCCATGAGGCACTGTGTTCAGTGTCCGCCTATCACGGAGGCCCTCTCGTCCGAGGACGAGAGGGCCTCCGTGATAGGCGGACACTGAACACAGTGCCTCATGGGAAGCTGAATGTTCCGCCTATCACGGAACAGAAGACGTCGGAGGCGCGGCTTTTGAAAAATCCTACAGCCGCGATTCTAAGGTAATTTTTTCGCCCCATCCCAGGCTGCGGACCTGCCCGCCCCCAAGCGGCCGCTTGGTCCGCCTGGTGGTTGCGCCGGCCCTGCATATGACGTCCTGGACTTTCAGTGGGGATATCTGAATGATATCTGAATGATGCCTGCAGCTAAGTACTGACGTTTGGCGCCATTCCATGAGTGTGCGCAATTTTAAAGCGTGACATGTTAGGTATTTATTTACTCTGCGTAACTTCACCTTTCACATTATACAAAAAAATTGGGCTAACTTTACTGTTTTGTTATTTTTAAATTCACAAAACTGTTTTTTTCCCCAAAAAAAGGCGTTTGAAAAATGATTGCCCAAATACTGTGCGAGATAAAAAGTTGCAATGGCCGGAATTGTATTCCCTAGGGCAGGGATCCTCAAACTACGGCCCTCCAGATGTTGTAGAACTACACATCCCATGGGGCATTGTAACACACTGACATTCACAGACATGACTAGGCATTATGGGAATTGTAGTTCCTGAACAACTGGAGGGCCGTAGTTTGAAGACCCATGCCCTAGGGTGTCTGCTAAAAAAAAAATATAGTGTTTGGGGGTTCCGAGTAATTTTCTAACAAAAAAATTATGATTTATGCATGTAGGAGAGAAGTACCAAAATAGGCCCATTATTGAAGTGGGTAACCACTTCAGCCCCGGAAGAATTTACCCCCTTCCTGCCGTATTGCACTTTTTTTGCGATACGGCACTGCGTCAGTTTAAAGGATTTGGAAAGGAAACACTTTTTTTTGTGCTGAAATGACTGTTTACAGGGTAAAGAGACATAGGGCCAGATTCACGTACAATGGCCGACGGCGTAGCGTAAGCCATTTACACTACACCACCGCAACTTAACAGAGCAAGTGCCGTATTACCAAAGCACTTGCTCCGTAAGTTGCGGCAGCGTAGTGTAAATGGCCCGGCGTAAGGCCGTATAATTCAAAGGGGATAGCTTGTATTTAAATTAAGCGCGCCCCCGCATCGATCGAACTGCGCATGCGCTGGCCAGGAAAAAAGCCCAGTGCGCATGCTCCACCTCACGTCAGAAAACGTTGTTGAAACCGACGTGAAAACGATGTGATCGTCACTTACGCAATGCCCTATTCGCGAACGACTTAGTAAAACGACATAACCGACGAAAAAAGACGACGCTGACCCGACGCCATTCTTAACCACTTAAGGACCGCCTACTGCACATTTACGTCGGCAGAATGGCACGGCTGGGCACATCAACGTATATATACGTTGGTTTTAGTACCCAGCCGTGGGTCGCGGGCGCGCGCCCGCGGGCGCGCGCCCGCGACCCGGTCCGAAGCTCCAGGACCGGGACCGCGGGATTCGCGGACCCGATCGCTGCTGCAGTGCGGCGATCCATCCCTGGAGCGGAAGAACGGGGAGAGCCGTGTGTACACACGGCTTCCCCGTGCTTCTCTGTGGCCGGAGCATCGATCGCGTCATCCTTGTAATAGGGGGACGCGATCGATGACGTCACACCTACAGCCACACCCCCCTACAGTTGTAAACAACACATTAGGGCACACATTCCCTACAGCGCCACCTGTGGTTAACTCCCAAACTGCAACTGTCATTTCCACAGTAAACAATGCAATTTAAATGCATTTTTTGCTGTGAAAATGACAATTGTCCGAAAAATGTGTCAAAATTGTCCGAAGTGTCCGCCATATTGTCGCAGTCACGAAAAAAATCGCTGATCGCCGCTATTAGTAGTAAAAAAAAAATAATTAATAAAAATGCAATAAAACTATCCCTTATTTTGTAAACGCTATAAATTTTGCGAAAACCAACCGATAAACGCTTATTGCGATTTTTTTTACCAAAAATACGTAGAAGAATACGTATCGGCCTAAACTGAGGAAAAAAAATGTTTTTTTATATATTTTTGGGGGATATTTATTATAGCAAAAAGTAAAAAATATTGCATTTTTTTTTAAATTGTCGCTCTATTTTTGTTTATAGCGCAAAAAATAAAAACCGCAGAGGTGATCAAATACCACCAAAAGAAAGCTCTATTTGTGGGAAAAAAAGGACGCAAATTTTGTTTGGGAGCCACGTCGCACGACCGCGCAATTGTCTGTTAAAGCGACGCAGTGCCGAATCGCAAAAACCCCTTGGGTCATTTGCCAGCGTATTGGTCCGGGTCTTAAGTGGTTAACATGGCTTACGACAGAACTTCGTAAGCCTACCCCTCATATAGCAGGGGTAGGTTTACGCTTACGGAAACAACGTAAACGACGACGGGGCGGCGTAAAAAAGTTCGGGAATCGGCGTATTAGGCTCATTTGCATAGGCAAATGAGAAAACAATGTAAAGGCCACCTAGCGGCCAGGAAAGTAATTACATCCACGATCCAATATTTTACACTTGTCGGATCTTCACTGTATCTATGCGTAAATGATTCTATGAATCACACGCATAGATACTCAGTAAAAAAAAAAAACAGAGATACGACGGTGTTTCCTGCGATACACCGTCGTATCTCTTTTGAGAATCTGGCCCATAATGGTTAACTGATTCCTTTTAAAAATGATTAAAAATAGATAAAAATCAATCATATAATGTACCTGCAGTTTCAGTTTAGTTTTTCTTTTTTTTTTTCAAATATAAGTTTTATTGTTTCCAAAATTAAAATGAAACAGAAGAAAAAACAGCCAGAGTACAGTACAGTACAAAATTCAAAAATTGACATATACCGGTACAAGGGTGGCACAGCACCAACCCCAACAATAGTGCGGTGGGTAGCAGCCAGACAAGTGCATGTCCTGACTATACACTAAAGTCCCGTTTGGCGGGCTGAAATTATTCTACATTTAGGCAGCTTCTGTTCTGGACAAACAACCCGGCCCACACCCTACTGAAGCACTTGTTATCTCTTGAGATCCTAAACCTGGCACTTGTGTGCGCATAAGATAGAGAAGGAAGAGTATGATAAGACCGAGAGAAAGAGAAAAAGGGAGAGAGAGAAAAGGAAAAGAAAAGAGAATAAAAAATAGAGAAAGAAGGAAAAAAAATAAAATAATAATAATAATAACATATATAAAGAATATTTTATAAAATTAGGAGAGGGAATAGGGGAAGAGGGGGGGGGGCTGAGGGGCCCAGACCACATAGGGAAGGCATAGCCCCTTTTCTAATTGTCATATTGTGTCGCTCAGGTGGCCAAAATAACCACCCCTTCATCGGAATATACTGTATAAACATGGTCCAAAGTTGCCATGTCTGGGAGTGCTGTTCATGTTTATTTTGAGCCGAATGGACCAGGTCCTCCAGTTTCCTGATCTCCTCCACCTTACGCAGCCACATCGCCACAGTCGGAGGACCAGTGTTTTTCCATAAAAGCGGAATGCAAGCCTTGGCCACATTCAGGAGGTGTCTCACAGTCGACTTTTTATAGCTCCGGGCCGAAAGTGTGGTGGCATAAAGCAAGACAGCAGCTGGGTCGTCCGAAATGTGATGGTCCGTGAATTTTTGAGTGACCGTGCGGACCGTCGTCCAAAATTAATGCAGCAGGGGGCAAGACCAGAAGAGGTGGAGGAGGGTCCCCTCCCCCGTCTGGCATCTCCAGCATCTGTCCGAGGCATTTGGAAAGAACCTATGAAGGCGACTGGGAGTGTAATACCATCGGGTCAAGATCTTATAATTTAGTTCTTGGATCTTAGTACAGACAGAGGTCTTTAGGGAGAATCCGATAATTGATTGCTTCTGGGCATCGGTGAACGAGCGCTGTAGGTCTTTTTCCCATCTCTGGAGGAAGTGCAGCTCGGGCTGCTTAGTCGGGGAGTTAAGGATATCATAGGTTTTGGACAGGACATTGGGCACCACCCCCTCACCACTACAGTACTCCTCAAACATTGTCAAGTCACGATCTTGTTGCGCCGGATTGGGTATGGAGTGGAGAAAATGATGAAGCCTCATTGCATCCCAGAAGGAAAGCCGAAACTGATCACCCTCGTCTGTCAACGTGGCCATTGAGGGCCAGTGATTGTCAGTCAGAAAATGGCGGGCCTGATCCCTGCCCAATGACCGAAGTGCCTCGAAAGCCGCCCCATCCAATCCAGGAGGGAAAGAAGGGTTTCCCAGTATCGGATACAAAGGGGATTCCCCGGAAGAGAGAGCATTTGTAAGCATCATAGAGAAGCCTACCTGGAGAGTAGTGCCTATTACTGGATGTAGTTTCAGTTCTGGGGTCAGTCTATCATAACACCAGATAGCTTTACCCACCACTGCAGCGGACTGCACGTGTTCTAGTTGTGTCCACATTTTATTTTTGCCATGGCGGTTCCAGTCTATTATGCGTCCCAAATGGACTGCCGAGTAGTAGCGTCGCAAATCTGGGAGAGCCAGCCCTCCGTAATGTTTGGGCAGGGTAAGATAGCGCCTCTTCAGTCTAGGCCTTGATTTCCTCCAGATAAACCTGGTAAAGAGGGAATTTACCTGTATGAAATTATGGGACGGGATCCGAATTGGTAATGCCTGGAACAAATAAAGAAACTTTGGGAGGATGGACATCTTCAAGAGGTTTCAGATTAGTTTTTCATCTAGTTTCATGCGAAGGACAGAGACACAGAGCCAATACAGGGCAGTGTTTGTTTTTAAAATGAAACTGATTGGTTCTGAGGGGTTTTAGACACACAGTTATCACACCTTCTTGATGAGAAACCACAGAGAGAAGCTCCCAGTACTTTTTTCATAAGGAAACAGACAACCAGGAAGTGTGCAGAACAGAGAAGGATTACAGCAAAAACAAACAATGAGTACATGAAACCAGGACTGCGTTAGGGCATCTTTTTCAACTCCAGTCCTCCAGGCACACCAACAGGTCATGTTTTCAGGCTTTCCATTATTTTGCACAGGTGATTTGATCAGTTTCACTGCCTTAGTAATCGCTACAGCCATTTCATCTGAAGGAAATCCTGAAAACTTGACCTGTTGGTTTGCCTTGAGGACTGAAGTTGAAAAACACTGCGTTAGGGTAAAGGAAGCTATTTAGCTAAAAAAAATGTTTCCTTTAGTGACCCTTTAACTGACAATTGCGCTGTCGTGTGACGTTGCACCTGAACAACCCTTTTTTCCCCACAAATAGAGCTTTCTTTTGGTGGTATTTGATCATCTCTGCGTTTTTTTTTTTTGCACTATAAACAAAAAAAAAAGCATTTTTTTTTAAAAAAAAGCAATATTTTTTACTTTTTCTATAATAAATATCCCAAAAATATATATAATTTTTTTTTCCTCAGTTTAGGCCGATGTGTATTCTTCTACATATTTTTGTTAAAAAAAAAATCGCAATAAGCGTATATTGATTGGTTTGCACAAAAGTTATAGCGTCTACAAAATATGGGGATTTATGGCATTTTTTTTATATATTTTTTTTTCATTGGTAATGGCAGCGATCTGCAATCTGTTGTGACTGCGACATTATGGCGCACACATCGGACACTTTTGACGCTATTTTGGGACCATTGTCATTTAATATGCATAAAAATGCACTGATAACTGTAAAAATTACACTGGCAGGGAAGGGGTTAATAACTAGGGGGCGCTGATGGGGTTAAGTGCTGCCCTAGGCCTGGGCCTTGTTGGCCTAGGCCAGGATACAGCTCTGCCTAACACCTATACTAACTAATCTGTTGGAGAAATATCTGTATACTTACCTATTTTCAGGCTGGTCACATGATTTGCTCCCCGTGTTTCCCCAGAGGTGGGCGGTGGCTTCAGGGGAGGAGGGAATGCTGATAACAGATGGGCGATAAAAATCCTATGGGTGCTGTGTCAGCTCAGGCATCCCTGCTATTGTTGAGCACTCTCTCCTCTCCCCTGTAGCTATCGCTGGCTGACTCAGGGGCGATCACGTGACTGGACCGGACCATCCTGAAAGAGGTAAGTATAGAGATCTTTCTTCCACAGGTTAGTTAGTATAGGTGTTTGGGTTGGGAGGGGGGGGGGGGGTGGTGTCAGCAATTTTAAATTTAATATATTCCAGAATTCTATTTTGAAGTGCCCAAAACTCAACATGTTAAGCCTTTGGAAGTGCTGTTCTATCATTGTACAAATTGTCCATGTATAAACCCATGATTACCCATATTGCTGAAAAATGGGAAAGATAAAGATCAGGATCACCAGCATAGCAACTCTGGGAGCATCTGGGGGTAAGAAGGATAATAATGTTGTTGCTATGGAAGACAGACTGAGAATTTTCAATCGTTTCGTCATAAAACTAACCTCTGATCATATTAAGCCCATTTCACATGGGTGGGCTGATTAGGTCTACTTGTCAGTTTTTTAAGTGGACCCGATCAGACCATGCATTGCCCTCTATGGAATGGCGGGTGTCAACGGACATGTGTCCATTGACACCCGCCGACATTCCTTCTGATCCTGTGCACTAAAAACAGGGAGATCTGTTCCCCATCTATCTGGTGGATTGGATGAAAGTCAGGTGTAAACAGACAGGCAGTCCATTTACATTGGACCACCCATACAGGAAAGTGGGCTGTGTTTGTGTCCCCTCTGTCTAAGCAGATTGGACACAGACCTGTCATCTCAGTGTGTTGCTGCTTCTCCTCCCATAGCTTTTATTCTGCTAAGAACAGAGGGAATGTGATCAGAGAAAAATAGGTAAAACATGTTATTTATAACGTTTTTTTTTTTATCTCTACACAAGTTTTGCCTTTCATTTCTATTTTTAAGTGAATGGGTTGTTTTACAAGGTGGTCGTTTACAATCACTTTAAAATGCAGCTGCTGACTTTTAACATTTGGACACTTTTCGCTGGTGGGGTGTTGCCATCGCCATTGCAGGGAAGAAAACACGAACACAAAAATACCTGAAATTCGGACAAAAATGCATTTGGACGAAAACAAATGCACTTGTCTACTAATTAGTGCAGAGGACCCTGTCATTCATCTGACTTTCTTCCATTTACAGACAATGTTACATTCAATGTAAACAATTAATTAAAAAACTTCTCTCAATGGAGAAGGAGGAAAGAGGGTTGCGTTCCCATTGGACCATCTATAATCCAGTCCAGCTAAAAGAAGCAAAGCTATTTATCATCACAGTGCTAAACGTCCAGAGCCATGAAGAAGACCAGACACCCTGCAGAAAAGGATCCAGCAGCCTGCAGAATGTGGGACATACTGTAGATCATTACAGGTAAGTTAAATCTTAAAGTGTTTGTAACCCCAAAAATGACTATTCCTTTCCTCTACTTTATTTGGCAATAACTGACTCTCCAAGTGTTTTTTTTTTTTTTTTTAAATATGCCCCTAAATACCCTTTTTCCAGTAATCTTCAGGCCAGTCACGTGAATTCCAGCTGCTCTGCTGCTACGATCCAGGGCTACAGCAGGAGGAGCCGAAATCTCCCTCCGACGTCAGCCGGGAGTCACGTGACCGATGTACTGGCCGCTTAGCACCTCCCACTGTAGCCTTGGATCATAGTTGCAGAGTGTCTGAGAGTCATGTGACCGGCCTGAAGATCACTGTGAAATGTTTTTAGAAGCATCTTTTAAAAAAAACTTGAGAGTTAGTTATTAGTTATTGCCAGATAAAGGAGAGGGCTACCAGGAGACAGAGACACTGACACAGGATCTGACAGGCAGGGAGGGGGGGTGTGAGGCTGACAGAGGATAGGTGCAGGTGACAGAGGGATGTAAGCTGACCATGGTGGTCAGGGCTCAGCAGCCATGATTATTGTGGCCAGCACACAGACAGGAACACAAGAAGTGGCAGGATCAGAAAGTTTTTTTTCAGTTTAGTGAGGGGCAGTTTAGACAGCACAGTGCTGTTTAATCTGCTATAAAAGAACAGGATCTCTCTTTTTTTGTGTTACAAACACTTTAACTAAACATCAGCTTTAACAGTCAGATTATACTGCCGCCTTCAGGAGACTGGGACACTGACAAACAAAAGACTTTAAGCCAGCCCCCATATAATATATATGTACTACACCATCAAATAAAGCAGGTGACCTGTAATATATAAAAGCAGCGCTTGAATAGTGAAAAATGTAATTCCCACTAACTAAATAATGTGTCTAAATGTGACACATAACATATATCATATAACATAAATCACAAAAAAAGAGCGACAATTTTGAAAAAATACACAATATTTTTTGCTTTTTGCTATAATAAATATCCCATTAAAAAAAAAAAAAAAAACATTTTTTATCTCAGTTTAGGCCGATACGTATTCTTCTACATATTTTTGGTAAAAAAATGTAAAAAATAAAATCGCAATAACCGTATAGTGACTGGTTTGCGCAAAAGTTATATTGCCTACAAAATACTGGACATTTATGATTTTTTTTTATTGATTTTTTTAATAGGAATGGCGGCGATCTGCGTTTTTTTTCCGGGACTGGGGCATTATAGTGGACACATCGGACACTTTTGACACATTTTTGGGACCATTTACATTTATACAGTGAACAATGCTATAAATATGCATTGATAACTGTATAAATGTAACTGGCAGGGAAGGGGTTAACCACTAGGGGGCGAGGAAGGGGTTAAATATTTCTCCTAGTTTGTGTTCTAACTGTGGGGGGAGGGGGGGTGACTGGGGAGGTGACTGATTGTGTCCCTATGTACAAGGGACACAATCGGTCTCCTCTCTCCCTGACAGGGACGTGCAGCTCTGTGTTTACACACAGAGCTCCACGTCCCAGCTCAGTTACACGGCAATCTCGGGTGCTCGTCGGCCATCGCAGCCGCCGGGCACACGCACGGGGGTCCCAGTGATGCGACGGGTGTGATTAAAACTGGTTTTACAATATTACACTATACTGCTATTTTTTCTTTATTTATGTGAACACGTTGGAACTTATCACTGAATTGGATACTAATATCGACTATTATTGGAGAGATTTGGAGTTTTGCTTTTGTGCCTCAACACAAGAGTGCTGGGCATTTAATTGTGGTGAGTGCGCATTTTGGAAGGGTGAAGGATTCACTGAGCACAGGCGGTGTGGTGAAAGATTGAGAAGATTGATACTAATAATCCATCTATGAACTCTTTTTTCACCTTTTCACTGACTATCACAGGATTTGAACTTTTTTTCGCTCTTTGCTAAACATTTCTGTTTTGTTTGTTCATTTTTCACTGTAAAAGGTGATTTATGTTTTATGATATATGTTATGTGTCACATTTAGTCACATTATTTAGTTAGTGGGAATCACATTTTTCACTATTCAAGCGCTGCTTTTATATATTACAGGTCACCTGCTTTATTTGATGGTGTAGTACATATATATTATTTTCACATTTTATATTCTATAGCAGCAGCTAGTTTGACAGGTTTCTTTACCAAGCGCAGTGGGCGATAATTAAGTCAGAGGGCTGTTTTCCTTAATTATCCACTCATACTCAGCCCCCATATAAGCCTGCTTCTAACCATCATGCCTCAGTCTTTTCTAGTGGTTGGTTGGGATGTATTTTCCTGAGCTCCGCTATCTGTTTTGTTCTTATTTTTATTTTTTTCCAAAAAATGTATTTCTTCAGTTAAGAAACCTGGTACATTTTAGATATTTTTTTCTTCAGTGACTTTGTTCACTCGGCACTCGCAGTCCAGCCAGGTGTGTTAGAAAAGCAAATTAATATTTGCTTTCCTAACACTAAACTGTCTCTCCTGCTATCAGGTGCTCAGGTCTGTTACCCTTTACCGGATTGGCTGAAATGACAGGTGGTGTAATTGGATGCATGGAGGACACTGCCGCCACCGGCTGCCCCACTAAGACACGGTAAGCACTGAATAGACGGCGAGCGGGTGTGGGGGTCACAGTACTGGCATTTGATGGCACAGTGGCAGCATTTGATGGTCACAGTGGCTGCATTTGATGGGCACAGTGGCTGCATTTGATGGCACAGTATTAGCGTTTGATGGGCACAGTGGCTGTGTTTGATGGGCACAGTGGCTGCATTTTATGGGCACAGTGGCAGCATTTGATGGGCACAGTGGCTGCATTTTATGGGCACAGTGGCAGCATTTGATGGGCACAGTGACTGCGTTTGATGTCACAGTGGATGTGTTTGATGGACACTGTGGCTGCAATTGATGGGCACAGTGGCTGCGTTAGCTTGCACAGTGGCAGCATTTTATGGGCACAGTGGCAGCATTTGATAGGCACAGTGGCATCGTTTGATGGACACAGTGGCTGAGTTTGATGGGCACAGTGGCTGCAATTGATGGGCAAAGTGGCTGCAATTGATGGGCACAGTCGCTGCGTTTAATAGCACAGTGATTGCATTTTATGGCACAGTGGCTGCAATTGATGTGTTTTTTTTTTCTGAATTTTTTAGTTTGTTTGCGCCCCCTAAAAATGTTGAGCACCAGCCGCCACTGAGCTCAAAAATTGTAGCTCCTTCTAGAACATTGTTTATTTCGTTAGCCACAAAAGTTTTCTGGGTCCAGAGCTGTGGCAAGTTTCCTTACTAATCATGAATCTGATCTCTTCTTTAATCTCCCCAGCACTGAGCAGGGTGGTATTCAATTGCCACATTTTATGTGTACTCGGGGAGGTATAGATGAGGCTGATGTCTACAGGTGTGTGGTCAGACCACAAGATCACTCCAATGGAGGAGGTGGAGACATGCTGTTGTAGCACTTTGGAGGTTAGGAACAATATGGTCCTTGAATAGGTTTTTTGAGAGTTAGAGTAAAAGAAGCAATCCCTCTCAGTGCCATGTTGACATCTCCAGGCGTCATAAAGATCTTCCATAAGCAGAATCTAGGAAAGAGCTGTAGACCTCCTTCGCTTTGAGATGGAGGTGTCCAGGAAAGCATCAATCGCAATGTTGAAATCGCCACACAGTATGATTCGGTCTTTGGGGTAATGTATTTTTTGCATGATAGTTTTGTAGAAAAAATTATGGTGGGTATTTGGTGCGTATATAGTAACTATTATCGAGGGCCTGTTGTTGAAAGAAGCTGGAAGTATTAGGCTCCATTCACACTGGCTTAAAAAACATTGCTTCTACAGGAGTTTTGTGTTTGTGTAGAAGCAGCTCAATGTTATCCTTTGTGTCCATACACATTAGGACATTAAGAGGCATAATTTGAGTTTAATGTTTAGAGGCATAAAAAAAAACCTTCTGGATCACGTTTTTTTTTTGGAGCTTGGAGGTAGATTTTTTTTTAAACTTGTCTAAATTTTGTACAAAAAATAGTCTATATGAGTGTTTTTTACTCCCAAGAGAACAGACGTTTTTTTAAGTCCGGTTTGCATGGAGCCTTAAGAACCTGCCAGAAGGGTCTTGCTCTATATATGACAGGGTAAAAGATACTGAGGAGTGGACTGCAATCATATCCCCTCTTCATTTTTTATTGGCTTAGAAATGGTAAATGTGAGAGAAAAGCTTGAGGGAGCAGGTAGGCGAGTTGTTTAAGGAGAAACGTATTTCTTGAACACATAGGGCCAGATCCACAAAAACTGCCCCGCCGGTGCGGCGTGTCCCATTTACTCTATGCCGCTGTAAGTTACAGCGGCGTATCCTTATCCACAAAGAAATGCCGCTGTAGCTTACGGCGGCGTAGTGTAAATGGGCCGGCATACGCGGGTGTAATTCAAATTAACTAGTGGGGGGCGTGTTTTATTGTAATTATGAATGACCCGACACAAACAACGCTTTTTTTTAACTGCGCATGTGCCGGCCTTGGACGTATCCCGGTGCGCATGCGCGAAATCACGTTGCAAAACATCAATGAAAACGACGTGAATGTAACGTACACAAATCCCTATTCGCTAGCGGTTTACGCAAATGACGTGAACGACAGAAAAATCGACGCTGGCCCGACGTCCATATTTAACATTACGTACGCCTCTATACAGCAGGGGTAACTTTACGCCAGACCGACGCTTACGCAAACAACGTAAAAACACTGCGCCAACCGTTCGTACGTTCGTGAATCGGCGTATCTAGCTCATTTGCATATTTTACGCGGATACACAACCGAAGCGCCCCTAGCGTCCAGCGTAAGTATGCAACTAAGATACGACGGTGTAATAACGTTACGCCAGTCGTATCTTAGTGCAATTCCGGCGTATCTTGTTTTGTGAATACAAAACAAAGATACGCTGGTGGGAATTTGAAATTACGGCGGCTTATCTGGAGATATACGCCGCCATAATGCTTTGTGGATCTGGCCCATTGGGAAATAGCCTCCCACCATAAGGGGGAACGTTTGAATGGACTATTTAAGCCTTTGGCGTTGAGGGATGTAGTTAGAGAGTATGAAGTTGACAAAATTGCACAGGTAAAGTATATGGTCTTGATAGAATTGAAGGATGCACTATATGAACTAAAAGATCAAAGTTATTGGGTACATAACGATGCTTGTAAACAACAAAATGTTCAAATAGTGAGGTCCATAATTTACATAAGGACTTCACAAAGTGAATAAACACATGAATATAAACAGAAATGTAGTTGCAATATGGAAAAAATTTAGGAACAGTCCTGAGACATACTGTGTGCTTTGTACACTATAGTAGTGGGGCGAGGAGAGATTACCAATGTGGCACCTGCTCCTCCATCGAATTGTAAATATACAGTAACATCCAGCAACAATTGTTATTTTCCATAGAGGGTAGCTCATGGGCAGCAATAGAATCAGAGGACTAGGGTGCATCCCTTGAGGCCCACGTATTGGTGATTTTGAAGGCTGGCTTGTTGGTGGGAGTTTTGGGCTGTGTGTTAGGGATTATACCCCACTTGTGCAGCTGTTTGATCCCATCTTTCGGAGTTAGGAAAGAGGTTTGCTGGTTCTGGTAGGTGACCAGTAGCTTTGTGGGGAACCCCCATCTGTATGGGATTTTGTGTTCCATGAGTATTCAGGTGAATGGTGAAAATGTTTTACGCGCCTGGCTGCTGAAATGTCATTATATAGTCAAATTTGGGCAAACTGTTCTGGAAGAATACACATGTATCTGGCAGCTCTCATACTGTGTACCTTGGCTTGAAAATAAATGGACTCGGACAGAATGTCCCTAGGTAGGGAAGCTGGCAAGTGAGGTGGCTTGTGAATGGGCCTAGTCAATCAGCAAATCCTGCGCTGTGAGTAACGGTATGATTTTGTGGAAAAGTCTGTGTAGATACGGATCTCAGCAGTAGTGATAGCTTGTAGGACTCCGCTGATATTTATATTATGTCGCCTGGAGCGATCCTCCAGGTTGGCAACTTTGAAGCGGAGTGGTTGTATAGCTTCAGAGTGTTCATCTTGGACATCCACTACTGTATTATGAGCTGTGGTGGCTTCTGATAAATGCTGTTCAATGTGCTCTGTAGTACATTCCTCCAATAAATCAATCCTGGTATGCAAGTGGTTAATGGAGGCTCCAAATTCTTTCTGCATGTCAGTTTGTAAGGAGAGCAACATTTCTTTTAGAGAGTGTTCTGAAGCAGGATTGTAAGAGGTTGTGAAGGCTTCCAGTGATTGTGTAGGGAGAGCATCATCCGTGGTACTACAGATCACAGCATCATGTTGTTTTTTCACATGAGGAGGTTTGGTGGGGGAGTAAGCTGGAGATAGGGTTGATCTCTTACCTCTGTCTGTGGGAGACTAGGCTGGGGGGAGCTGCTGCTCATGAGTCTCCTCTATGTTTGAGGCTGAGTCAGGGTCCCTGTCAGGCACAGGCTGTGGTGGGTTGTTTTGGTCCCAGCCTGCGCCATCTTGGGCTGGAGGCTGTGTGGGCCACATGTAGTTATCCAGGAGCTGGCACAGTCCTCTAGGCTGGTTCCGCTTGCGGGACATAATCTGCTGGATGGCGCTGAGAGTAGCTGTGGAGGAGCGGAGTTCTATGAATATGTGGCCATCTTCTTCCGTGGCCAGATCACGCCCCCCATATTTGTCCTTTTTTTAAAAACTGGTGCTACATTGGCTTTTCTCTAATCAACTGGTATCATACCAGTCAGTAGACTGTTCGTAAAAATTAGGAACAACGGCCTGGAAATTACTTGACTAAGTTCCTTAAGGACACTTGGGTGCAAGCCATCTATTCCTGGTAAAAAAAACTTATGTTAAGTTTTTCAAGTCTGTATCTAATTTTATCCTCTGTTATGAATGTGGGTGCTTCCTGTGACGTGTCATAATGATAAATATTGCAGTTTTGGTTACTGAAGCCCCCGTTTCCCTCGTGAAGACTGAGGAAAATAATACATTCAAAACCTTTGTTATCTCACCATCCTTTGTAACTAGATTTCCTTCATCATTCTTTATAGTGCCAATATGATCTGTCCTCCCTCTTTTACTATTTATGTGCTTAAAGATTTTTATTTTCTAGCTATGCATACTAGCTCATTATGCCTTTGTTTTGCATGGTTTTCTTTTTTTTGTGCCTTTACTTCCTGCTGGTGCCACAAAATGTGGAAGGAAGTTCCACATCCTTACCATTCTAACAGTAAAGAACTCTTCATGCAGATTAACCTCTTCCTGCCATCATATGACGTTGCGGACTTGACATTATGGACTTGAAGTGGCTATATCTGGATGATGTGTGCAGCTACAGGCATCGTCCAGATTTTTTTTTCAGCTACCCATTCCCTGCACTGTAAAGCTATCCTAGGGACATCTGACCCTGTGGCGGCCCCAGGTTACCACAGAGCTAACCAGATGGTTCCCGGGCCATCTTTATGACCCTGGAAGAGTTATGACATCACTTCGGGCTCTGGCAGATGTAAACACTGAATTTTTTTTAACCTAGAAAGCAGAGATCTACTTTTTTATTTTAATGCTTTCCAGGGTAGAGGAGATGTCTGGGGTCTTATACATGTATTATTTCTATCTCAGGGGATGTTTACATTTCTTGTGATAGGAATAAAAGTGATCAAAAATAAATACATTAAAGGGACAGTTTAAAAATGATTTCACTGGGTTGTTATATACAATTTTGTATTTTTACACATTTATGTGCCCCAAGTTGGAATAATCATTATTTTTGCCTATATTTTGTGCAGACATATTATAGTTAGCGCAACCTATATTTTTATCATCTTCTGCAATAGTTTACAAACTATTGGCGTTAGGCTGACTGGCCTGTAGTTTCCAAATATGTACCTTGGACCTTTTTTGAATGTTGGTACCATGTTGGATTTTTGCCAATCTGCTGGAATAATTCTAGTCAGGAAGCTGTCTTTCAGCAAAGTTCTTTGAGGACTCTCAATTGTAAGCCATCTAGTCCTGGAGATGTATTCAACTCCTTGTTGTGTTGCTATTGCTAACACTACCATCTTGTCTATTATACCTCTCTTTTTCCATAGTGAATACTGAGGAAAAGAACATATTTAATACATTTGCCAAAATTTGTCAAAATTTGCCACCCATGTTTTTAACCTTAGTTCTTCCATATTTGTTGCCCATAGGAATACACTGCCTAATGCCATTAAATAAAATGTTCTTAAAGCACTCCCACTTTTCCTCTGTTTTTTGTTTCTAGAATATCTTTTCATTTAATGAAGTATGGAGCACAGTTTGGTAAAGTTGGCTCTCTTGAAATGTAATGTACATGTCCTGTTCCTGTGTCTGCTTTTCCTATCATTTTAAGTGAATGTACTGTAATTGCCCTGTGATCACTATTTCCTAAGTTATCCCTTACTTCCAGATCCGCCATCAGCTCTTCTTAGTTTGTACGTAGTAGGTCTAGCAGAGCCTTGTTTCAAGTCGTTGCTTCTATTAACCGACACATAAAATTGTCCCACAAGACATTTAAGAAGTGTCCAGCCTTAGGCCGCGTACACACAAGGAGATTTATCCGATGAAAACGGTCTGACAGACCGTTTTCATCGGACATGTCTGCTGGGCTATTTTGGTTTGATCAGTGTACACACTATCAAACCAAAATCCCTGCGGACAGACAGCGCGGTGACGTGGCGGTGACGTTGATGCCGCCACGTCACCGAACCAGGGAGTAAAATACTTCCACGCATGTGTCGAATCCATTCGACGCATGCGGGGGATTTTTGTCTTGTGGTTAGGCGTACTAACCAGTGGACATGTCGGACAGATGGGTTTTCATCAGACAAGTTTTAAAGCATGCTTTAAAACTTTTGTCTGCTGGAAACCTGTCTGCTAGCCCATACACACGATCGAATCTCTCCGCTAAAACTGGTCTGCGGACCAGTTTCAGCAGATATATTCGATCGTGTGTACGTGGCCTTAGAGGAGGATTCAGTTCCATCTGCCCACTGTGCCCAGTCAGTATCTGCATAATTGAAGTCTGCCATGACGATACCATTACCTTGCCCCCCCTATTGGTAACTATGAAAGGAGATTTGGTCACCTTTTCATACATCCTGGTAGGGGATCTGTAGCATACCCCAACTATTAATTTCCCTTTTGTTTCTTCCCTTAGAAGCTCCAGCCACAAGGACTCTGTCCCCTCCATTGCTCCATTAGTAATGCCGTCATTCGTGTTCACCAGCAAATCACTCTTGATGTGCATGCACACAACTCCCCCAGGGGTCAATTCCTGGGAAAAAAAGTGTGGGAACTCCCACCCAATATCCACTACCCCACCAAAAAAGAAAAATGATACGCTCATATGCATAATTACTAAACCGCATGTTTTTTATTTTTTGATCCACTGTACTTTAGTAATCCTTTATGTTACTGACCGCTTCCTGTATATGGATTCATCGAGTATTGTGCGGTATTCAGTCACTTTCTCGATGCCGCAATGTCTCCTGGGAGACTTTGTCATTGTTCCCAGGAGACATTGTGAAGGTCCGCTGTGAAAAACTCGTAACATAAAGGATTACTAAGGTTCGCCTGCCCCTGACAGTGACTCGAGCTGGGCATCGCCGCTTAGTGAAGGATTTGAGCCAGTGTGTCATCTAGTCCATTAACATATGCTATGCTAAGCATAGTTAATGGTTACATAGTTACATAGTTACATAGTTAGTCAGGTTGAAAAAAGACACAAGTCCATCCAGTTCAACCATAAACATAAATAAATAAATAAACAAACAAAATAAAACACAGTACATCCCATACACCCAACTCCATACCCACAGTTGATCCAGAGGAAGGCAAAAAAACCCAGCAGAGCATGATCCAATTTGCTACCGGAGGGCAAAAAATTCCTTCCTGATCCCCCGAGAGGCAATCGGATTTACCCCGGATCAACTTTACCTACAAAACTTAGTACTCACTTATATTATGTGCATTTAGGAAAGAATCCAGGCCTCACTTAAAGCAATCTCATGAGCTGGCCAGAACCACCTCTGGAGGGAGTCTGTTCCACATTTTCACAGCTCTTACTGTGAAGAAACCTTTCCGTATTTGTAGGTGAAATCTCTTTTCCTCCAGACGTAAAGAGTGCCCCCTTGTTCTCAGTGTTGACCTTAAAGTGAATAACTCAACACCAAGTTCACTATATGGACCTCTTATATATTTGTACATGTTGATCATATCCCCCCCTTATTCTCCTCTTCCCAAGAGTGATTAAATTCAGTTTTTCTTATCTTTCCCCATAGCTGAGCTCCTCCATGCTTCTTATCAGTTTGGTTGCCCTTCTCTGCACTTTCTCCAGTTCTCCGATATCCTTTTTGAGAACTGGTGCCCAAAACTGGACTGCATATTCCAGATGAGGTCTTACTAATGATTTGTACAGGGGCAAAATGATATCTCTATCTCTGGAGTCCATACCTCTCTTAATACAAGAAAGGGCTTTGCTCGCTTTGGAAATATAACTATATGAAATGTTTTATTTGATCAGTCATCAGCTGTAACCTTATGAAAAATACATCCTGGGTCATAGAGATGTAGGGCAATACATTGCAAATCCATTTCATAAGTATTGTTTTGCACATTAATCCATATTCACAATAATAATTTTTTTGATTTATTGTTTTGACCCTTTATTTTTATAGTGTATATTCATCATGCATCAAAGATTGGTACATCGTGACCAGTAAAAGATCTCTCCGACTCAGCCCAGTGATCACAATAGTGGGGCTTTACCACCCAATTTTTTTTCTTGTGCAAGTAGCTGCATTCCTATATATTATGAATTAGGCACAATTTGCATGGGTGAATTCCAGCGGCTAGAATCTGCAGATTCCTGGGATTAAAATTGACAGATGTGCATGAATAGCTGCACTGCAGTTGTTCATGATTGTTCACACAGCCAGCGATTACCTGTGGTGATCATGGTTGGATGCACTTTATTTTTTAAAGCCATTGCTAAGGATATCGTAGAATAACTAATATAATTTGTGTGTCAATATATTATTGCTTTGTTTATTATTGCATTGTTTATTAGGTCTCATCTTGAATATGGAGTACAGTTTTGGGCCCCTCATTGTCAAAGTTTATTTTCACCTATGAAAATTGTTAAAATACCCACCTTTTTATTTTAGAAACTGTACAAAGCATAAGGGGACATCAGATGTATATTGAAAAAGAGAAGCCATTCCTTCAGTTTAACCGCTTGCTGACTGCATAACTTATATTATTAGTTATATATTAGTTATACGGTGGTAGAGTGGCTCTTCTGTGCTGTATCACATACCGGCTACTATTGTTGTCCCGATACCACTTTTTTAAGACCGAGTACAAGTACCGATACTTTTTTTCCATATACTCGCCGATACCGATACTTTTTTGTGACAGTGTCAGTTTTTTTTTACAATTCAAATTTTTTTACAATTTTTTGTTATGTTTTTTTTACAATGCTTTCTTTTTTTAGGGGGGGGGGTGGATGGAGTCAGTGTGTTTTTTATTTACATTTTTATTATTTTTTACAATTATATTTTTTATTATTTATTGCAATTTTTTTCCAGATCTAAATCCCATTGAACAGATGTGGAGAGATCTTAAAATTGCTGTTGGGAAAAGGCACCCTTCCAATAAGAGAGACCTGGAGCAGTTTGCAAAGGAAGAGTGGCCCAAAATTCCGGGTGAGAGGTGTCAGAAGCTTATTGATGGTTATAGGAAGCGACTGATTTCAGTTATTTTATCCAAAGGGTGTGCAACCAAATATTAAGTTAAGGGTGCCAAGAATTTTGACCAGCCCATTTGTGGAGTTTTGTGTGACATTATGTCCAATTTGCTTTTTTTCCTCCTTTTTTTGTTTTGTTCCAATACACACAAAGGGAACAAACATGTGTATAGCAAACATGTATTACTGCAATACTTTTCTTTGAGAAATACTTGATTTTCTGGAAATATTTCTGGGGTGCAAACAATTTCTCTAAATTTCTGTACAATTTAATGACTGTAACTATCTGTTGTTTTAATAGAATAATATAGGAATATTTTTTGATTTAGGGAATGCTAAACCCCCCCATGGGACCAATTTGCCCTGCTTGGGGCTAAATTGTCAGAAACCATGATCAAAATTTGAGAGGTTGGAGGTGTTTTCCTTTTTCAACCAAGTCCAAATTATCTATATAAATGAGTAATTAAGTAACATTAATTTACAGACTTATAGAATAAGTCAGTCATCTTTCAAACATGGAGTCATTTGTTTTTCTAGAACATAAATCTTTTTCTGCCTGTCTCTTGCACAATGCTCTTGTTCAAATGCCCAAAAATGTGTTTTCCTTTTCCAAGTACAAAAATCCATTTATTTCCTCATTGATGATCAGTGAGTAGGAGATTGATTTACAACCAGACTACTTGGAAATTTGTTATTCTTTTATTCTGATTATTTACATGTGGATTTATCCAATCTGCTTGAATTTCTGAACTGCATGGTTCTCCTCAGACAGATATGCATGCTGCATGCAGCTATTCATTTGATGATTTATTCATCTATTTAATCAATTATTGAAGATATAGTTGGCTAAGAGTAAGCCGAATGTCGGGAGACATTTGCTGGTTTAAAAAAAAACAAAAAAAACAGCCAACATTCGGCCTGTGTGTCTGTTCAACAGTTTGGTTGGCTTCTGTTGGATAAGCATGCTCGAAAACCAGCATCTGATCAACTCCCAATCAGCGCTCTCAGCCAATGACAGAAAGCGCTGATTGGAGTGTTCTGCTGGGGGGGGGGGGGCCATCCCCCTGTCAGAACAAAACAGCTCAGCAGGGGAGATTGCTGTACTAAAGTCAGATTGTTAGTACCGCGGCTTCCGACCAGAGCTGACATTTTTTTCCTTCAACCCAGCGAACTGTTAGGCCGCGTACACACGATCGGTTAAGCCGATGAGAACGGTCTGATGGACCGTTTTCATTGGTCCAAACCGATCGTGTGTGGGCGCCATCATTTATTTATCCATCGGTTAAAAAAAAAGAAAACTTGTTTTAAATTTAACCGATGGATACCTAACCGATAGCAAAAAAAAACAATCGTTTGTAGGCACGACCATCGGTTAAAAATCCAAGCATGTTTAGAATCAAGTCGACGCATGCTTGAAAGCATTGAACTTCATTTTTTTCTGCACATCGTTGTGTTTTATGTGACCGCATTCTGACACGCATTCTGACACGATAGTTTTTTTAACTGATGGTGTGTAGGCACAACTGACCATCAGTCAGCTTCATCGGTTAACCGATGAAAACGGTCCATCAGACCGTTCTCATCAGATGGACCGATCGTGTGTACGAGGCTTTAGTGTGTACCAGGCTTGAGGACTCATACAGACAGGACATTTAGAAAAAGCCAGCACTGCTGTCAGGTAAATAGCAGTGTTAAAAATGCACTTTTAGCCACGTTTCTGAATAGCGTTCATGAGTGCACATTTTTTAGCGTTAGCTTTTTTAAGCATGTTTACTGTAAAAACACTTCATAAAATGTAAAAAACACCTAACTCAGCTAGACATGGCTAAAAGCATTTTGCAGCATTTAGTATCCTTTTTGGGCATTTTGTGTTTTTACAGCTAAACACTTTTGCCTGGACACATAGGAGAGTTCAGAGGCAGTGAAAAAAAAAAGTCAGGCACCCCTAAAAGCAGCTGCAAAAATGTCCTGTGTGCATGAGCCCTAAAGAAGTAAATAGGCACAAGTGTGAACACAATCAGCTAGTAGCCAAAAAGCACAATTTCATTGCATTACTCACCTATGATTCATTCACAAAGGCACACATTTATATCTACCAACTGTCTCTCCTTTGGAGGCACTCTCCCTCTTTTGGAAATCACTCTGTCCCTCTTTCCTCCTCAGTTTTCCTATATTTTGGTTTAATCCTTGTCTCTATGCATATTTGCTACAGTTGTGCTCATAAGTTTACATACCCTGGCAGAATTTATGATTTCTTGTCATTATGATTTAAAAAGAGTAAACACAGTTGATTGATAATAAACAGCTTCAGCCAAACACTAACCATGAGTGAAAGAAAAGTTGTTGTGTTATCATTCATATTCTCTGAAACATGGCAATAAATCATATATTATGTCAGGGTATATAAACTTATGAGCACAACTGTATTTAACTACCTAAAGTATTATACTACACTACAAATGTATCCAACCTCTGAATGGTTGCATTTCATATTTTGAAAACCAATGAAAGAATGAAAAATTATTGATGAAAAAAACACAAAAGCCTATATTAGTTCATTGGATGTGTAGCAGGGGTGTGTTCATTGTCTACATACTTTATACTTAAAGGCAATACTCTTTATCTTCCCGTTTTCCTTTAAAGAACAAGAAATACACAGCATGAACAAAAAAAAAAATCAATTTATTATATATATATATATATTTATATATTCTCTAGTAAATCATAGGACCTTCTTTAAATTTAAACATATTTCATAATTTCAGAGCTTAAAAATGATAATTTAAAATATTAAATACTGTCTATTTACATTATGGTTCCTTTTCCTATCTCTAACATGACATGGACTGAAGGAAAGGAGGAAGATGCAGCAAAGGTTACATATTAATATAATGTGCCTGCAGATAATGCAAGAGAAGTATTTGTGTTTTTTATTATGTTTTTGAATGCTAACTTTATAAAGTAGGATGCACTACACCAGCAATTGTTGCTGATAAGTAAAGTGATTCATTCAATTTTATATCTATAGGCAGGATAATATGTATAAGATCCTAACAGAGAGGTAATGTGATCTACATTGGTCTATACACATGTAAAGTAAAGTTCATGTATGGCTTTATTAAGGTAGTCTATGAAATGACTGTCTTACTTTATTTGTTCAAAAGCATTTTAAGAGAACGAGTTAGTGTGCTTACAACGGCAGCCATAGTACTAGAATGTCGAGCCATAAGTTTAACATTGGGGTCATTAAACATTTTTACTGATGTGGTTTCAGCGGCCTTCAGCAAACAGATGTAGTTCAGCACCACTTCATCTATTTTTGCTACAATTTCTTGTTGTTGTGTTTCAGAGTTCACAGCTTTGACTAGTCTCATGCAAGCTTCTGTTAGACAACAAAGGATATGAAAACTTGAGGTCATGGCCGACAGCATTTCCTCTTGGCTTTTGTCTGTGGCGGCCATTTTCTTGCAGGCACTTCCAAGCTGTCTTGACTCTGAGGACAAACTTTGTTTGTACTGAAACAGCTCCTGGTCATGAGTATCCAAGATTGCATCTTCCCCCTTTCCAGAGTGGTTTGATCGTATTAGGCAGAGTAAATCGTTAGCATCTCTTTGAGCAGCATGAAATCCATCAGGTATTGCATAAACTTTTTCTTTTAGTGCATTTATTCTGGCAATCTTCTCATCGAAGTCCATGTTCTGGACATTAAATTCAGATTGTCCAGCAACCTGATCATTATCGATGCATTTTGTGGCCATTACTATAGTGGCTCGAGGAGATTCTAGCTCTTTACCACCGCCTGATGTGGGCAAATCTCCTTTTTGCCCTTCCGCTGGTGATTGTGGTACATACACACATGATAATTCTTTGCTCTCATTATTATTCCCATTGTCTATCTCTTCACATTCATCCTCTTCTTCGTCACCATTGTTTTGCTTGTTTTGGAAGCAGTAACTAAAGGGCCCTCGACATTTCCAATTGCTTGCATCTAATTTCAACAGAGGGAGTGACCTTGATTGTTTTTGTACCTTTTGCATAGAACCACCAGTAGTAGACCTTTTGCCATCTTTGCTCTCACTGATAGAATTGACAGAACTATGGGAACAACTTTTGGACAGCTTTTTCCCCATTGGGAGCTCAAACCGCTTTTCAGATCTGGAGGGTTCCTTCTCTACTCCATCCAAGCACAAGTTTATTGAGGAAATTTTCTTGTCGCTTGTATCCATGCCTGAGGATCTTGTAATTACGCTGCTGCTCCGTCGCAGTACCTTTCTGTTATGTGGCATTTTCAGACTTCCTCCTATGATATCATATTGGTGTGGACTGATTTCTGCTGCACATGCCTGGTTCCATTGGTGAAAATGGAGAGGGTCTGGTTTCTGAGTTGGCACATTTGATTCTGAGCAAATGCTGGATGAAGCAGTAGGGTCACCTTTAGGGTGTTTAACTGTAGCTGCAGGCATGCCATCTCCTCGTCTTCCTTTTGCAGGCTCTGTCCAAGCTACACTAGGGGTAGTAGAAAAACAGAGATATTTGTTAAGCATTTCTGAAACTCTAGTAAAAAAAAAAAGACGTTTTATGCTATTTATTTTTCTTTCTACTTCCATGTTATTTACATAAGATAATTAGGAGAAACCAACTGTGAATGAACAAATACATATTTACCTATAGAATATTTGCCACAGGGAATACTCCCCAACCGGCTGGTCTTTTCTAGTCTTAGAAAAGTGGATCATAAACCTGGTAGGTTTCCCCAGAAAAGGTGGCAACCTAAGTATTTTCCTCCCACAATTAATGCTATCCCCCTATTATTTGTTAAGTAGGTAGAAGGATACCAGGATATCATCTGATGTGTAGAATTTCACTAAAGTTTTTTTTTTTTTTTTTACAAAGGGACCACATAAAAAACAAAACAACACAAAAATAATAAAAATAGGCAGGAGGGCAATGATCCACAGAGCTTGTAATGCCATTTATATTTTACACATTGAATGCTTTGCTTTAAAATGCAAATTACTAATTGTCAAGTATCTTGCTAACATGAAAACCTTTCCCCCAAATAAATTGAGCTATGCGAAAAAACAAACCAAACGCAATATGAGTCAGTATGTTCTAAATATTATCCTTAGAATTAGGGTTGTCCCTATACCGAAACCAGTATCGGTATCGGGACCAATACCCCCGATACCAGAATAGAATACTTTTTCCGCCCCCCCCCCCGCCGCTGCCGCCGAACGCCGCCGCCGCATCGAAACCCGCCGCCGCATGGGTTAAACATTGTGCGGGAACATCACAGCATTCATTTGAATAGCTGTATTGTTCCCGCCCATATAGACACTCCCCCTTGCTCGGGATTGGATGGGTTATCGTGATCTGTCCAATCCCGAGAAAGGGGGAGTGTCTATACAGGCGGGAACACTACAGCTATTCAAATGAATGCTGTGATGTTCCCCGGGCGGCGGTGGCTAGGTAGGGGTGACATGGCTGCATATATGGGTGACATGGCTGCATTTGTGGGTGACATGGCTGCATATATGGGTGACATGGCTGCATATATGGGTGACATGGCTGCATTTGTGGATGACATGGCTGCATATATGGGTGACATGGCTGCATTTGTGGGGGACATAGCTGCATTTGTGGGGGACATTTAAAAAAAGTATTGGTATTCGGTATCGGCGACTACTTGAAAAAACGTATCGGTACTTGTACTCGGTCCTAAAAAAGTGGTATCGGGACAACCCTACTTAGAACACCATCCTAGAATACCAGAAACACATCATAGGGATACATATGACAATTTGAAATGTTGGGCACAATTAATGGACAGGTATCATCTTTAATCTGCAATTCCTATAAAAAGGAAGAGAGTTTTGGGCATTTGCCGAGTAAAAAACACTTGAAGGCGAGAGTGGGGCAGCCTCCGAGGAGGGTGGTGGGTGCTGCCAGCAGGCAGGGTCGAATGGGAGCCATTCTGCTCCCAGCGATTGGCCAGGAACCTGGTGGAGAGGGAGGAGAGGAAGAGGAGAGACCTGGCTGGATCACACAGAGCTGCAATCTGAATTGCCTGGTGGCCACAGGCAAATGAAGTCCCGCCTCCTGAACTGGCTCCTATGATAGACTACACTGGTCCCTGAAAATCTCCAGCCTGTGGTAAGTGTGTGCTCACTGACTGCCCTGCCACTACATACTGCTCACTGATTGCCTGCCACTACATATTGCTCAATGACTACCAGATCACCATGTACTGCTCATTGACCACCTTGGCACCATATACTGCTCACTGTGCATGATGATATAACATCTATACTGAACATTAATATGTGCCCTGTCTGTGTATGCTTCACTCATGTGGCGAATGGCATTCTTATGCCGCGTACACACGGTCGTTTTTTGTGATGAAAAAAAACGACGTTTTCTGTGAAGTAAAAAACGACGTTTTTGAAACGTCACTTTCAAAGACGATGTTGCATACACACCATCGTTTTTTTCACAAAAAGCGAGGTTACGTTCACCACTCTTTTCCATTGAAGCTCGCTTCATAACTGGGCTTCTGGGCATGCGCGGGTTGAAAAACTTCGTTTTAAACAACGTTTTTGCTACACACGGTGACTTTTTGTGAAACAAAAAACAACGTTTTGAAAAACGACACAAAAAATTCAAGCATGTTGGAATTTTTTTTGGGTCGTTTTTTTTAAGACAAAAAACTACGTTTTGCCCACACACGATCAATTTAAATGACGTTTTAAAAAACAACGTTTTTTTCATCGCAAAAAACGACCGTGTGTACGCGGCATTAGGGGTCGATAAAGTGAACTGGGATCCTGATTGTGCCTTGATTCTATAGATTGAATCTGCGCCAAATGCTTACTTTGAGGATCTTTCCAAATACTGACTGTACACATATTGCCCGCCCTAAAACTAATACATGTTATATTACTTTGTACCTGCCTAATGTATGCCACTACAAAAAAAATTCTAAAAAAAAAAATGCAGTATTGGGAGCATATCTATATACCACTGATTTTATTAAAGCCAAATACTCTACAAGATCTAATAATGTTGCAAATACATTTTAATCTCAGTGTTTAATTGTTGGGGAGAACTCTTTTTCTATTATTTTTTTCCAGTTTGTCATAGCATATGGCAAACCTATATGGCACATCGCCATATTTACTTTTTTTTTCACAGGAATTGCAGCTCAAAGTTGATATTTATTAATCATATGTGCCCAATATTTAATATGGTTATACCGTGCCTCAGAGCTTTTTTTCTCAGAAAATAGTTGCAGGAACTCAACCACGGCTCCGTTCAGATTTCGCAAACAGTAGAAGGGTCTTAAAGGGGCATTAAATACTAGGATTGCATAACATACAGAGTGCAGAGCTCAGGGGGGTTACACACAGAGTGCACAGCTGTCAACACAGAAACCAGACTTCTGTGTTTACAAGTGATTGTGGTGAGCAGGCAACAAAGGGTCTGAGCCAAAAGTGGTGGAACCGAGTTCCCCCAAGTTTCCGCTGAAAAAAAGCCGTGCCGTGCCTTGAAAAAGTATTCATACCCATTGAAATATTCCACATTCGGTCATGTTACAACCAAAAACGTAGATTCATTCAGACATTAAACAAAAATTACTTAAATTTTTCATTTACCATGACATGTAGTCAGGAAGCCATTTAATTTCTTGATGTAAAGATATTCATTAAAGCCGATATGACACTAAGGCCGCGTACACACGAGGAGACATGTCCGATGAAAACGGTCCGACGGACCGTTTTCATCGGACATGTCTCCTGGGATATTTTGGTCTGATGTGTGTACACACGATCAAACCAAAATCCCCGCGGACAGACAGCGCGGTGGCGTGGACGCCGCCACGTCCGCAAACCAGGAAGTAAAATGCTTCCACGCATGCGTCAAATCCATTCGACGCATGCGGGGGATTTCGGTCCGCTGGTTAGGCCGAGTAATTATATGTCATGTCAATTTTGTTGTCATTAATCGTTGGTCCTTTGTCATTTTTGGCTGAATTATGTTTTTGTAATTTCTATATGGTCTTGATATGTGAACAGCCACCTGTTGCCCTCTTTAGGAGATGGACAGGTCCGCAAGTTACACAATCAAATTCATGTTTCCCATATGAAATGTTTTTTTGCATAACATATCCATACTTAACTATTTGATCTACTATTGTGGATGTAGCCTAGTTTAATACTTACGGAGGCCCTGTGCTCATGTGGTGCTTTGGATCAGCTTTTGGCAAAGTTTATGTGTCTCCTTGTTTGAGTTTTTGTTATTCCCTGCGTGGTTTGCAGCGCTCTGGCGCCATGTCCTTGCCTCAGCTGGAGACACTAATTGGCAGCTTTGCAAGCCATGAGACAGTCTCTGCCCCATGGTCTATATATACTCTTGGCTATATCAGGGTATGTAGGAACTGTCTATGCATAGAGCACAGCTACTATGGTATTTCTGGCTGGCCATTCCATATTACATCTCTCTTGGTATATTTTCCATTTGACGTCTGGCCACACCTTGGAGGGTTAAGAACTCTGGGTAAGTGTCTAACATCAGCAAATTTCACACTATATCCCCTATGGGGTAATACTGTTCTTTTTGTTAGGGCCTTTTTAGGATGGTGTTCCCTTTAGTGTTGCCAGTTACCACAAGCAGCAAAATTGACCTCATTAGATATATTACCAAACTGGGGAGTAGGGGTGTAGTTTATATTTATAAGGGATCCCACATTGAGGCATCCTATGACCCCACCAGTATGGCATGTGTTATACTTACTACTGGGTTATTCATATAATATATAATTTCAGATACGCACATACAAGTATATGGGATCTCCCTGATGGTTGTATGTGGACTACTCCACTTGACCAGGATGTGGCAGTGGCTTACTGTATGAAGACCATACATATCTTTTGACTCCATCGATATGTTTTTGTATTATTCTTGAGGTATGTGGCAATAGATTACTGAGTCATTATACTGAGTGACAAAATATGATTGTAATCTGATATATATATTGTTCATTTTAGAGTGTGACTGAGTGATATTTTCCTGAAGAAGCGGGCTATGTTCCCATGAAACGCAACCTGCGTTGAAGTTCCAGCGAGTTCTCATCCCCTACTGCAACAATTGAGAAGAAACAATGTGTGTTTTCTTGATGTCATGCTCTTGGTACATGTGTACATTCTCATGTTTAACATTTTATCTTGTATAAATAAATATTTTTATATTCTTTTACCCCTTTGGTACCGTTATAGTCCTCCTAGTTTAGTATTTTCCGTCCACTTCACAATTATGTGCCAGTTTGTGTTGGTCCATCACATAATATGCCGAATAAAATACATTTACGTTTTGGGTGTAACATGACAAAATATGGAAAATTTCAAGGGGTATGTATACTTTTTCAAGGCACTGTAATTATTGCTATAACATGTGCTGCTGTTATTCCAGAGTGGGGTTTCAAGGATACCATTTAGTAAATTTGCTGAGTTATATTGCCACTGTTTTATTTCTGCATAGCTCAATTTTCACACTAGCAGAATACATGACAACGTGGTGAATTTTATTTATAGAGAAGCAATGGATTTGATCTCTTTTGATATTCTTATGCATATGGTAATACATTCAGTATGTTACCATAGCTCCCTACTGTCCCTGATTTGGAGGGACTGTCACTGATTTCGAGGGACTGTCCCTGATATGCAACAATTTCCCTCATTTTGGTCTGATCTATATAGTTGTATAGAAAATGCACGTTTTATCTTTCAAAAAGTGTTTTCCAGTGCTAAACCTTTCATCCAAATTCTAAATTGTTGTATTTGTAAATTTTAAAAGCCAATATAAAGGAATAGCAGTGGTAAAAAAAAAGCCTTTTTCCCCCAGTAAAATCTCCTTTAAGCGGGTGTGGTAAGGGGCGTGTCATATGCCTACATACATTTTCTAGTAGGTGTCCCTCATTCCTATCTCAAAATGTTGGGAGGTATGTGTTACTATTGTGTAGTGTGATGACACCTGATCTGATAATAGATCCTCTGCATTTTTGAAGTACCGTATTTCTCCCAGCACTCTGTAGACTTTTTTTATTTTATTTTGTGCTCCATATTTAGAGTTACACAGCTCTAGAAACAATCATAATTGTATTGAAGAAACTCCGCAATCACTCTCCAGCCAATAATACATTAAAAGCATTGAAGCAAATATGAAAGATATTAATAGAAATCCAATCAACATAATTGGCAGTACACTTGCAAAGCTACAGGCTACATGTGCTGGGTACTTCTTATTCTTTCTTTTTATTATCAACTGAAATTACAAATCCACTCTTAGCAAATAAAAGTTACCAGAAATCGTTGTGTGTTGTGTGCACATTTCTTTGGTAAAGGAAACCTGTTGTGTGTGAAGCATCAACTGTGGGTAAAGGACACAGGGGTATTAAATGAAAATTCACTGAGGCAGTCAGTAAAACATTTTTTTCCAGCAGAGGTCCAGATATAATGTCGGTACCCATGGCGTGTTTTCACATGTGCCAAACCGCATGCTGCCGCACCATGCAGCTTGGTGCAGCGTGATTTTGGAAAAAAAGGTCAAGGACTTTTTACTCTGTGTTTCTTGTAGGTAGGTCAGCCCATTAAAATGGGCTGACCTACCCACGACGTGTGCGCCTAATGCTCATGCACAAATCTAAACCCATTCTTACATCAGCATCCTCAGTCCCCACTTTACATTACAGTCCCCCCCTTCACATAAAGATCCCCTCTGGATGAATGTCTCACACTTTCTTGAAACCAATCCCCCTAACAGTATTGTCCTCTACCCCTATTTACATTATGCCCACACATTACAGTCCTTAGTCCCCCCCCCCACATTACAGTCCTCACCCACCTCACAACACTGTCCTCAGCCCCCTTCTCATTACTGTCCTCATTCCCCCTCACATTACATTTCTCAGCCCCCCTACACATCACTATCCCCATCCCCCCCAACATTAATTTCCTCAGCCTCCACATTAACCACTTAATACCCGCCCACCGTGAAATGACAGTGGGCGGGATACTCAATTATCCTGACATCACATCATATGACGTGATGTCAATTCAAGCCACTAGGTGGCGCGCGCGCACCCATCGGGTAACTAACAACACCGCGCGCGTGCCCGGCGGCCGCGATGGCCGCCGGGCACCCGCGATTTTCGTGTAACGGAGCTGGGACGTGCAGCTCTGTGTGTGAACACAGAGCTGCACGTCCCTGTCAGGGAGAGAGGAGATCGATTGTGTCCCTTGTACATAGGGACACAATCGGTCACCTCCCCCAGTCACCCCCCCTCCCCCCACAGTAAGAACACACCTTAGGATACACATTTAACCCCTTCCCCGCCCCCTAGTGGTTAACCCCTTCCCTGCCAGTCACATTTATACAGTAATCAATGCATATTTATAGTATTGTTCACTGTATAAATGCGAATGGTCCCAAAAATGTGTCAAAAGTGTCCGATGTGTCGGCTATAATGTCGCAATCCCGAAAAAAAACGCAGATCGCCGCCATTCCTAGTAAAAAAAAAAAAAAAATCATAATTATGTCCCCTATTTTGTAGGCAATATAACTTTTGTGCAAACCAGTCACTATACGGTTATTGCGATTTTGTTTTTAATTTTTTTTTACCAAAAATATGTAGAAGAATACGTATCGGCTTAAACTGTGATCAATTTTTTTTTTTCAATGGGATATTTATTATAGCAAAAAGCAAAAAATGTTGTGTCTTTTTTCAAAATTTTCGCTCTTTTTTTGTTTATAGCCTAAAAAATAAAAACCGCACAGGCGATCAAATAGCACCAATAGAAAGCTCTATTTGTGGGAAAAAAAAGACGCCAATTTTGTTTGGGAACCACATCGCACGACCTAGCAATTGTCAGTTAAAGCGACGCAGTGCCGGAAGCTAAAATTTTGTCTGGGCAGGAAGGGGGTGTAGGTGCACAGTAGGCAAGTGGTTAAAGTCCTCAGCTCCCCTCCCCCAATGTAATGTGCTCAGCCCCCCCCCCACATTACAGTCATCAGGTTCCCCCACTTTAATACTTTAATGTCCTCAGCCCCCCCCCCCCACACACGTTCTCAGCTCCCCTACATTACAGTCCTCAGTTCCCCACTTTAATGTCCTCAGCTCCCTCCAGATTAAAATCATCAATCCCTCCACATTAAAGTCCTTAGCGCTCCACTTTAATGTTCTTAGCTCCTCCACATTCCAGTCCTCAGCTCCCCACCACGTTAATGTGCTCAGCCACACCCACATTACAGTCATAATGTCCCCCCCTTTAATGTCCTCAAGCCCCCTCCCACATCACAGTCCTCAGCCCCTCACTTTAATGTCCTCAGCTCCCCCCCACATCACAGTCCTCAGCTTCCATACTTGAATGTCCTTATCCCCCCCACATTACAGTCCTCAGTCCCCCCAATTAATGTCCTCAGCCCCCCAATTACAGACCTCAGACCCCCCACTTTAATGTCCTCAGCTCCCCCCACTTTAATGTCCACAGCCTCCCCACATTCCAGTTCTTAGCTCCCTCCATGTTTAGGGCATGTGTACTGGTATGGTTCAGGGGGGCGGGGCACTTGCTCACCCCCCTCTTTTCTGACCTGCCAGGCTGCATGCTCAGGTAAGGGTCTAGTATGGATTGTGAAGGGGATCCCACGTGGTTCCCCTTCAAGATCCTTACCAGGCTCAAAGGTACCTGGTAAAGTCAGATCCCGTTCATTGAAGTAGCATGGAAGTCGGACATGAAGTTGCAGGACAAAGTCGGATCAAAAGTCGTATGACTTTTGCGTCACTTTAATGTCTTGGGCCCCCCCACATTACAGTCCTCAGGTGCCCCCACTTTAATGTCCTCAGCCCCGACTTTAATGTCCTCAGCTTTCCCACATTACAGTCCTCATTTCACCACTTTATTGTCCTCAGCTTCCATCTCTTCAGTAAAGGATCATGTATATGGAGGTTTTCTATTTGTGTGTGTTTTTCTTTTCTTTATTGGTTAAACTGGATGTCTATTTTTCAACCAGATTAACCATGTAAACATGTAACCATTGCTGGCCTCCTACTTAAAAATTGCTAGAAGCCTGGCTGTTATGTTGACTCCTGTTTTAACATTTTTGACCAGGAACAAACATGTTGATAAGCACTTCTGACTTTACTGACCTACATACTATCTTGGATCAATGATTCTAAATTTACTGAAGCCAGTGGGCATTGGGTCAGCATAACAGCCAAGTAATTAGCTTTTTCAAAAGAAGGTCAACAGCAGTGGCCACAATCACATTTTTATCGTACTTGGAAAAAAAAATGGCATTCATTTCTGTTAATTTATCAGTTTTCATTCACACACATATAAACACTAAAAATAACCATGTTTGTGGTTCTAGGAACGTTAATTTGTGGAGATCCATCTTTTTTTTTTTTTTTAAATGTGCAAACCATACTGTACACATTTCTCAAGTAAACAATAATTCATATAGTACATACAGTATACTGTTTCTACTAAGCCCATGCATCTAAAGTCTCAGCTGACAAGCAAGACCAGTCATCACTATGTCACTTACTTTCTCCTATAGAAAACATTCAATTCTAGGCCCAAATTTCAGTAAAATGAAAAGCTCACAAACTTCTGGACTTGTATTATTTGTATTTGGTTCATTTCCATTCTCAGGTGATCTATGCTTTTTTTTATAGGCTTTATGGGGTTAATTTACTAAAACTGGTGCATACTGAATCTGGTGCAGCTGTGCATAGTAACCAATCAGCTTCTAACTTCAGCTTCTTCAATTTAGGGCCGGTTCACACTGATCCAACGTGTGCTCCGACTTTGAAAATGGGTGCTGCACTACTTTGGTCTGACTTGCCCATTGATTTGAACGGAAGTCGGGATCATCATCTTAACTGATCCAACTTGTGGCGTGAGACTTGTGTTCTGTGGGTCTTGAGGGGGAACCCCACACCAACAAAAAAAAAACGCAGTGGGGTCTCTCCCAGTTCCATACCAGGCTCTTTTAAATTTGGTATGGATATTGAGGGTGAACGCCATGCCAAAAATATGGTGTGGGATCCCCTCAAGACCATATCAGACCCTTATCTGAGCATGCATCCTGACGAGCAAGCACCCTTCTCCCTCCTGGACCATACCAGGCCACATGCACTCAACATGGGCGACTTTGTGCCCCCCACCCCAAAGCACTCTGTCCCTATCAACATTATTGTTGATGGGGACAAGGGCCTCTTCCCGAAAACCCTGAGCAGTGGGTGTGGGGGTCTATTTGCTGGGGGCTTATGGGAATTTAGATGCCCCCTTTAACAGTGGGGCCCCCAGATCCCATCCCCTCTATGTTAATGAGTATAAATTAAAAATTTCCCCTGTCATACCTCCTTGTCTTCTTCCTCCAGTCCACTCCCTCTGGTTCTTCTTCCTCTGGTCTTCTCCCAGTTCTTCTCCCACTACTTCTTCTCCCAGTTCTTCTCCCTCCACGATGACTTCTTCCTCTTCCGACAATGGCTCCCGCTGTTGTGTCAGTTCCGGTGTCTGCCAGTTCTTATATAGCCATGGGGCAAAGCCACCTGGGGACGTCACCCGGACACACTGTCCCTCGTGATGTCACACAGAGACAGAGAAGGACAGAGGAGGACCGAGTTGGTGGAGAAAGAAGTCATAGGCAGAAGGAGAAAGAACCAGAGAGAGAAGATGTGGAGGAGGAAGAACCAAACGGACCAGAGGAAGAAGACACAGAGCATTCTTCATTTTTAAGGACTTTTCGAAAAAAAAAAATCTATTTTTTTTTGCAACACTGCATTTCGTTTTTTTGGGCGAATGTTCAGGGGTACAATGTACCCCATACTCATTCACTTGGTGGGGGGCAGGATCTGGGGGCCCCCTTGTTAAAGGGGGATTCCAGATTCTGACAAACCACCTGTCTGCAGACCCCCACAACTACTGCCCGGGGTTGTCTAGAACAGTGTTTTTCAACTCCAGTCCTCAAGGAACACCAATAGGTCATGTTTTCAGGCTTTCCATTATTTCGCACAGGTGATTTGATCAGTTTCACTGCCTTATGGCCCATACACACGATCCGAATATCGGACGAAAACGATCGTCCGATGATGGATCGTACGATTTTCGGATCGTGTGTACTTTCGACAGCCGATCACGACCGTTCATCCGATTAAATTCGATCGGACAAGCGCGAAAATTTTTCTCGTCCGATGTCCGATCGTCCGATTTTCGTTTAGTCAGTACAGCCGTCGTCCGACAATACAATACAAATACATTACAACACGTGACATCACTTCCGATCGTTTTTTTCTATCGTACGATAATTTTCGTGAGTTTAAAAACCTATTTTATTTTACTCACGATTATTAAGCGAAAAAAGTCGTACGATCCGTCGGCCGATATTCGGATCGTGTGTATGGGCCCTCAGATTTCATCTGAGGGAAATCCTGAAAACTTGACCTGTTGGTGTGCCTTGAGGACTGAAGTTGAAAAACACTGGTCTAGAAGAGGCCCTTCTCCCCATCCACATGGGGAACATGGGGACACGGTTCTTTTGGGTTGGGGGGCGCAGAGCACCCACTCCCCATGTTGAGGACATGTGGTCTGGTAATGTTCCAGAAGAGGGGGCATTTGCTCTTCCCCTCCTTTCCTGACCTACCAGGTTGCATACTCGAATAAGGTATTTTTTATATTTTGGCGTGGGGTTTCCCCCAAAAGATCCATACCAGACTTTAAGGGCCTGGTATAGTCAAATCAAAGTCGGATCCCATTCATTGAAGTCGCATGGAAGTTGAACATGATCAGAAGTCGTATGACTTTCACGTCGGATCAGTGTGAACATAGCCTAAGCTTTGACAATAGAACATGGAAGCTGATTGGTTATTATGCACAGCTGCACCAGATTCTGTGTGCACCAGTTTTAGTAAACCTCCCCCTATGTGTCTAACATCAGCAGCTTTCCAAGGTCTTAGAAGGCTACTGTTTCTTGGGCAGTCTCTTCCAGAATACTGAAAACTCAAATGCCGCGTACATTGGACATTCCGACATCAAAACCGTGGCTTTTTTTCGGATTGTTCGCTCAAACTTGTCTTGCATACACACAGTCACACAAATGTTGTCGGAAATTACAAACGTCAAGAACGTGGTGACGTACAACACTACGACATGCCAAGATAAATTAAGTTCGGTGATTCCAAGCATGCGTCGAATTTGCTACAGACGATCAGAATTTCCGACAAGAACTTTTGTTGTCGTAAAAATTGAGAACCAGCAAATTCCGACAGCAAACGTCCCATGGAGCATACACAGAGTTTTAGTATCAATACCTCCTGCTACCCAGCAGCCCCCCCCCCCCAGTACTACCAGCTTACCTCCGCTCCTGCCAGCTGCTGCTGCGGGCACACATGGGATGTTTTAGAATGGGGATGGGGGAAAAATCTGGAAAATATGTTATTTAATGGTCCCTTCCTTTTCTGAATGATCACAGGGAGTGATCAGTACTGATCAACCACTGTGGTCATTCATAACTGAGTTTACTGTGCTTCAGTTTGTGAATGAACAGGAAGCTGCTAAGCATAGAACACTTCCTGTTCATTCATTGTACAGTGCAGCTAAGGCTGCCCTACTGACACAAATCTCTGCCCTACTGACACTGTCTACTGCTATGCTGACTGACACCATCCACTGTCCTACTAACACCAACCTCTGCCCTACTGACACGTCCACTGCTCTATTGACACAGTCAATGTTTCAATATATACATTTATTTATAGGCGTGCGTGTATATAAATATACACACACACACACACACACACACAACTTGAGCTTTAGGGTGTACACCCTAATGCAGGGGTCTCTAAACTATGGCCCTCCAGTTGTTCTGGAACTACAATTCCCATAATGCCTAGTTATGTCTGTGAATGTCAGAGCTTTACAATGCTTCATGGGACATGTAGTTCCGCAACAGCTGGAGGGCCATACATTGAAGATCCCTGCCCTAATGCAAAAGGATGTGCACATTTATGCTTCCCAAATAAGTGAGTGCACACCCTTTTCACCAGGGTTGCCAAATGTCTGGAGGGCTGGTTGCAGACTCTCACACTGCCCAGAGCCAGCACAGCCCCTCCCCACTCTCACATGGATGGGAGAGGAGTGAGGACTTGATGTGCTCCCCCTCCTCCTGCCCCTACCCCTCTGTCTGCCCTTCCACACTCCAAGTCCCGGCATGCTGTGCCTCAAAAAGGGATGTGTGGGTGGTAAATTTGAAGCCCAGCAGGCGGCAGATACATTGTGGATGAAAGGTGCTGATGCCTAAGCCTCCATCCTCAGGTGAGTGAGCTCACCATCCACTGTCTGTGACTGAAGTCTACCCCCTCTCTCCTGCCACCTTAGGGTGAGAACCCTAAGGAAAGGGGCACTCAGATATAAGGGGTACTCTGCAGACTCTGATTTAAAAGGGGATTTGTAAACCCTCATTTAAAGGGGAATGCGGGAACTCTGATATAAGTGGGGGATTTGGTGATCTGAAACCCCCTTACCTCAGAGTTCCCCTTTACCCCAGCGTACTCGTCTATACAAAAAAATTGTAGTGTGCTGCTAAAGCGTTTTGGCTTAAAGCGGATTGGCCCATTAAAAAAATATATTAAAAGCCAGCAGCTACAAATACTGCAGCTGCTGACTATTAATATTAGGACACTTACCTGTACGCTCGTCTCTCTGCTGCTCCCTGGCCATCCACGGTGAGGGAACCAGGAAGTGAAGCGCTCCGGCTTCACTGCCCGGTTCCCTACGGCGCATGCGCGAGTCACGCTGCACCCGCCGATTGGCTCCCGATGTGTGCTGGGAGCCGAGAGTTCCCAGCACACAACGGGGAAAACCCGTCTTTTGCCCGAGACTGTGGGCCGGAAGTGGGTGCAGATACCTGTCATTTGACCCCTGAAAGGTGTCAAATGTGACACCGGAGGGGGGGAGGGTTCCGATCAGCAGAACTTCACTTTAGGGTGGAGATCTGCTTTAAAGAAAGAGTGGTAACTCTAGTTATGAAAGAAGTATGAGGCCAGCCATTGCAGTCCCCTTTCTAAACATGATAAATGCCCGGCTATGTCTGACTTTAGAAAGTTTCAGTTCCAGAACTGTAAATGATTTTTAGAAAAATGTCAGAACTGCTTATCTCTAGACTTGCTCTGGTTTCAGCGACTCAAATATCTTTGACGTCAAAGCATCACAATGACAGTCAGGGAACTAACATTCTCAAAGCACACATTATTATGGCAAAATATATATTAATCTCTTATGAAAGTTTCTCAAAAGCTGACCTTCAAAGCATGATAATTTTAAAAAGATACACCAAGAGGGAAGATATACAATAAATGGTCCATATCACATTATCACAATATCCAGTGTGGAAGTGCCTGGTTTTGCCAATAATAGCTAAATGCAGTAGAGTAATTGATACTGTAATATACCACATTTTGACCAATATAAGTTATATGAGCAAATAACCATGTAAGGTACCTCCGCATCCATGGTAAATGCTTTCAATGGCACTGATGATTACTAGCCACAGAATGCGTGTGCTTATGCATTCATATTCAATTTTATGCACGTTTGTGAGTAAAAAACGCTCATAAGCTCCACTTCAACCACAGCTTTGGGGAATTTTTTATGCCTCTTTTTTTTTTAAGTGTATTTTTTGTGCGTGTACTCGAGAGAGGAGCCGGACTGCAGGAGTTAGGAGTAGGCAGACCTCCCCAGAGGCAATCTGACATCTTTCTCCAAGCCCCCAGGTGGCAATGGTGAGTGTGAGGGGGTCCTCCCACACAGCCCGCCCTACCTGCTCCGCTTTGAAGCCCAACGGGGCAGAGGGACTCCCCTATGAGGGAGTGAGAGGATCTAGCCCGCTCAGCCAATCCTGTCAGTCCTTCGCCTCTCTTTTTTAGAGACCGTGTGGCCAAAGTGCATGCATGTTAACCCAATTTTGAGTGTGTGTAAGTGTGGTGGTTATGTGGGAGGGGGGTGGGCTTACCTCGCATAGCACACCCATCGGGAGCCGGGCTGAGACCACCAAACTCAATTCACATGCTGCCGAGACCAGGATCCGAACCCTTAGCTGCAGAGGTGAACGGCTTGTCAGCGCAGCGCCAATCGCGTTGAGCCACCGCAGCTCCTTGGGAATTTTTTATGCCTCTTAATGCTGCTCTTAGAATATGGGTCTAAATGTCCAATGTGCATGGCCACATAGGCTAACACTGAACTGAGTTTAAAGGCATAAAAAAATATGCTGGATGTCTGTCAAAGCAGCAATTTTTATTCCCATGTGCATGAGGCCCAATGGTAGTTTTACCAAAGGACCCTTGGGATGAACCTAAATGCACCATCTATAAAAGGAACCATTTACCCATTAATAGTAAACAGTTGCATCATACTTTCATTTCTGCTTGTCTGTCTTTAACAGTTGGACATTACAGGACGCTTGCAAAGCTACGGCTATGGTGTTTGGCAGTTGTTATCATGGCCTATGGATTCCAACACATTTCTGAAAAGGAGTTATACATTTATGGTCATTGAGTAAATTGTTTCAGCTTTTCAAACATGCATTGGGGTATTAACTTAAAGCAGAACTAAACCCATCAATTTAACTGTTTTCCACAATTGAATTTAAGGCATGTTGTGAATGATAAATCTAACAGATGCTTGTGCTCTCTACTGAACTGTCAAACCATCAGATGGCTGTTGTAATAACTGATCACACATACAACTCCATGACAACTGCAGCTCAAACAGAGTCTAAATCTGGTTATCCAAGAATCAAAATTGCTTGTGGCCACTAATGCCTCGTACACACGAGCGGAATTTCCGACGGAAAAAGTCAGAGGGAAGCTTTTCATCAGATATTGCGCCCGTGTGTATGCCCCATCTGCCTTTTCCCGTCTGAAATTCTGACGGAATTCTGTCTGAATTTCCGTTCGTCTGGATGCAATTCCGACGGACTAAAAACCATGCATGCTCAGAATCAAGTCGACGCATGCTCGGAAGCATTGAACTTCATTTTTCTCGGCTCGTCATAGTGTTGTACGTCATCGCGTTCTTGATGGTCGGAATTTGGTGTGACGGTGTGTATGCAAGACAGCTTGAGCGGAATTCCGTCGGAACAGCGTCGGAAAAAACGTCTCAGTTTATTCTGACGGGAAAACCGGTCGTGTGTACAGGGCATAATGGATCGGAATTCAGCTAGTCAGACAAAAGCTGCTCGATCAGCGCCACAGGCAATAGGCTGCGGTGCTGATCTGTGTATTCTGACAGCGGGGAAGTCAGAATACAGTAAAACATTAGGGAATGCATGGATAGGGGAATTGGATCTCTTTTTTTGTTTAACTCGCTGGCTGAATGAAAAAAAAAATGGACTCATATATGACAAATTTTATCCTGAGATCACATTGAAAGATCAGAATCCTTAAAAAATCAGTAATGCTGCGTACACACGATCGAAATTTCCGATAAGAGAAATTTTGATTTTTTTCTGACGGAACGTTGGCTCAAACTTGTGTTGCATACACACGGTCACACAAATGTTGTCGGAAATTCCGATCGTTAAGAACGCGGTGACGTACAACACTACGACGAGCCGAGAAAAATTAAGTTCAATGAAACTCCGCAGACCTACTGACAAATGTAACTTTTGCCAATGCATATGGAGAGCTGAACAATTTATGCTGCCTAATGGCAGAATGTATGACCATATCAAATTTGTCTCCAACAAGAAATTTAAAAGCCCTATAAGTTGCCATGTAAGTTCACCAATTTGATGCTGCCAAAATAAAAAATTTCACTCTGGGGTACGTTCCCAAGAACGAAAGGGGAGGTGATGTTGATAGATTTTTATTACAGCGGAAGGGAAAATGGATATTCAACTTATCAGCTACCAAATATCGAGGCCTGAATGAAGCTTTAAGCTTTAAAGTGGTTGTATGCCCTAAAAGAAAAAACCTTTAAGGCAAAGGTAAAAGTAGCTAGCATACAAGCTCATTAGGAAATACTTACCTTAGAACGAAGCGCCTACACTACCTCCCGGTCACCACTGAGGGAGCTGGCATATTCCCTCAGAGTTTCTTCCGGTTCGCGGCTTTGGCGATATGAATGGCCAGAGCCGTGATGACATCATTCTGTTCTGCCAGACCTTCAGATTGCATGCACCGCTGATGTGGTGTCTACGGCCCATCAGACCGTTGTCCATCAGACCAAAGTTTTAAAACATGCTTTAAAACCTGTCTGATGGAACCTGTCCGTCGGACAAATGCATTGGACCAAAAACCTGCGCATGCTCAGAATCCAGTCGACGTATGCTTGGAAGCATTGAACTTTGTTTTTTCATCACGTCGTTGTGTTCTACGTCACCGCGTTCTGGTCTGATCGGATTTTGGTCTGATGGTGTGTACGCACATCAGACCATCAGACAAGTTCAGAGTTGACTGATGAAAACGGTCCGTCAGACAAGTCTCAACAGACATGTCTGATTGTGTGTACAGGGCCTTAGGCCTAATTGACAGGTAAATATGTCTGATAAATTTGTTTATCCTTATAACCTTTAAATAATTTCTATTCATGTTCTACATGTCACAGCATAATGTTTACCTATAGTCTGGTCAGTAAATTGGCTTTTCTTTTCCTCCTCTCAGTGAAATGTAGAGACCAACATCTAGAGTTTGGAAACATTTCCACAGTACAATTTCTGCTATAAGCAAAGCTGCAATGTGCAAATATTGTGAGAAAAAATATTCTTTTACAAATGCTAAAAAGGATGACAAAACACATCCTTGTGTGCCAGAGGTGCCCTGAAGACTTTAAAAATACTCTATGGAATAAAATGTTGAGAACCAGAAGAAAAGTGCAAGTGGTTTTCCCTCCAGAGTTCTCATTCCAGAAACACTCTGCTGCTTCTAGATCATCACAAAGCATTTCCTCACCAGCAACATCTTCAAGCAAGCAAATTACTTCCTCACAAAAATACACAATACCTTCATTTATAGATACAATGACACCTGAAAATCAAAATTATTTCAATTTGTAAAACTACTCCACACTGAATTGTTTTTAAATTTCCCCAAAGTTATAATTTTTCCCCATTGCTTCAAAATTTCAGAAAATGTTAGGCCGCGTACACACAATCGGTTTAACCCGATGAGAATGGTCCTACAGACCGTTTTCATCGGTTCACAGACTGATGGTCTGATGTGCGTACACACCATCAGTTCAAAAACCGATCGTGTCAGTACGCGGTGACGTAAAACACAACGACGTGCTAAAAAAAATTAATTTCAATGCTTCCAAGCATGCGTCGACTTGATTCTGAGCATGCGAGGGTTTTTTGGACCGATGCTTTTGCGTACTAACCATCGGTTTGGACCGATGGTCAGGCGTCCATCGGTCCGATTTTAAATCAAGTTTTAAAACTTTGGTCCGAAGGACGACGGACCGACGGGCCGTACACACGGTCGGTTTGGACTGATGAAACTGGACTAAAGTCCATTTTCATCGGTTTGGACCAATCGTGTGTACGCGGCCTTACATCTCTAGTTATAACTAGGGGATATTTCTCTTAAGTTCCTGTTCCATAGCCAAAACAGGAAGTGAGAGGAAAATGAGGGAATCCCAGGTTTTTATCCAGCTCAGCCGAACTAGTGTTTCCATGGGAAGATGTCCCCTCTTTTACTGTTCTGGGTACAACCCAAAATACAGGATTTTCTTTCACTTTCAGTGATAACAGTAAACAGGACAAATCTCCCTAAGGGACACAGTAGATCAATAAAAATCTCACAGGTGTTCTAATCCATACGATGAATGTTACACCCTCCCACCATTAAACTTGGTGATCAGTCACTTAGGGTATATTAATTGCATTGTGGCAAGTAGGAAGGAGTTTGCTGGAAGTATGTATTTTTCCATTGACTCCAATGGTATAGTGGGGAGGAAGGCATCACCGTGGAGGCAAAAGTAGGTACCTTAAAAGAGAACTATGGTATTTTTTTGGAATCTTACTTACCTAGGTGGATGCAACATCTGTCTGATGCTGCATATGTTCCCTGCTGGCTCTAAGGCTGAGAACCAAGCAATTAAACACCATCAATTGGTTCTGAGAACTCCCTGAGCAAAGAGCTGGTCAGTCACTGCTGTCTGCTCTGCCCCCCTTGCGCTCACTGGAGCCCTGGGCTGTGGAAGGGGTGGGAGTGGCCAGCTCAGGCTCTCATCCGCTCACTGGTAGGCTGAGCTGTGAGGTAGTCCAGAAATGTGGACGGATCCTTACCACATGGTCCCAATCTTTTTCAAGCCTGGTTTGGCTCTGTGATGTCAGCCGACACCGGGCTTTAGCGTGCTGTCTGCTGAAACTGGGTCACAGGAGTACAGAAAAAACTTTTTCTTTAATAAACCTGCTCTATTACATTTTTACTTTGTCAACTATGCTAGTAGTAGAGGGTCCCCATGCTAAAAAATAGATATATACACATACAGTACTGTATGAATTTGTAGTAGATAGTATATCGAATACAGTATAAACCTATGCATTCAAAGATACAGTTTGTACTTACAAAACCCCTCATAGTGTGTATAACAGTTAGTGATGTACCTGTGGTTTCTTTAATTTTAGAAATCCGATGACTTCCATCCCTTAAGGTTCCAAACATTGGGTCTGTATTCACTGATGTATGTGCAGAAACATTGATCCTGTGACAAGAAGCGTCACCTTGTTGATGCAGCTCTGGATATGATGCCCCGTGGTTTGGAAGGATCGACTGTCTCTCATCAGGGCTTACATAATTTCCACTCTTTACCGGTGTATCAGACAGACTATGTTTAACATCTGATGAACACAGTGGGGACTCAACTGGAGTTGCACATGAGCTGCTACCAGTACTGCATCCAGCATCCATAGATGAACACTGGGAGCTCTGCAGAGAAAAGTGTCCTTCACTCTGAAGTGATGACATATTCTTGGCGATGTGATACTCACAAATTCTGTTTATGCTCTGATCTATATCTGCTAATTTAGAAATATTCTCTGTAGAGTTTTCATCAGCATCAGACTCACCAAGTTCTTTGGAAGAAGAACTGAAGTTTGCATTGGAAATAAATATATCCTCATGGTCAGAAAGCACAGTTTCAATATTTATGTCATCTTTGCTATTATTTTCATTTTTGCTGTTTGCTACACCAGAAAGCCTTGGCAATGTCTTAGCATACATTGTTCCTGATGGTAACCTGTCACTAGTTCCCTTATCAGTGGTGTTGTACCATCGCTGATTGTCTTTACGAAAAGCAGTTCTTTCCAAGTTATAATTACTTAGTTGACAGTCTTTAGAGGGATGCATTTCTAGTTTTGCTTTCATTTCCCCATCATTTTCTGTTCGTTTACCTGCTTGGTTTTTGACAGTAACATTTACGTCAAAATGTGTTTTCATTTCTGCATCTGGTTTATTTTTTCTTTTGCAGGCATACACCAAGGACCCCATTTGCATTTTATTAAAGTAGTCGGTGACAGATTTTGTCTCCATGGTTTCTGGTTCCATTTCAATGTTATCAGAATGAAGCATTTGTTTTGAAGGCACAGCTTTTGATTGGAGTTCCACTGCTTGCCGATTCACTAAGGAAGAGGAAGATTTAAGAGACATACATCCAGCTTGGTTCTTGGCAAGAGAAAATTCCGTCTGCTCTGCTATCAGTGGCTGGTAACCTTCACCAGTTGGAAAAATAATTCGAGATGAATTGTCTGCCTGTTTCTGGGCAGAGGCCAGTTCCGAACTCTCTGTCATTTCCGAGGAGTTTGTTTCATTACCAGAATCCGATGATGATTCGGGACTATACGCTCTTAATATTGTTACACCTGTGTGCCACAAAAGAAATGACCATGTTAATGTATTATACCCACACAGCAATATTTTTTTGTGATAACATGATTAAACCAACTGTAAGCATACCTTTCTAAGAATCATAGTTGTTTCATAATAAAAAAAAATTGAAATCATAAAAAAATATCTTGTGGATAAAATGAGGGATGGTTTGAAGGTTTATAAATAAAAAACAAAGCAAAAAAGAGGGCTCAAAGGGATGGAATAATGGGTCTGTACATTAATGAATAAATGTCACAATGGTGAAAGAACCTGAGGTGTCATCTGCTTGGATTTCCTCCGACACAGCCAAATCTTGCATTGCTTGTAGATTTGAAACTACTACTGCTTCTTCTAGGATTGTCTCACATTTTTCATCTGCGTTTGTTGGAACAGCATCTATTAGAGAGACAGGGATGTCATCAACAGACACACTGACACCTGAAGCAGACTGATTCTGACAGTCTTCTTCATCTGAGCTGTCTCTGAATCCAGGAGGAGGGGCGGCAATAGCCAAGTTCAAGGAATGCAATAAAAAATCATCTTCATTGTCATCTCCTTCAGGTGGTGGAAGTGAGGTCAGATCAATGATATCATCACTGGATCCTGACATGCTAAGTATATCTGTTCTATTATCCTCAGGCACCATAATATCTTCCTCACAACTTGCCTCATCTTCGTCCTCAACATCGTCTGTGGTTTCAGAATAACATATGTCATGTAACAGAAGGGGCTCTTCAATTCCTTCTCTGTTTCCAAAGATTTTACTTTCAGATATATTTGCATAAACAGCATTAGCAGCAAAATCAATGCTTTCGGTATCTGACGCTAAGTCTAGGTCTTTAATGTCATTGGCATTGTTTAAGTAAATTACACTTTGCTTATCTAACATTTCAGGGCTTTCATCCAGCAATCTCTCATAGCCAAGTGTCTGAGGGTTTATAGTGTCCAGATTATGGTCCCCAAATATAAAAGACACTTTTGCACTCCTGGGAGAGTCTTGTGCTGCGCTAGAGTGTTCCAGCCCTGAGAGAGAAAGTAATGGCTGGCTAATACCAAGGCTTTTCTCTAAGTCAATGTGATCGCATTGTTTGGTTAGCTGTTGATCAAGTTCTCCTGAATTAAAAGTAGTTTCTATGTACAAGCTCCGGTGATCTTTGTGATGTAAAGCACTTTCTGAGACCTCCATATTTCTTTGTTTTAAGTCTACAAATATTTGTTGTGGTTCCTGATTTTCTTCGTAAGCAAATATTGATGATTTTGGTAAGTAATTCCAATCACAATCATGATAATTAGGTTTAGTTCGAATTTCATTTCCTAGGAAAGAAAAAAATGAAGGTATGTTAACAACACGGAAATATTATTATACAAATATATTCTGACTAAATCTCAAACGTATAATATTTTAGGTCAACATAAGAGAAATTATAGTTTAAAAAATTGTGGTAAAGAGCTCTAGAACAATGTAACATCTGGATATCTGCTTTAACACCATTAGTGATTGGTGGTGCCACTCCAGGCTGAGGTGTAAGGCCCCGTTGGCACTCAGGATAGCAGGGATGCCAATGTAAGAAAAACAAATGCAGTGAGCAATTAACATATAAGCATGAAACCGCCGCTCGCTCACCGTAGCTGATCCTAGTGTTGGTGTATTCATGTGAAAGCCTTAGTCAGTGCCGCTCCTCGGGGTGCAACCGGTCATGACCCAGGGAGTGGCATTGACTGAGGCTTTCATATGAATGCACCCACACTAGGATTGGCTATGGTGAGTGTCGGTTTCATGCTTATATCTGGATATCTGCTTTTTCCTTGGAACAAGTCGCAAGTCATATATATGCACTACAGATGTCAATGCCTATGAAAGCTAACACAAGCATACATCATCATGCTCTGGGACAAACCTATGAACAAGCACAGAAGCATGTATAGCATGTATAGCTCTCCATCCAATCTGACAGAGCTGTATTCTCAGACTCAGGAGGGCTTAATCGGAGTGCACGCCACACTTTTCAGATATTTATTTGTAAAACATTTGGAAAACCATTTATAATTTTCCTTCCACTTCACAATTATGTGCCACTTTGTGTTGGTCTATCTCATAAAATCCCAATAAAATACATTTACATTATTGGTTGTAACATGACAAAATGTGGAAGAAGTCGAGGGGTATGAAAACTTTTTAAAGGCACCATATGATAAGCTCAGAGGTTGTGACAGGAAAGCGAAAAAACTGCACATGAGTGGCCCAAAAGAACACAAGGTTTTTAGGAAGCTTCTTTTAAATGCGGTTGTGGACTTCTTAATTCAAGCAGAGAGGGAGGCGTGGCTGGTAGGTAGGTTTAGCACACCATGCTGGCATACTCATATGTGATAGCATGCTCTGCTTTTTTTTTTTGGTAAATGTGAATTTACACTGTTAAGAATAACTGAAACCAGAGGGACAGATTTGCATTTGACACTTGCAAAAAGGCAAACCATATTTATACCATAATACAGAAGTAATAATAAAACACAGTATATTGTTTTACTTGTCCTACTTAAATTCAGGATGTGTAGGTACACTGAGTTGCACAGTCAGAGAGATATCCTGTTGTACCAAGAAGTCAATTTGTTTACGCCAGCCTTACATAATGTATACTGTATATGCTTTGTCACAGAGATGGGTATTGTTGAGAGGTGCCACATATACAGTATGCACACTCCCCGTATGGAGACTAATCTGTCACTGTCAGGGTTTTCTACTAATAGTGAGGAGTGGGGAGGACCAACTCCTGATCACATGATAGCTGTGATAGCCTGTGATCATACTATTAACCCGCCCCTATAAACCCTTTTTCTTTCTGAAAGGAGAAGGAGGTACACTGTCAGAGGAAAATAAAGTAAAAAAGTCTGTATGTAAAATAACTAAATAAACATAAACTAGCTAGATTATGTTAATGTCAGGCTAAGTGTCTGGGTCAAAACTCAGGCTCGGTATGTTTTAGGCTGGATAAAATGTTTTTTATTTTATTTTATTTAGTGACAGAATCAGTGTATTTTAGTTAAGATAAAAATATGCACTAATGTTTCTTGCCCCACTAAGGGTACACATAACAAATAATATACACATATATGTATGGAATTGCCGTAAATGTCAGCAGTAGGGAAATTTTTTATGGGAATTTTTTTTGGTGGTGGGTCATAGTAATTGCAAGAAATATACAGCCAAAGATTACAAATGTTTTTTTTTTTTTTTACTATTTTTGGCCAAATGTTTTTATAATAAAAAATAAATAAAAATCAGGACATATCTATTAACATTTACCAGCAAATTAAGGACCAATTTATCCTGAAAGACACAAATGGCTAGATTCATGTAGAGCGGCGTAAATTAGAGAGGCAAGTGCTGTATTCACCAAGCTAAGGTACGGCGGCGTAGCGTAAATGGGCCGGTGTAAGCCCGCCAAATTCAAATGTGTTTGATGTGGGTGTGTTTTATTCAAATTAAGTGTGACCCAATTACGTTTTTTACTAACGGCGCATGTGCTGTCAGTGGGCGTATACCAGTGCGCATGCTCCAAATTACGCCTCTAAGACTCATTGGTTTCGACGTGAACGTAATTTACGTCCAACCCCAATACGTCCAATTTGACACGGTCCCGACGTCCATACTTAACATTGGCTGCGCCATCTTGTTGCAGCTTTATCTTTACGCCTGAAAACGCCTTACGTAATTGGCGTATCTTTACTGCGACGGCCAGGCGTACGTTTGTGAATAGGCGCATCTCGCTGATTTACATATTCTAGGCGTAAATCACCGCGGCGTACATGCCCCTAGCGGCCAGCGTAAATAGGCAGCTAAGATACAAAGGTGTAGGAGACTTACACCGGTCGTATCTTAGCAACATTTAAGTGTATCTCACTTTGAGAATACGCTTAAAGATACGACGGCGCAGATTCTGAGTTACGACAGCGTATCTACTGATACGCCGTCGTAAGTCTACCTGAATTTGGCCAAAAGTATAATTCACTTAGATACATTTGATATCCCATGTTAGTCAATGAGAGCCATCTTAATGTACACTACTGAAGTAGCTCCAACTTCAGAAAAGGTTCATGTACTAATTCAAGGTGACTTCTAGGAAAAAAGAGGGGAGCAGGTTATATGTTCACTATATTAATTAACTGTGCAGGATGTTCTTCCTGTCACAGCAACCCGTTAATTGCGGACTCACCAATTAAGGTGCGGTGTCGAATGGCAGGATCAATGTAATACAAAAAGACCCCCACGGGGGGAAAAAAACAAGAGAAATGTGTCTTCCCGGAGATAAATATGCCAAATGTGGGCCGTCCCACAAGAAAAAGGGGTTTATTGATACAAAAATTTAGCAATCACATAAATTCAGATACTTTGACACCCATCACCAACACCCAATATAAAAATTAAAATAGTTAGACAACGTTATCTAATTAAACACTGACTACATGCATGCAAATTTTTGACTTCTAGGAAACTTGTGCCCATAGATTTCAATGGAAGGTCCCTCCAAAGTTGAATCTCCATCTTAACTGAAGCAACTTTACAGGAAGAGAAAATGGTTTACTCAGGCAAACCCCTCCCTCCCACAGAGCTGATTATTCTGTGATTGGCCACAGCCAAAGTCGCCTGTCCTGGATGCAACATTAAGTCACGTTGTAAGTTGCTCCAAGACTCGCTGAAGTCGCGCTGAAGTTGCCTTGCAAAGTCGCACTGTAAGTCGGGTTGCCTCTGTGTGAACTGGCACTAAGTCGTTGTGATGATATCCAAGATAATTAATACTCGCCAAAGCTGCAAATCTGAGTTCAGGCATTAAGATATGTTTTACTTGCCGGCATTAAGGGCTAAATGAGATGCATAGTAAAAACTATAGTCAATTTACCTGCTTCACGATTGGCCATGTTTTTATTTGCCACATTAAATATCGAACGTCTGGAATCTACCAGAAGTCGGTAATAACCCGCTGTTAAACAGGCAAGGTTCATGGCATCCGATGACTCCATAAGCAACGTTATAGGCTGTAAGAGAAAAACAAGGTCATAAAACATAACAACACATCATTATTTTAGCTCATGCAAATTGTGCTGTCAACTTTAAAGCAAAGCTCCATACTACTGGACATATATTTGTCATAGTTCAGTAGGAAGGAAGCTATTCTATAGTATGTAGAGAATGCTGAAAAAGGTCATTATTAGACTACTTTTCTATAAGGTCAAAAAATGTTTGATCTAACTTTTACAAATGTTATTTTATGTTGGAACTTAAGCTGGCTATAGATGGATCGAAATTCTTCCCATGGAAGGCCACCCCCGCTCGACAGACATAGATCGACTTCTGTTGAACTGGAATCAGTGTATTCTGACAGTGGATAGTCCTGCTGTAAGAATACAGTGTCCTTACAGGGGGTATTCATATTGCGTATTGTTATGAAAACCTTTGATAAAGCAAATTGTTGGAACTTAAGCTGGTTATAGATGGATCGAAATTCGACCATTGCCATCCCCGCTTGACAGACGTAGATCGACTTCTGTTGAACGAGAATGTTGGAGAACTTTTCTCACTCAGTGGCTGCAGCCATTCAGCTTTAGCCACTGATCAGTGTATTCTGACAGTGGATTGTCCTGCTGTAATAATACAATGTCCTCACAGGGGGGATTCCTCCATCCATCTCGCTTGTGTTTAAAGTCTTACGCAAAACAAAATGGAGATGTTGCTTAAATATAAACCTGATATATGATTACATTTTGTTATGCATCTTATAACATGGCAGATGGCCTCAAACTGGTTATGATGGAATACACTCCTACTTGTTTTTTGTGCTACAGGTTCATCGGTAGGCAACTAAGGATAGATGCAGCAAGAGCCGATTACAATTGAACCCCAGAAATGAAACTGCTTTCTAAAATGTTCTGAATTACTAGGGGTTAAGTCCATGTGCATGCCACCTTGGGGACTTATCAGTTTAATTTACAATTTTTATAGCTATTGCTATACTTCCGATCCTCCAATGTTGGACCTTCTGGTCTCATTTCCAGCAGCTGCAAAATTTGCTCCTGCCCAATCAGAGAGTGCTTAGTATTATGTGAACCCATTCACAAAAAACAAATCCTTCTGGAAAAGGGGAAAAAGAGAGGCGGGGCAAGCACAGTGCCTACTATACACATACATAGAGCCGGTCTAAAAAATAATAATAATTTTCAGAAAACTGTACTTACTTTTACATCAAGAACATGAAGCTCTACTCTGACTATTATTTCATCTTCTGTAAACATTTCAATTCGATTCACATGGCTGAAGTCAGCAAGTAGGGCTACCAAGTTTGTTTTTGTGTTGATTACGTGGCTGATACCATATCGGGGACCGACTAACAAGGTCACATCTGAATGTTTTTCTCCCTGCTGTAAGCACAAAGATATTAGAGGGTTACATTTTTTACTTGTCTGCTGGCCAATTTATCAAGGCAAGGTTAAAAATAAATTGTGCAGCGGAGTAAACATTATAAATGCATTTGATGATTAAATGAATATGGATTGGGAAAGATATTACAATTTAAAGTAAGATGCAACATGTATATTTTGTACAGCTGGGAAAATGATTTCAATAATTTCCATGTATACTCAATCTAGAAGACGTGTGGGAAATTGCCCAGGAAATATTGATGACCCTTTTTACCAGCTTTCAAAATTAATTACACATTGATTGATACAGAAAGTCACATATTGCAGTAAAGATAAATTATGGACAGCTATGTGTCTGAAATACTAGACTATGCATAAAGTATTACATAATACAGCACTTACAACCAATTTTGCTTTAAAAACACGTCCTCCGTATAAGCGCAAGTCACTAAGGAATTTCAGATAGTGCACTTTGGCTTGTAGAGCAGATAGCTGCAAAAGATATAAAGAGTAATTAAAATGGGCTGTCTGCTTAGGGATATGGATGGTTTTGGCATTACTTTGCATTTTTTCATACAATGTAAATTACATATAAATGTCATTTATTTATGCCCTATGCATATTTATATGGAACAACTGCTGACATATAATTCAGCACTGATCCAGATAGATTAGGCATGCTGGTCCAGACTAGCTTACAACCACATGCACATTCACTCTACGGTTAGCCCAATCAGATGCCAATTAAAGCAGCCTACATGTTATGGGCCAATTGTAGAGCGAATGTGCATGTGGTTTTAAGCTACTCTGAACCAATTTTAAATCTTGACATGCTTCGTATCTATTTACTCGATGCAACAACATTTTTATATTTTACCAGAAAAAACAAAACATGTATTATATTGTGTTAGATTTTTTCCCAGCAAATATTGTGACATAAAAAATTGCCACAGCCACCATTTAATTTACCAGGGCCTCTGCTTTCAGAAAAATATATAATATTTGGAGGTTCTAAATACTTTCTGGAAATAAATGCTGATTTTATCCTGTATGTGAAAAAGTAAAAAATTGGCCCAAACAGCTAGTGTTTAACCACTTAAGACCCGGACCAAAATGCTGCTAAAGGACCTTGCCCCTTTTTGCGATTCGGCACTACGTTGTTTTAATTGACAATTGCGCGGTCGTGCGATGTGGCTCCCAAACAAAATTGGCGTCCTTTTTTCCCCACAAATAGAGCTTTCTTTTGGTGGTATTTGATCACCTCTGCGGTTTTTATTTTTTGCACTATAAACAAAAATAGAGCCACAATTTTGAAAAAAATGCAATATTTTTTACTTTTTGCTATAATAAATATCCCCAAAAATATATATACATTTTTTTTCCTAAGTTTAGGCCGATACGTATTCTTCTACCTATTTTTTGTAAAAAAAATCGCAATAAGCGTTTATCGGTTGGTTTTCGCAAAATTTATAGCGTTTACAAAATAAGGGATAGTTTTATTCTATTTTTATAAAAACATTTTTTTTACTACTAATAGCGGCGATCAGCGATTTTTTTCGTGACTGCGACATTATGGCGGACACTTTGGACAATTTTGACACATTTTTTGGAACAATTGTCATTTTCACAGCAAAAAATGCATTTAAATTGCATTGTTTACTGTGAAAATGACAGTTGCAGTTTGGGAGTTAACCACAAGGGGGCGCTGTAGGATTTGAGTGTTCCCTGTGTGTGTTTACAACTGTAGGGGGGTGTGGCTGTAGGTGTGACGTCATCGATCACGTCCCCCTAGTACAGGGATGACGCGATCGATGCTGCGGCCACAGTGAAGCACGGGGAAGCCATGTTTACACACGGCTCTCCCCGTTCTTCAGCTCCGGGGACCGATCGCCACACTCCAGTGGCGATCCGGTCCGCGAGTTCCGCGGACCCGGTCCCGGAGCTTTGGACCGGGTCACGGGAGCGTGCCGCGGGCGCGCGCCCGTGACCCATGGCTGGGTACTAGAAACCAATGTATATATATACGTTGATGTGCCCAGCCGTGCTATTCTGCCGACGTAAATGTGCAGTAGGCGGTCCTTAAGTGGTTAAAGAGGAAGTAAACCCTCTCGTCCAAATTTTTTTATAAAAAGACAACCTGCAAGTCAAAGGCATCATGAGCTAGTATGCATAGCTCATTCTGAATTACTTACCTGAGATCGAAGCCCCCGCAGCGGCCCTCGTTCACCTCCTCCGACGCCGCCATGACACCCTGAGTGACTTCCGGGTAACACTTCTCCGGCGCTGTGACTGCCCCGGAGCAGCAATGACGTCACTCCTGCACATGCGCACGGGTGCCGCTACTGACGGCATGAGCGCATGCGCCGTAGACATTGTTGCCGCTAATCTTTGCAAATATCTCCTAAACCTTTTAGGTTTGGGAGATATTTCTTGCACCTACAGGTGAGCCTTAAAATAGGCTTACCTGTATGTTAAAGTGGTTGTAATGGGTTTACAACCACTTTAATGCAGCTATGTAATCAAAAATTCCTCCTAAAATGCATTTTTTAAGTGTGAGCAGTATAAATACATACATTTCACCTGGTCACCTGGCCTCTTGCATTCCCTTAACAGCAGGGGACAATTCATTTACAGTATATGCTGGCAATAAGCACATCTCTGTGCTACTTCTTCTTTCATTGTCCAGTCACTGACTGGAGCAGGTCCAAGATGACCTGGTTTTATATAAAGCGGATAGAATAATACTGGCCATCAGATTAAGGACAGCTGGTGGCTGTCTTTTTTTTTCATTTGTATTTTTTTTTGTTGACTGCATCTCTGCTTAAAAGTGTTAGTTCACCTTTATAGAAAAAATGTAAAGGTGAATAACACCAGACACCCTCCCCTACCCCCCCTCCCCAGTCCCCATTGTACTAACCATTAGGGTCGCTGAGCTGGCAGCACCCCTGCAGCCCAGCACTCTAGAGATTTGAAATGAAGATTTGAAATTCCTGCTCTTCTCCCTCTTCTCTGTGCAGCGGTTCTAGGATAGACCAGATTGATTCACTGTGATGGTGCTGCCCAATCAGATTCGATCTGGTTCATTCCAGAGGTGCTGCACTGAGAAGAGAGGGAAAGAGCTGGAATTTCAAATCTCTAGACAGCTGGACTGGCTGCTAAGGTGCTGAATGCTCAGCAACCCTGAAGGTAAGTACAGAATGGACTGAAGGGGAAGGGGGGGGGGTGTTTAGTGTTAATTCACCTTTACATTTTTTTCTGTAAAGCTGAACTAACCTTTTTAAGCAGAACTGCAGCCAAAAACAGCAAGATACAAATCAATAATCAATTAAAAGATAAAATAATCAGCTTTTGCCACAATATACACATTAAATTCAGAGATCCCCCACAGCACCCTTTCCCTTTCACTGGCTCTTTAATCTGATGGCCAGCATTTTTCCACCCACTAAGCAATATTTCAGCGGGTGAAAATAAAGAAAAAGAGCCTTAAAAAAAGAAAATGAATGCAGCCACCACATTTGAAGACTTTTGCAATGTTTATTTAGGATAAAGGTTAGAGATAGTGTCAGGACTTCTCATGACTACATCGAGGCCATTATAGAAGCATGCAAGATATCAACTGGTTTTACAACGCAAGTACGGGTATGTCTAAATCTGATGCATTAAGATGGGATTGAAACAGCTATACATTTCTCGACACAGTGATGAAATCTCATACAGTCAATGTAAATAGTATTTTCATGTTCTCCTTTCTTATATTTTAGACTTCTTCAAGGTGAATGGTTTACCTTTTTGCCCGGAGGAACGAGGTTTTGATTAGCTTTGACAAGGTGTGACAGTGCTTTTTTTATATTCTTTTCCTTCATGCTTTGTAACACAGCAGATGGAAGGAAGGTCTCTAATCCCCATTCTTTTCTGTAGAAAGACCAGCATTTGTTTATTTCTCATATTCATTTGTAAAGATGCGAAAAAGATTTTGAAAGTGATTATAATGTTACATTTAATAAAGCTACTAGACTCAGTCTACAAACTGATGCCACTGTGATCACTGGCAGCATGGCCAGTCGGCGATGAGACAGCCTGACCAAGGATCTTCAGGCTACCCGTGCTTTAACGTGGTTACCTGCTGTTCTCTTTGAAGACTGAACTGTGCATATCTGTGATTGCTGATAGATACCAATTTTCAATGTCAACTGCTGTCTATACCGTAACTGAACCTGTGGATAGCACTGATAGAACCGAGGAGGAAACATGGGCAAAAGTAGGAAGACTAACAGGATAACCAGTTATTTGTGTGTGTTTTGTGGGAAAAGAAGAAAAAGGGCTTTTTGTGGGGGCAAACTGATGGTTTTTGTGGGTGCAAACTGGCGGCAATTGATAGCATGGCACAGTGGTGACAATTGATGGCATGGCACAGTGGTGACAATTGATGGCATGGTACAGTGGTGACAATTGATGGCATGGCACAGTGGTGACAATTGATGGCATGGCACAGTGGTGACAATTGATGGCATGGCACAGTGGTGACAATTGATGGCACAGTGGCTTTGTTTGATGGCACAGTGGTGACAATTGATGGCATGGCACAGTGGTGACAATTGATGGCTCATTGGCTGGGTTTGATGGCACAGTGGTGACAATTGATGGCTCAGTGGCTGCATTTGATGGCACAGTGGTGACAATTGATGGCATGGCACAGTGGAGACAATTGATAGCATGGCACAGTGGTGACAATTGATGGCATGGCACAGTGGTGACAATTGATGGCTCATTGGCTGCGTTTGATGGCACAGTGGTGAGAATTGATGGCATGGCACAGTGGCAACAATTGATGGGCACAGTGGCTGCGTTTGATGGCACAGTGAGGCTACAACTGATGTGTTTTTTTTTCCGTTTGTTTCCCCCCAAAAATTTTGAGCACCAGCTGCCACTGCTATAATGGTATAGTATGTCATAAAAATTTATTAAAGTTAAAAAATATATATGTTTGTCCACTCACATGTACAAATGCCTTGGAGCTGGCACTGAGCCGTAAATAGAGATATACAAATATTCCTGGTCCGCACGTGTGCCCTGGGGTTCCCCACTGGTGGCTTGCGTTCCTAGCCTCGTTGTATTCAGACCGGAGTTGACGAGCTGACAATGGTGCAATCTTCTAGGACATGTCACAGTTACAATGCCGGTGCCACAGAGAGGAGTGGGAGAAGGGCGAGGCTTTGTTAGCCCGCATCGCTGGACCGTGGGACAGATGAGTGTCTGATAATTAAAAGTCAGCAGCTACACTTTTTGTAGCTGCTGACTTTTAAATAGGTGGAACTCCGCTTTAAGAAAGAAGCGCACTATGCTGTCCCATATGGGTATAGCAGCATAGTGTGCTAAACCTACCCCAACTGTATTTAGGAGAAGCTACTTCAAATCCTCTGCAGCCAGTGATGGCTCCATCCTGTGTTACTGTAGGGACATAAAGAGTTGGGACCAGCACCCCCTAGTGCTTTGGAAGAGAGGGACGTCCTGTTCTTTTGAGCTGCGCAGTGTGTACTCTTTCTTGGTACTCCAGCCTGTCACCTACAGTACCTTGAAAAAATATTCATACCCCTTGAAATTTTACTAATTTTGTCATATTTCAACCAAAAACATACATTTTTATTTTATTGGGATTTTATGTGATAGAACAATACAAAGTGGCACACAATTGTGAAGTAGAAGGAAAATGATAAATGGCGTGCATTTGTATTCATCCCCCTTTACTCTTATACCCCTAACTAAAGTCTAGTGGAACCAATTCATAAGTCACCTAGGCCCAGATTCATAAAGCAATTATGCCTGTCTAACTGGTGTTAGACAGGAGTAATTTCAAATTTTGCGCGCCGTATCACTAGTTTGAATCCTCAAACCATGATACGGTGGCTTCGGGCTTCGATCCGAGAGGCTTACATCTTCGTAAGCCTTCGGATCTACGCTGCGATATTTTTGCGGCCGCTGGGAGGAGTTTGCGTCGTTTTGATGCGTCGGGATATGCAAATGAGTTTTTACGGCGATCCACGAAATACGAGCGGTCTTCGCAATCGCTTACGTCTATTTTTTTTATGTACTGTTAGACCAGCTTTTTGCTGGTCTAACGGTGCGTAGCCCATGTTAAGTATGGCCGTCGTTCCCGCGTCAAATTAAATTTTTTTTTTTTTTTTTACGTAAGTCGTTCGGGAATAGAAATGTCCGTAAACGACGCTACTCAAACAACGAATGACGTAACAACGTGATTTCGCGCAATGCACGGCGGGAAATTTGCGAACGGAGCATGCGCAGTTCGATCGCCGCGGGAACGCGCCTATTTTAAATGCTTCACGCCCCCTACTCGCGCAGATGGATTGCGACGGGAGAAATACACTACGCCGCCGTCGTTTACTGGACAAAATCTACCTGGATTCCACGTAGAGCCAGGTAAAAAACGGCGGCGTAGTGTATTTCTGATACGCTACGATAATCTAATTCTCTCTGAATCTGGGCCCTAATTAGTAAATAGAGTCCACCTGTGTGTAATTTTCACTCAGTATCAATACAGCTGTTCTGTAAACAAATAGCATCACAAAGGCCAAGGAACACACCAGACAGGTCAGTGATAAAGTGGAGAAGTTTAAAGCAGGATTAGGTTATAAAAAAAATTATTCCATTCTTTGAGCATCTCACGGAGCACTGTTAAATTCATCATCTGAAAACGGAAAGAGTATGGCAGAACTGCAAACCTACTACCTACTACCACCTAAACTGACAGGCCGGGCAAGGAGAACATTAATCAGAGAAGCAGCCAAAGGACCCATGATAACTCTGGAGGAGCTGCAGAGATCCACAGCTCAGGTGGGAGAAGAAGAAAGCCATTGTTGAAAGAAAGCCATAAGAAGTCCCGTTTGCAGTTTGCAAGAAACCATGTGGGGGACACAGTAAACTTGTGGAAGAAGGTGCTCTGGTCAAATTGAACTTTTTGGCCTAAAAGCAAAATGCTATGTGTGGCGGAAAACTAACACTGCACATAACCCTGAACACACCATCATTACTGTGAAACATGGTGGTGGCAGCATTATGTTGTGGGAATGTTTTTCTTCAAGGCACAGGGAAGCTGATCAGAGTTGATGGTAAAATAGATCAAGCCCAATAAAACCTTTCTTAGAAGAAAACCTGTTAGAACCTGCAAAAGACTCAAGACTGGGCCAGAGTTTCACCTTACACCAGGACAGTGCCCCTAAACATACAGCCAGAGCTGCAATAGAATGGTGTAGATCAGGGATCTCCAAACTACGGCCCTCCAGCTGCTGTGGAACTACACTTCCCATGAGGCATTGTAAAACTCTGACATTCGTAGACATGACTAGGCATGATGGGAATTGTAGTTCCTGAACACCTGGAGGGCCGTAGTTTGGAGACTACTGGTTTAGATCAAAGCATATTCATGTGTTAGAATGGCCCAGTCAAAGTTCAGGACAAAATCTAATTAAGAATCTGTGGCAAGACTTGAAAATTACTGTTCACAGACGCTCTCCATCCAATCTGACAGCTTGAGCTATTTTGCAAAGAATGGGCAAAAATGTCTCTCTCTAGATATGCAGAGCTGGTAGAGACATCCCTAAAAAGACTTACAGCTGTAATTGCAGTGAATGGTGGTTCTACAAAGTATTGACTGAATACAAATGCACCCCAAACTTTTCACATATTTATTTGTAAAAAAAAAATTGAAAACCATTTATAATTTTTCTTCCACTTGACAATTTTGTGCCACTTTGTGTTGGTCTATCACATAAAATCCCAATAAAATAAATGTTTTCGTTTTTGGTTGTAACATGACAAAATGTGGAACATTTTAAGGGGTATAAATACTGCACATGTGTGGCCCAAAAGAACACAAGGTTTTTAGGACGCTTCTTTTAAACGCAGTTGTGAACTTCTTATTATAAGCAGAGAGGGAGGCGTGGCTGGTGGCTAGGTATAGCACACCTGGCAAACCCATATGTGACAGCATGCTGTGCTTTTTCTGTAAATGTGCATTTACACTGTTAAGAATAACTGCGCCTTCAGGACAGACATTTTCCTGAGAGACTGCAGACTGAGGTTTTGCGAACAAACTGATCTCATCAGTAACACACAGCATCCCATTGAGTTTTGTACAGCCTGAAGGGGCAATGGCAGTAGATCTTAAAAGAGTAGCAAATCATTACAGTATTATTTTTTTTTTAAATGTAGTTTAAATGTGTAATGACGTATCATAATATATACTATATTGTCAAAAGTATTGGTACACCTGCCTTTACATGCACATGAACTTTAATGGCATTACCGTCTTAGTTCGTAGGGTTCAATATTGAGTTGACCCACCCTTTGCAACTATAACAACTTCAAATCTTCTGGGAAGGCCGTCCACAAGGTTTAGGAGTGTGTCTATGGGAATGTTTGACCATTTTTCCAGAAGCGCATTTGTGAAGTCAGGCACTGATGTGGACGAGAAAGCCTGGCTCACAGTCTCTGCTCCAATTCATCCCAAATGTGTTCTATCAGGTTGAGGTCAGGACTCTGTCAAATTCCTCCACTCCAAACTCACTCATTCATGTCTTTTTGGACCTTACTTTGTGCACTGGTCTTGCAGAAACAGAAAGGGGCCATCCCCAAACTGTTCCCACAAATTTGGGGGCATGAAATAGTCCAAAATGTCTTGGTATGCTGATGCCTTAAAAGTTCCCATCACTGGAACTTAGGGGCCAAGTCCAACCCCTGAAAAACAACCCCACATCATAGCCCCCCCCCCCACAACCAAATGATTTAGACCAGTGTACAAAGCAAGGTCCATAAAGACATGGATGAGCGAGTTTGGGGTGGAAGAACTTGACTTGCCTGCACAGAGTCCTGAGCTCAAGCCGATAGAACACCTTTAGGATGAATACTAGCAGTGACTGTGAGCCAGGCCTTCTCATCCACATCAGTGCCTGACCTCACAAATGCACTTCTGGATGGTCAAATATTCCCATTGACAAACTCCTAAACCTTGTGGACAGCCCTTCCAGAGGAGTTGAAGCTGGTATAGCTGCAAAGGGTGGGCCAACATAATATTGAATCATATGGACTAAGGCCTCGTACACACGAGGGGATATGTCCGCTGAAAACGGTCCGATGGACCGTTTCAGCAGACATCTCCGCTCGTGTGTATGGGCTAGCGGACAGATTTGTCCACCCGACAGATTTCAAAGCAAGCTTTGAAATCTATCCGGTGGGAATCTGTCCGCCCGACATGTCTGCTGGTTAGTACACTTACCAGCAGACATGTCGTCCCGCACCGCCGCCGCGCCGCCGCCGAATGTATTTGGCGCATGCGCGGAAGTGTTTTACTTCCTGGTGCGGTGACGTAGCGGTGACGTGGCGGCGTCAACGTCACCGCCGCGTCACCGCCACGTCACCGCGGCGTCCGGCGAAAAGCCGAAGTTCAATTTTTGGGTGGAACTCTGCTTTAAATAATATTTCTGCAATAATTGAATTTGAAGGGCTCTTCCTCTGCTACACAACTGTATGGTATTTATGATTCTACAGCGCTAGATATATCAGACACACACAAATATATAATGTCAAAGAAAATGAACATTTTACAGTATATAAACATATATGTTTGTTGATGATAATGCAGAGGATTCACAAAGATACGCTTGGGTGGATAAGCATGCATACTTACTCAATATATTTTAGAGAGATTTTCTGCGTCTGCTTGGTGGTGACTGTTGCAATGTACATCTGCAGTGCTGCTAGTCTCAAAGCAATATCATACTTTAACTCTGGTCCAAATCTCTCCTGAACCACATCATTGCAACTCTGAAATCAACCAGCAGATGGGGCATTAGACTCAAGTAATGCATGTTTAACATTGGAAAACAAATATCTGCAAACCAGTACCTGACATATCTCATGATTGCTAAGTGTTAATGGCAGGCAATGTGTTACATTCTCATAAGCACAAATTCTCTGACGCAATTCAGTTGTCAATATTATTTTATTTCAGTTTGTAACATAATAAAAATATGTAACCTGTATAGATACAAATCTTCTAAATCAAAACTAAATCCATTGATTAACTGCTTCCCGAGATGGTGACATTTAAGGCATGCCATGAATCAGAGCTATCACAGTTGCTTAGTATCTGAACCAAACTGTGAAATGCTGGTGTTGTAACTGATCACATGTGCAGCACTATGGCCACTTCACATCGAATGGAGGCTAAGAAGGCATCTTCCTTGGCTGTACAGGATTAGAGGGATTAAACTTCAAATTGCAACAGTTGTTTAACATGAGTATGAGCTCTTACCTGCACATATAAATATTCAAAGGCAACTGGGTCTCTCCGAAGAAGGTCAATTGGATCCTTTGGAACAAAACTTATTCTAAACAGACATCTCATCATATGCGAACTGGGTCTCTGAGTCACCTAGACATTTTAAATTGGATATAAAAATAGTGCTTTCAGAAAACAGATATTTTACTTGTTAGTTGAAAAATGACAGCTTTCACAGTACACAACATGGCATACCTGTATTAGGTACACCAAGAATTCAAACAAACCTCAACTACTAGAATGGTATTAGGGGAATTAATGAAATATTGTATATGCTATTTATTCTGCCTATACAGTAAGATTAAATGCTGATTTAACCTATGCAATATTTTATGCTGCAATGAAATATTTCACAAAATAAATATTAACAAAAAAATCTTTAAGGAGATCTGATGAAATGACAGCATTTGTATGGGAGAGAGCATTCTGACACTGACATAAAAAGTTGCCTCCAGGACAGGCGACTTTGGCTGTGGCCAATCACAGAATAATTAACTCTGTGGGAGGGAGGGGTTTGCCTGAGTAAACAATTTTCTATTCCTCTAAAGTTGCTTCAGTTAAGACTTTGGAGGTGAATTCCATTGAAATCTACGGGTACAAGTTGCCTACAAGTCGCCTTGAAGTAGTACAGGAATCTTTTCTGAAGTCGGAGCGACTTCAGTAGTGTACATTAAGATGGCTCCATTCACTTCAATGGAATTTCTCGTGTCACACAACTTGGGGCAAAGAAAGTCGGATTCCAAGTCGCGGTAGTGTAAACCGGCACTAAATTGTCAGCTCTGGGGTTTTGTTTAACCCTTTCATGACTAGAGTAGTTAGTTGTAGCCTAGGTGCTAAGGCCAACCTTGTCAGTATCAGCATACATCAGTTGACAATAATTCTATAACTAATTTGCATGCCTAAATAATTAGTTTCTCTTATTTCAAAAGACATATAAGACATATAAGACTTTTGTTTGGTATACTTTTTAAATAATAAAAAAAAACAACAAGAAATGTCACACACTTAAATACACTTATACAATTAAATACAATACACTTGCCAGTGGGGACTGGAGCTGATACTGACAGCCAGAATTCAGAGCCACCAGCTGCAAAAAAAGTTGTCTGGTTGTTCAGTAAGAATGGGAATTTAACAATGTATTCCCAGCATGGGGCATCGTGCTGGGAAACCTTAATATACAGATTGTGAGTGGGAAGAGGTTAACCATAGATTGGACTTTCTTCTATACTTTTATATTGCACACTACATTAATTTTAACAACCCCTTACTCGGTGCTGAAGTGAATGTGTAAAAAAACAAAATAGTAGCAATAAAGATATATTCCCCAAATGGAGCATAAAGGTAAAAAACTGTGTATAAACTTCAAAAGCAAATATTACTCTCTAAAATAATTATTATCACTGCTGCCACACTAACAAAACCCCCAAAACATTATCAAAATGGAGACCATAATTTGCAAAAATAAAAGTGCAAAACCCCAGCGTGTTCCTCTGCAGTTGTGTGATAAATAAATTAATAAAAATATGAAAAGTATCCAAATAAGTACAAAATATCCACACAATCTTCCACAATTAATACCCTTCAGAAAATCGGATATGACGAAATGTAATGGAAGTGACTTCAAACGGGCTCTGACCTGGGTGTTGGGACTTTGACCCAGCACATTGCGATATCCCTATATGTTTTATCTTGTTTTTATCTTTATGCATGCTATATATGCGGATAATGGTGCATGCAGTGCGAGTGAAGAGAGGAGGAGTAGATATGGTTTGGAGCTGGCAGTATCTCATGCTCTTTTCTTTGGGGGGGTTTTGGGATGAGGGGTTATATGTTCAACATGGAATGATATAGTAACAAACTAAAAGGTGGAGACACCTATTTTGTAATAATGTTGTTTAACTTGTATAATTTATATCAATAAAAAGATAATATATAAAGAAAAAGGAACAGATGTCCATAGAGCCATAATCATACTTTATTAAAAACGCAATAAAGAATTGCAGTACTATATGCCTATCTGATAAAAAGAGAGGAGTGTATTCATGGTGAGTTCTGCATCCACTGGGAGAGGTGCATTTGGAGCACTGGTGGAATTGTGGAAGATTATGTGGCACAGCATATTTGGAAGGACACAATGGGGGAAATTTACTAAAATGGGAGCAATCAGAATCTGCTGAAGTTATGAATAGTAACCAATCAGCATTTAATTTCAGCAATAAAAATGGAAGTTGATCGATTATTATTCCCAGCTGCACCAGATTCTGTGTGTACCGGTTTTAGTGTTGACATTTTGGACACTTTTACGATTTTGTATTTGTTTATTTATCACAGCGCTGCAGAGGAACACGTTGTGGTTTTACACTTTTTACTTTTAGTTTTAGTTTTGCACATTGTAGTCTCCATTTTGTTCATACTCCATTAATTATCAATTGGTATTTTTTTATGTTCTTTTAACCGCTTCAATACTAGGCTTTTATACCACCTCCATACCGGGCCTATTCTGACACTTCTCTCCTACATGTAATAATCATCATTCTTTTGCTAGAAAATTACACAGTACCCCCAAACATTATATATGTTTTTTTTAGCAGACACCCTAGGGAATAAAATGACGGTCATTCCAAAGTTTTATCTTGCACGGTATTTACGCAATTATTTTTCAAACGCTTTTTTTTGTAAAAAAAATTGTTTTATGAATTAAAAAAATAACAAAACACTAAAGTTAGCCCAATTTTTTTGTATTATGTGAAAGATTATGTTACACCGAGTAAATAGAGACCCAACATGTCACGCTTTAATTATGCGCACACTCATGGAATGGCGCCAAACTTCGGTACTTAAAAATCTCCCTAGGCAACGCTTTATTTATTTTTTACAGGTTACAGTTTAGATTTACAGAGGAGATCTAGTGCTAGATTAGTTGCTGGCACTCTAACGCACGCGGCGATACCTCACATGTGTGGTTTAAACGGCGTTTACATATGTCGGCGGGACTTGCGTGTGCGTTCGCTTCTGCACGCGAGCTATCGGGGACAGGGGCGTTTTCATTTTTTTTTTATCTTTTATTATTTTTTTTTACTTATATTTTATTTATTTTTACACTTTTTTTCATTTTTTTTTTCCACTTTTATTCCTATTACAAGGAATGTAAACATCCCTTGTAATAGGAAATGTGTGTGACAGGTCCTCTTTATGGAGAGATGTGGGGTCAATAAGACCTCACATCTCACCTCCAGGCTGGAAACCATGAGATCGGTGAAAAAAAATTCACCGATCTCATGAATGGTGACTTACAGCCGCAATCGCGGCTTTGTTTACATACGGGGACCCGGGCGTGACGTCATCAGATCGCGCCCGGGTCCTCCGACGGTCATAGAGATGACTGGTGACCATCTGGTCACCAGTCATCTCTATGCTTCCTGCCGCCGCCGACGATTCGTTCTCCGGGCCCCCGAAGGTACAGGTAAGCCCGGAGAAGCACCGGATGGCGGCGGGAGGGGGGGGGATGTCCCCTCCCGCGGCCTGTAAGAACGATCAAGCGGCGGAACCGCCGCTATGATCGTTCTTACTTTGTGCAGAATCGCCGGCTGAAGAGATGGATATCTGGATGATGCCTCTGGCTGCAGGCATCGTCCAGATATTCGCCTGCAATACCCAGGCCGTCAATTGACGGCCACTTAGGATGGTAAATCCCATCCCAGGCCGTCAATTGTCTATGGCTGGGTATTGAAGTGGTTAAGCAAGCCACAAATGGCACTGGACCAGTCAAATACTAAGTTCTAATATTGCAATTGCTGCATGCAGCTTGAACTTGTTAAGGTATATAGTAAGTAAGATTTAGAAACCTGAGTTAGTGTCTCCTGTTCATGTAATAAGAGAAGTTTGGTTCCAGCTCCTTCTGTTCTTTGCTCCAACATCAGGGAAAAGTGTTCAATGCACTTTATCGAAAGCTTTTCTTGAAGTGTTATAATAACATCCTATAAAAACAGAACAATGTGCAAGACAATTAACATATCTATCTATCTATCTATCTATCTATCTATCTATCTATCTATCTATCTATCTATCTATCTATCTATCTATCTATCTATCTATCTATCTATCTATCTATCTATCTATCTCTTTCTCAAATCACTCTTTCTGTAGGTTTGTTTCATAATTACATTTGCATTTTTTAAGGATAAATTTACCACCAAACTAAAATAAATATTAAAAATGATTAACAGCAAGAACAGTAAAATAATTCACAGTAATGTTTACTTTCTCCTGAAGTTGAAAAAAAAATGTGTGAAAAAATGTGTCCATTTTTCATCTGTCCTACAAAGCTTTGCTTCTGGATGTTCCAAAGACAGATGGCATAGATCGTTAAACAGGAAATGCTAAGTACAATGAAACATGTAATGGAGAATGAAATAGACATATTTTAGATTAGGTAGATTACGGCGCCAATTAAACATTGCTAGTTGTACTATGAAGCTTAGGAACTCATTTCTTCTGTTAATAGGACATTGGCGGATTCTAGGACCAAACTACTTTAATGTCATCCTCAAATCCAAGTGTTGACAGTTGATCAGGAATGTGATTCTACTTAATAGTAGGATATTAGCACATAATCTACTTATAATAGCACTTCTAATTACTGCCTAACATGGACAGGATAAAAGAGTTTCATCTGAAGTCTAACATTTTTGGCCTTGTGAATAAATTAAAGTGAAATTGTTCTGAAAAATTCAAACTCCAAATGAATCAAAAAGGTGCAATAAAGCACCTGCCAGCCTTACTAAAGTAAATAGTATGTCTTTTTGGCTATGCATGAAAAACTGTGCTCCAGCAACCATACTAGAACACGTGCATTCTGTCTACCAATCATTACATGAGCTAGTTTATTGTTTCCAATCAGCAGTACCATAAGAGGATTAAAAAGGTTGCTCCCATGTGCACAGATGATTACAAACTATACATAGGAACAAGGTTCTTGATTAACATACATGGATTGTTTTCATTAAGTCGATCTCTTTCATGTATACTGCTTCTAAAAAAACATTAAGGCCGCGTACACACGATCAGACTGGTCGGATGAAACTGGTCTGCAGACCAGTTTCATCGGACCAGTTCGATGGTGTGTACGGCCCGTTGTCTGTCGGACCAAAGTTTTAAAACCTGCTTTAAAATCTGTCTGACGGACAGGTTCGATGGTTAGTACGCAAAAGCATCGGACCAAAAACCTGCGCATGCTCAGAATCAAGCCGACGCATGCTTGGAAGCATTGAACTTCGTTTTTTCAGCACGTTGTTGTGTTCTACGTCACATCGTTCTGGTCTGATCGGATTTTTGGTCCGATGGTGTGTACGCACATCAGACCATCAGACCACTTCAGCCTGGTCCGATGAAAACGGTCCGTCATCAGACCGGTCTGATCGTGTGTACATGGCCTTAGAGGACTTTTAGTTTCCCTCTAACCCCCAATGGTAAGTTCTATTATTCAGCCGTGTAAATTCTCACTGACTTATCAGTTAGCACCTTTTATTATATAATGTTCCAGTTAAAGTATCCTGACATACATATTACATGTGTTTTGTCATAAATAAATTAACAGTATGCTAATGGTTTGGTATTTTTTGTAATCAATGTATTTTTTTCGGGGGTTTATTGACATCACTGAGTAAAACTAATGAGGGGTTACTGGAAGTAAAATGTGAACTTTCATATTTTTTGTGTCTTAAAATAGCAGACATACACTTTATTAACAAAAGTATTGAGACCACTGCCTTTACAGGCACATGGGGCCAGATTCACAAAGCACTTACTCCGGAGTATCACGAGTTAGGCACGTGTAAGTCTAAAAATGCACACGCGTATCTATGCACCGTATCCCCAAAACGATATACGCCTGAAATCCACATTTTTTAGACCGACGTAATTTGGATAGACCGGCGCAGCGTGCGTGCAAAACTGCACTAGACACACCATTGATTTGCTATGCAAATATGCAAATGAGGGAGATATGCCGATCCACAAAAGTAAGTTTGTGCGGTGCAGTCTACACAATGTGCTTATCAGCTGCACGGCCGGTCTAAAATTAGACCATATAAAAGCTTGCTTAAAATTAGACAATCCGTCTACATGTCAGCAAAAGCAACACCATTAGGGCCGAGCTGAGCAGCCACACTTGCAGGATATTAATCTGTATGCCAACATGCCAGGGGCATCCTCGCTCATAGCTATACTACTGACTTTAGATGAGCGCAGAAGGAGGAGGGCACGGAGGAGGGCACGGGAGAGGATCTTTGTCAGGTATATCTGTGGGGCAAGCCCAATGGTAATAGGCCCCCCTTTTGGCTGGAATTAGGGTGCAATTGGAGAGATACCCTGTGTTAATAGGAGGGTAGATGTTGGTTCCTCAGCTTCCACTAATTTCAGTGAAATTGAGTAAAGGTGGATCAATTAGGTCAGGAGCCTGTGCAGGCTAGCAGGCCCAAAGATTGCTAAAGTAAAATGATCCTATGCTGCTATAAGGATGCCAGTTGTGACCGATGCACCCTAAACCATATAAAACAAAGAAAAAAATGTGTCTCTAGAGTCTAATAGGTAGGAATCCCTACTAGTGTGGTTGATTACACTGGTAAAAACACCAAAAAAGTCCGCGCTCATGGGTATCTACAAATCGAATAAAGTCCAATATAGTTGGGAGTAAGATCAAATAAAAATATCAAAAGATTAAAAAATTGGTAAAAAATCCATTTAATAAAGATTAACTCTACAAATATAAGGAAGTTCTTTTTCAGTAAGTGCCTGGCATCAGATAATCCACACGACCGAAGTGTCACCGTGGATTATCTGATGCCAGGCACTTAGTGAAGGTTGGACGACCATTTCCACATTACTGAAAGTCTGCCACCTGCCCCTAAGGTACTGTCGGTATTTCCTCCATATGATGGCATGTGTATTGAACCCGGGAGGTTTAACCCCATGAATTATGAAGTGACTGTTTGTGGAAAATTACATCATTTGTACACTGTTTGTATGGCAATCTAGCTGTACAGTTTTGCATATAACTGTGCACGGAACTTTCTGAAAAGAACTAACTTATATTTGTTGACTTTTTTGGTGTTCTTTCTGTGTGTTGGGTACTTCCGGGTACTGTGAATCCTGCAGCGCTGGACTATCTACTCCATACCTTACATACGAACCACATCAGGGTTATCTGTATCCACATCTAGCGCCAGTGATTTTTTGTGTATGTGATTACACTAGTAACCACACTAGTAGGGATTCCTATCTATTAGACTCTAGAGACACATTTTTTTCTTTGTTTTATATGGTCTAGGGTGCATCGGTCACAACTGGCATCCTTATAGCAGCATAGGATCATTTTACTTTAGCAATCTTTGGGCCTACTGGCCTGCACAGGCTCCTGACCTAATTAATCCACCTTTACTCAATTTCACTGAAATTAGTGGAAGCTGAGGAACCAACATCTACCCTCCTATTAACACAGGGTATCTCTCCAATTGCACCCTAATTCCAGCCAAAAGGGGGGCCTATTACCATTGGGCTCACCCCACGGATATACCCGACAAAGGTATTAATTTAGCAGCGCCATTTCCCTTTCTACTATTCATATTTATATTAGCTCCCCACATAGGGATCCTACTGGGAGGCAACAGCTACTTTATTCACCATAGCCCGGACTCCCCTGTTCTTACACAGGAGAGGATCTGCCGACCGCCACTGGGCAAGGTACTGGCAACACTCGATTTCCTTGCCAGTGGCTCTTTTCACCCTAATGGGTAAATATATATTGTATATACATTTTTATCTGTTTAGTATATATTTTATAATAATTAATATAATAAATATATATATATTTTTTTATTAACTAATATAAATGTACTAATTTTAATATTATTATAATTATCGTATTTAATATTATATATATATATATATATATATATATATATATATATATATATATACACACCGACACGACACAAACCTCCAAACAGCAACAGACAACAGAATAAAAGCACCTTGCTTCAGGAAGGGAAAGAAATTGGATGTACTTTTGCAATGGAAGGGCATTTCTCTCTGTCTATTTAAGCACTGTGCATAGCTCACTAAGTCTGACGGGCCTAGTTCCTATCTAACTGAATGCGCCGTGCCGAGTTCTGAGCATGCTCAGAGAGGTGCTGACCATAGTCTGCTTCATGTGCACATGCCCAGTCTGGCCGGCCCTTCATTTGCATGGGGTCACGGCTTATTTTAATGGAACACGCCCATGTCCTTCCCACTTTGAATACACCGCCTTACGCCTCAGAATTTACATTGCACCGGTGCAAATTTGGCCGAAAATACTAAGAGGATACGGTACTTGCACCTCGAAATTAAGCCGGTCTAACTTAAAGGAGTTGCACTACGCCGGTCCAAAAATGCGCCGATGTACGTGAATCTGGCCCATGAACTTTAATGGCATCCCAGTCTTAGTCTGTAGGAATCAATATTGTGTTGGTCTACCCTTTGCAGCTATAACAGCTTCAACTCTATCTGTAGGAATCAATATTGAGTTGGTCCACCCTTTGCAGCTTTACCAGCTTCAAGGCTGTCCACAGGGTTTAGGAGTGTGTCTATGGGAATGTTTGACCATTTATCCAGAAGCACAATTGCGATTAAAAATGGCCTTTAAAAAATATAAATAAATAATGGGTCACCACTAGTGTTGCTCAAGAATATTCGCATTGCGAATATTCGTTACGAATATTGCATATTCGAGTATTCGCGTAAAAAATCGAATATCTCGGTGAATATTCGCTATTGCGAATATTCGTATTTTTTCAAATTAATTTTTAAAACAGATCACATCCTAGTGATCTCCATCGACGTCTAAAAGCATTGCTGGTATGATTAGAGACCCTGGGCCGAGTAGCTGAGGCGATCCTTTTATGTTACGTATTACGAATATTCGCGAATACTTTCTCTGCCCTTCTGTGTTTTGTGTATAAAAAAAAATAAAAAATTAGCTTTAGTTTAGTCATATAAGTTTGTGTAAGTAGAGTTAGTGTTTAGTAATCCAGGAAATGATCTCCGTTTTCGCGTGTTGACGAGAATTTCGCAATCAATTTCGCATTCGCATTAGAGAAATTTCGCATTAGAGAAGTTTCGCATTAGCGAAATTTCGCAAATTTTTTTTTTATAACATATCACGAATATTCGATATTAAGGAATATTTCGCGAATATTCTTCTATATATTCGTGAAATATCGCGAAATCGAATATGGCGTATTCCGCTCATCACTAGTCACCATCAGCATTCCAACACTACAAAGAATGCAAATAGGATGTGTAAGAATGAAATCAGAGGGCCTAAGAAAAAAAAGACTACAAGGAGGAGAGTTAAAAAAAAATCCAAATACATTTTTGGGATATATAATCCGTAAAAATTCAAGATCAGAGCACATTGCCCACTTCCAAGATGAGGATGGGAGGATGGTTACAGATGACACAGAGAAGGCAACTGTACTAAATTTCTTCTTCTTCTCAGTTTTTACACCGGAAAAGGAAGGCTAACAGAGGTCGGAGTGATGGAAAGACTTAATAAACGTATTACCAGGAGTCCTCAGAGAACTCAGTCAGGTAATAGCCAGACCATTGTTCCAATCTTTGCAGACAGCATACTGAGGAATTGTAACAGATAATTTGAGAAAAGCCAAGGTGGTGCCAATATTCAGAAAAAGGGCAGAGACAAATCCCTGGAAACTACAGGTCAGTCAGTCTACCGTGTTTCCCCAAAAATAAGACCTACCCTGATAATAAGACCTACCTAGATTTTTGGGAAGGGCTGCAATATAAGCCCTTCCCCGAAAAAAAGCCCTAGTTGAAAGTGGTTGGAAAAAGGTAGAATCCACTGTCCTATAATAGTACACAGTTCAAAAGGTGTGTGCCTCTGCAATACAATCGTATCACATACCCCTCAGTACAGCGGCGCTCGGCTGATCTCTTCTCCTTTTCTTCTCCTGGCTGTCAGTGGGGGAGGTCGGCCCCCCTCCCTCTGCAGGCGCTCAGCTCCGCTGCGCTTATCGTCTGCCGGGTGTCAGTAAAGGATCTCACCCCCCCATTCTGCAGCACTCAGCTCCGCTGCTCTCATGGTCTCCCAGGTGTCAGCGGGGGATGTCAGGCCCCCTCCCTCTGCAGGCGCTCCGCTGCGCTCAGCGTCTCCCGGGTGTCAGTGTGGGATCTAACCCCCCGTCTGCAGGCCCTCAGCTCCGCTGCTCTACTTGTCTCATTGGTGTCAGTGGAGGATCTCATTGGTGTCAGTGGAGGATTATTATTATTATTATTATTACCCTCCCTCTACAGTGCTCAGAATTGTGGAAGAAAGTTCAGGCAGCCATGGAAGCACCAAGCAGCACTATAAGAAGGTACTTGCACAATTTTATTACTGAAACACACACCCTCCACATTACACAATCCTGTAATAAAGAGAATTCCAGCATTTTACAGGCACTTTTAGGCCGCGTACACACGACCAAATAAATCTGTTCATATCGGTCTGACAGACCGATTTGATCAGATTTGTCTGCTGGGCTGTTTTGGTTTGATCGCTGTACACACGATCAAACCAAAATTCCCTCCGGCAGACAGTGCGGTGACGTGGCGATGACGTTGACTCCGCCACGTCACCGCACCAGGAAGTAAAACACTTCCGCGCATTCGTTGAATCCATTCGACGCATGTGCGGGCAGATATGTCTTCTGGTTAGCGTACTAACCAGCAGACTGGTTACAGGGGCGTGTCCAAAGGGTGGTGATAAATAACGTGTACTCAGACTGGTCTGGAGTGGTAAGTGAGGTACCCCAAAGTTCTGTCTTGGGACAAATTATTATATTTCATTTATTCATAAATGATATAAAGAATGGGAAAAATAGCTCAATCTCAGTTTTTGAAAATGACACAAAAATAAGCAGGGCAATAACTTCACATCAGGATATATAAATTTTACAGAAAGACCTGATCTAAATAATGGAGTGGTCAAATACATTGGCAAATTAAGTTTAACGTGGAGAAATGTAAAGTAATGCACTTGGGGGCAAAAAACATAAATGCAAACTACTCACTAGGGGGAGAACCGCTGGGGGAATCAAGGATGGAGAAAGATCTGGATGTCCTAGTGGATGACCGTTTGAGCAATAGCATGCACTCTCAAGCTGCTGCTACCAAAGTCGGCAGAATATTAGCATGCATAAAAAAAGGATATACTCCGGGGATAAAACGATAATCCTACCATATTTTTAAACTCTGGTTAGACCACGTCTGGAGTATTCTGTCCAGTTCTGGTCACCAGTCCTCAGAAGGGATGTGCTGGAACTGGAGAGAGTCCAAAGAAGGGCAACAAATCTAATAGGGGGACTGGACACCCTCAATTACGAGGAACTCCTGCAAGCACTAAATGTATTTTTGTTGGAGAAGCGACGCTTGAGGCCTCGTACACACGAGGGGATATGTCCGCTGAAAACGGTCCGATGGACCGTTTCAGCAGACATCTCCGCTCGTGTGTATGGGCTAGCGGACAGATTTGTCCACCTGACAGATTTGAAATCTATCCGGTGGGAATCTGTCCGCCCGACATGTCTGCTGGTTAGTACACTTACCAGCAGACATGTCGTCCCGCACCGCCGCCACGCCGCCGCCGAATGTATTCGGCGCATGCGCGGAAGTGTTTTACTTCCTGGTGCGGTGACGTAGCGGTGACATTGCGGCGTCAACGTCACCGCCGCGTCACCGCCACGTCACCGCGCTGTCCGGCGGCGGGGAATTTGATCCGATGGTGTGTACACGCCATCGGATCAAACTCCCGATCGGACATATCCGATGGAAATGGTCCGCGGACCGTTTTCATCGGATAAGTCCGATGGTGTGTACGAGGCCTGAGAGGTGACATGATAGCGATTTACAAATAGTCCAATGGCGCTCCCAACATAGGAAAAAACTATTCAGTCTCAGGGAGTGTCAGAGGACACGCGGCCACACAATGAGATTGGAGGAGAAGCAGTTTTTTTCACTGTCAGGGTAATAAAGATTTGGAACTCTCTTCCACAATTGGTGGTATGGATATTTTTAAAAGACTGTTGGATGTGCATCTTAAAGGACACAACATACAGGGATATGGGAAACAATTATAGACACTGACACACATGCACGTACACAGGTTGAACTGGATGTACTATCCACTATCAACCTTACCTACTATGTAACTATTTAACCATGTAAAGGGTTAAAGGAAGACCATTTTAATAAAAACATTAAAATGCTAGTTGTCATGTTTATTTATTTTTAATTACTGCATTAGTGACAAAGACCAAATATGCAGATAAAGACTACTTTACTCTGACTTGATTTACATACGTGTTCTAAGTCGGTGACTCCAAAGGCAGTGAAGCCTCTGGGTCAGCATAAAATCCAAGCAACTAGCATTTTTTCTTACTTTGCTGTTAAAAGTTCCTAAAGTGATATTAAATGATAACAAACAGATATAGCCAGATGCTATACTTGCCTGCTCCTTGTACTGGACAGAGATGCCCCTTTCCTCCTCTTCTAGTAGTCCCTCAGCAGCACGCTATTCTTCTCACTGCTCGGGGGGGGGGGGGGGGGATGGGGCGTTAGCAAGCCAAGTACTAAAGAGGCACCCATGTTTGTGCGCTCCCGATGCGTACATCCATGGACACATACAGTGCTGGTAAGGCATACCCCTGCTCCCTTGTCACAGGAGTTTGACTGACAATAACAGGAGCTTATGACTCCAGACTGTCCTCAGTTTCTCCTGTAAAGGTGGGAAGTAAGAGTAGTAATGCTGCCGCCTATACAGTGCTGGAGTGGTGACAGGAGCCAGGTAAGTGTTTAAAGATGGGGGTGGAAAAGACAGATAGTGAGGCGTTTTTCCACCCTAAAGCAGAAAATACATTAAGACATGGGTGCTCAAACTGTTGTGGAACTATAAGTCCCATCATGCGTCTGCCTTGGGGAATCATGCTTGCAACTGTCAGTCTTGCAATGCCCCATGGGACTTGTAGTTCAGCAACAGTTGGAGGGCCATAGGTTGAGCACCCTTGCATTAAGATAAACACCTTTATACTTTAAAACTACTTGAAATTGTTGGTTTGGGTTCACTTAAAATGGGGAAATAATGTTGTGTCCTCTCTTAAAGTTGGTATTTTTAAAAGAGGATGTTTGAGAAGTGTAAACACTTTTCTAAAAACTGTTTTTGTCTTGCTGCAAGGTCAAGTATTGGAAGAGTGAAAAGCGAGCATTTGGTAGAGAACAGCTATAACAGCATGTTATTACAGTGCTTTACAGAGCTGTACCATGGGCCGGAAACCCATTAAAACAAAGACTATAACTAAAGAACAAAAGGTTACAAGCCAGGGTCACCTAGAAAATTAGAGAGGAACTGCTGTCTGCCACAAAGCCTAGGAAACAAACCAGTTTATGTCTACTCAGGTAATGGTTGAATGGACTGATTACAAAAAAATACAATGCTGCAAGGCTAGTGATGATTCCATTATTGTAACTCAGTCTTTAATAAATACTTACATGAGAATAAGGGGCAATTTATACACATATCTGTACTTTAATACTCTCCTGCTGCTCACAAATGCCTTTACTATATTAACATATGATGTGATTGTAACCTACGATGAATTTGGTAAAGAGGTGCTTAAGATTTCCTATAGATTGAAGCTAATGCAGTTCTAAATGTATTATAATGCTTGGTAGGTTTTAGTCTGGGTTCCATTCTCGCATGTTAAAAGGTATAACGTGTCTCTTTTCATTGGAGAAGTCAAAAAAGAATTAGGCACATACAATCAATAAGGAACCTTAGCCTTACCTTTATAGAAGTACCATTGTCAAAGCGAAAAGATTTGGTTTGTCCATTTTCCAAGTACACCTTTAGGACATTTGGCATGAAAAGAAGGGAATTATCTTTGACTGTTTCCTGTGTAATATAAGAAAGATAAATCTCAGGTTAGCTTTTTATAACTGAGTAGGTCAAGCAGATGTAAAAGGTTAGGGCTGAATGAAATACATTAGTTAACATAGCTCAAAATATATTATAAAATACATAATGCATATAAATATATTTATATATCTTGCATAGATGTGTCTATAACATACAGAGTCCAGATTACCGTATTTATCGGCGTATAACACGCACAGGCGTATAACACGCACCCTAACTTTAAAGGGTCACTAAAGGAAAAAAATGTTTTTGCTGAAATTACTGTTTACAGGGTATAGAGACATAAAAGGTAACTGATTCCTTTTCAAAATGATTAAAAATAGATAAAAATCAATCATATAATGTGCCTGCAGGTTAGTTTCACTTTTGAACTGGCTTCATGTTTCTGCAAAGTAGAAATAGACACACAGAACAAAAACAAACAAATCCAGGGCAGTGTTTTGTTTTTAAAATTAATCTGCAGAGACTCTGTGGAGAAGAGGACACCGGGGACAAGCCGAGCAGGTTAACGGGCTCAGGTAAGTAAAACAGGGGAGGGGGGGCTGGGGGGCCCGTCACTACCAGGAGTTTTTTCACCTTAATGCAAAGGATGCATTAAGGTGAAAAAACACAAACCTATGAAACCACTTTAAGTTTGTCAGACATTTGAAGTGAGTAGTTAAAAGGAATTCTGGGTAATCCCATATACACAAGGAGAATTTTTAAATACTACATTTACAAAGCAGTCCTTTCGTGGGAATGGATCTTTGCAAGAATTTCCCTCCTTGCACTGTGAGGTGTAGTAAAGATATTAAAATCTCCAATTTTTACAGATTGTAATATATGACAAAATAACTTCATTAAGGGACATTTTTGTAAAATGTTGCATTGTATTTCAATGTTCGTCTTCCAAGACAGATGTGTGTGTACCGAGCACAGGAATGGTCTTTGCTGTTTGAATAGTTTCCCGAAGCAGGTGTCTGATCTTTCAGTATAAAACTGAGTATTTGTGAGTAAAAAAATATTTGGCAAGAGCTTTAATCAGAAAAAGAAAATGAATATTAGCATCAGGAATTACATTTTAAATCCTGTCATTGTAAAACAGCAATTAGATAACAAGGGTTAAAAATATTGCCTGCTTAAGTGAAAATATACTGTGTGCTGTGGGGAGTCTGTGGGTGGCTTTCACTTGTTTTAAACTCAGTGGTATGAAGGCTATTAACATGTTGCTTGGCTCCTTATCACAACACTGTGAATTGTATTAAAGTTTGTGATTCACTAATTAATAGCAGATTTTGTTGCGGCAGTGAGTCAGATAAGCCTAAGCAAAGCTTCCAACAGCCCTAGTTCTCTTTTGCGATTATTTTTCTTATTGAAGCTTGAAACAAGCTTTCTATTCCTGTCAACATATCATCACATGATTTCTTGCGCATAATGTCAGATTCTAAAAATATTTGTACACGCTGATCCAAGGGAACACAATTATCTCGCTTATTTAATGGCAATGTGATCTTCACATACCACAATTTTCCGCATATGCTTTGCATCATAATTTGAGTTTTTTCATCATCTGGTGTTTTTTTCATCTGTTAAATCTGCATGACCCTTTAAGAGCACTATTAGGGATGAATAACTCATATAGCAAGAGTAATTTGAGGAAATGAGGCCAAAGGTGCAATGGAGAGAATACAGACCGATGAGTAGTTGATATAAACTATGTGCAATGGAGGTTTTAGCTGTAATTTTTCTAGGAAGGGTTAGAAAACCAATCTGCAGTCAGAACCTCAGATTTTCTTTCTTTATTGTTTCAATTTAGCCTAATAGTGCTGTAAGAACACCATTTTGCATATTTAAAGTGTTCTACTTTCCTCATATTGCATAAGTGTCTGACCTTTTCCCTTCACTTCCTGTTTAATACATGTGAAAAAGACAGAAGGGCGGGTTTACATCTATTACCTTATATAGTACAACTCATGTAAATAATTAGTTTAAATCCAACATATAAAAAGTTCCTTGAAGTGCAAAAACACATACAATGAAAACTGATATATACATAAAGTACAATGTTTCGTAAACAAATTTAGTATGATAAAATACAAATTGTCCATAAATCTGCTCCAATGAGCTAATTATAAATCTAAACAAAAAATAATCTCATCCAAGTGTTGATGCACGGTGATGTAAATAAAACAAATCCATATCCATCCATGTCCATGTGTCAATCCTCGACCTGTGAGATCTAAAGTCTCACCCCATATTATGACTAGGGATGAGCCTGATGTTCGAGTCGAATGTAAGTTGGACTTAAACACCAGGTCTTTGACCGTTTGACGAATTTAGAACATTATGGGGCATTCGCGGAAAATTTGAGCGCCCACGGAACGCTCCGTAATGTGATACCGTCAATACTGTGAGACTGCCAATGCACTGCAAGATCTTTTACATTTTGCGCAGTGTTCCCCTTAATATTAATAGCAGACCCAAAGGGTCCCGGGGGGGGGGGGGGGGGCTCATGTCATTTTTTTGAACATTATTTATATTGCTGGGAATAAAATATACAATACAGCCACGAGCAATTTTAAATTACATTTTTCCTTTACAAAAATATAATTTTGCTGTGGTACTGTTATAAACATAGGTAACATAGGTAAGATGTGCTACTTTACAGGTAGAATAAGGAGACCCCCCTCCCCAGGCACAATATTTAAAGGAATATTTCATTTTTATTGTTTAATTTTAAGCATTATTAAAATTCTCCTGAAAAAAAGTCAGTTTCTAAAACATTTTTGCATTGATACATATCCCCTGGGGCAGGACCCAGGTCCCCATTTTTTTTAATGGTAATAACGTGCATATAAGCCTTTAAAATTAGCACTTTTGATTTTTCATGTTCATGACCCATAGACTTTAACGGTGTTCGCACAAATCTTTTGATTGTTCGCATGTTCTGCTGCGAACCGAACCGGGGGGTGTTTGGCTCATCCCTAATTATGTCCCCTGTTTTACAAGTGGGTCATAATCAGCTGTTCCCCTCTAGGAATAATATTAGGTCTTTACAGTGATCTGTGTCCCCTGTATCTCCAATATTCTCCTGTTGGCTCTCAATAATGGGAACATATAGCATATGGCAATTCCAAATGAAAAACTAAACAAAAGATCTAGGGCTCTCTGCATGAATTTGAATCCCAAAAACAAGAAAAAAGTGGTACACTCACATAAATGAGCAATTGAGCAGTGCTAGCTGGTACAGACATATCAGTTAAAAACTTAAAATATGGCCGCGGGATGATATTCAATCAATGGGCTCCATCCCGTTTTTTACCGAGTGGCCCAGATCCTCCTTTTCTGGGGTCCCCCAGCTACGCTCCTGGCTTCTCCCCACATCGAGTGCCCCCATGGAGACCCGCATTGCAATGGGGCACTAATTCAGGCACGCTCCTGAGTCCTGCTGCTGCGTCGATTGACACAGACAGCAGGACTTGTCCCCCGCCCCTGGCTCCCGTGTCACTGGATTTAATTGACAGCAGCGAGAGCCAATGGCGGCAATGCTATCAATCTATCCAATGAGGACCCAAGACAGTGGCTGGAGCTGCTGTGCTCGTTCCCATCGATGGAACGATCAGGTTCAGGTAAATAAAAGGGGGGCTCTTGGGGGGGGGGTGCTGCACTACAGAAGCTTTTTCACCTTAATGTAAAGAATACATTAAGGTGAAAAACCTTGACGGTTTACAACACCTTTAAGTGCTTATTTATGTGGATGAGATTATTTTTTGTTTGGATTTATATTTGGCTCATTGGAGCAGATTACAGTAGTTTACAGACACATTGCACTTCATGTATATATCAATTTTCATTGTATGTATTTTTGCCCTTCAAAGAACTTTTATCTGTTGGATATAAGGTACTTTTGGGAGTTTACAGTAGCGCTACACCAATTTTTGGTTTTATGTGGATTAAGTGTAGGAAAAGCACTTATTTTGTGTCAGCTGCAACTATGGAGATATTAGATATATTAACAGTCTGTTTGCGATATTAGGGTTGCACTAACTGTATATTAACTATTTGGGTTTTACACTATGCATCTGTTGATGCATTGTGTTTTAGATGCATTTTACATTAATTTTAGGCGTGTTACAATTAAACTCTATAGAACATGCAATTTGATGAAAGTGTATCAAAGATTCAGTATGCAGGACGTTTTATAACGCACCACTAATTAAACAAACAGGTGTGAACAAGGCCTACATTTTAGGTTTTAGCTTGGTTTCCTGTTATCTCTGACACCGGAAATACACAGGAAGTGATAGAGGCAATGGAGTTGATTTACTAAAACTGGAAACTGAAAACTCTAGTGCAGCTGTTCATGATAGCCAATCAGCTTCTAACTTCAGCTTGTTCAATTAAGCTTTGACAATAAAACCTGAAAGCTTATTGGTTTCTATGCAGATCTGCACCACATTTTGAACTCTCCAGTTTTAGTAAATCAAACCCAATATCTCCCAAAACAGGGAACCAGACAGCAGTAAAAAATGACAAGGGTTCTAATCCTTCCAAAAATAGGTACATGCAATTGCGCCATGCCATCAGGGCTCATTTCTTGAGTTTGCCTCTCCTCTAGGCTGATCCTATTATATTCATTTATGTATTAGTATCTATGTTATATTGATTTTAGCGCTGTACCTTTAATTTTTTGCATTTCTGTGGATTACTTTGGTTTAAGTAATTGGTACTGGCAGCTTTTCTTTTATATTAATTTACTTAACACATGTTCATTTATTCACGTTAGCGCAGTGTTTTTCTCCCTTAGGGGGGATCTTTTTGTTTTTTGATCCTATTGAAGAGCTCCTAGCTCCCATTGACCTGACTAAACCTCTCTCCATGCTATATGGAGCACTCCTGGGCTCTGACTCCCCCAAACTTGAGAAACTATGGGAATCATGGCACAGAGACATACCCTCCCTGGACAGGGAGGGATGGGACGACTTTTTTGATTACGGCCCCAAACTGGTTATCTCCTCCAAAGACAAACTCACTCAGGTTAAGTTTCTCCATAGGGTATACTTTACACCCCCAAAACTACACCAAATTTTCCCTGATAGGAAGCCTGAGTGTCCCAGATTTACCATACCGTTTGGCACGTTCATGCATATGTTCTGGGAGTGTCCTGTGATCTCAGGACTACTGGACGAAAGTTTTCACAGTCATTAACTCTAAATTGCAACTATCTCTTCCACTGAAACCCGAATTGGCCCTGTTGGGGGTTTACGAGGATGAACACCACTCCCACCACTCTAAATTGTGTGCTCTTCTATGCTTAAAAATATATAATTGTTAAATGGATTGAGCCTGCCCCCCCCGTCTATCTCCTCCTGCAAAGCCCTGATTAAAGCTGCCCTACCTATAAATAAGATTACATACAAAAACTGAAACTGCCAATGGAAGTATGAGAAAGTATGGGCCCCTTGGACGTCTGCTTAATGGACTGACAGTAGTCACATAATAGTCTAGAGACCTTTGCATTACCTGGTAGTGGTGGGGCGTGAATCCTTATGTTTCTTGTTCTCAAGATTGTGTTTTCAGTACCGCATGTAGATGTGTTTGCAATGATTTCACCTTTGTGTATATATGTGTACTTCCATGATATGCTCTGTTTTGTACCAATGGATATACTGTTAATTTTCCTATTTGACAACAATAAAGCACCTTTGTTTGGTAAAAAATAAATAAAAATCCATCCAAAAGTTTTGATTGTAATAAAGCTGGCCATACAATAGTAGAAGTTCCTTCTAAATGTTTTGCTTTAAGAATGTGCTTTCAATCTTCTAATTATTGGTGGAATCAAGTTGACATTAATTTCCAACTACAGTGACAAGAAAGTAGAAAAAGCAGGATGAAAAATGTTTCTCAAATGCTAACAGCAAATGTGGTGTTCATTCGGGAACGTCCATTCTTTCTAAAATCGAATGTTAAAAGTAAACAACATTTTGAAGTACTTTCCAACAACAAATGTATTGAGAATTTTCATACAAATGTTGATACAAATTCTTGTATGAATGTTCATTTGCAAGTCTACTTGTGTTCTACCAGTTTAAGGTTTAAGCCAGCATATAATTATGCCTGCTACCAATCTTATGAGAATTTTCAGACATGGTAAATAAAAGGAGAAATCCAACAACTATCACCATGTGTAATACACTTCCAATGTTATCCAATAATTTCTAAACTCATTATCCAACTAGAGTTGGATTTCCATTACTGGTGGCTGTAGGCACACAAACTTTGGTGTCCAAAGCCAGGGATATATGCTAGGACCATCTTTTTTACACAGAACATTATGGGGCAGATTCACAGAGAAATGGATTATCGTAGCGTATCAGAAATACACTACGCCGCCGTTTTTTACCTTGCTCTACGTGGAATTCAGGTAGATTTTCTACGGTAAACGACGGCGGCGTAGTGTATTTCTCCCGTCGCAATCCATCTGCGCGAGTAGGGGGCGTGAAACATTTAAATTAGGCGCGTTCCCGCGGCGATCGATCTGCGCATGCTCCGTTCGCAAATTTCCCGCCGTGCATTGCGCGAAATCACGTCGTGACGTCATTCGTTGTTTATGTAGCGTACTTTACGGGCGATCCACGTCCCGACGAGTTACGTAAACAAAATTTTTTTTTAAATATATTCGAAGCGGGAACGACGGCCATACTTAACATGGGCTACGTAAAGTTAGAGCAGCAAAAAGCTGCTCTAACATTACGTATAAAAAAATAGACGAAAACGATTGCGACGCCCGCTCGTATGTTCGTGAATCCCCGTAAAAACACATTTGCATATCCCGACGCATCAAAACGACGCGAACTCCTCCCAGCGGCCGCAAATAGATGGCAGCGTAGATCCGAAGGCTTACGAAGACGTAAGCCTCTCGGATCGAAGCCCGAAGCCGGCGTATCATGGTTTGAGGATTCAAACTAGTGATACGCCGCGCGAAATTTGAAATTACTCCTGTCTAACCCCAGTTAGACAGGCGTAATTGTTTTGTGAATCTGCCCCTTTGTTTTCTTGGAAATAACCTTACTTAGAATATTGCCGTAATGTGTAAATAATCTTCTGTAAGATGACTGTATTTATATTGATGATAGGATGTTGTGAGAAACCCTACTATTTTGCCTCTACCATTTATCTTATCACCTGCTAGTCTGAGCCAAAAATATAGTTATTTTTAAGTCAGTATATATGATTATTAGGATAACTATTGGCGATATATTATATTAAAACCATATGATAAATGTATTTATTAAACAGTCTAATTTAAGGATTGCTGAGGACAAAAAATTAAACAAAACAAATTCACCAAAATAACTAAAGAAGCTAAAAATGTTGCCTAAGCAAACTGAATGCTGACTTAGCTTTACGAACATAAGGAAGTTGTTCTTATTCGATTTAAATGTGCAATATTTTGCACAGGAAATTAAAAAAAAAAAGTGCACACGGTTGGATAACTGAAGTTAACTTCTACTAACCTCCACTGCAGCACAGAGCCATGACATGGACATCTGCAAGAGGAGTCACTGAAAGCTGCTCTGGTTACAGGAGATTGACACTTCCAGAAGTGTCGGTTTCTAGACAAAACTCACTAGGCCATTTCTACTGAACGGAGCAGCATTTGGCAACTCAAGCTCTGGGAAAGGATAATATAAGAACTTTTCTTTTACAGGTAGCAGCAACTTTGATATTACCTTTTTGCAACAGGATCACTTTGATGTGACCTTAGCTGCCTGCTAAGGTAATTATACATTTGCTTCCATCCACTTTGGAAAGTGAACATTTTATTTTTTAGTACACCAACTCAGTGTCTAAGTAGTAATATTTTAGAAAAAAAAGCTCTTAATGGAATGTTAAATCTGAACATATAAACTATTGTACTTACCGAAACCTGTCCATTTATTATAACTTCCTCAGAAAAACGAACTTTTACTGGATTGGACTTCAACCTTGCTTTCTTGGCAGCACTAATAAATGCTGATTTGGGGGACTTAGGAAAAAAAAAACACGGTATATACATATTTACATATTTACATATATATACATATTTAGAAGTTAATATGTTCAAGACAAACATACAGTATGACAATGTTTTATTCATTCTGATATCTCTGATGTAATTTTAAACAAACCTTCACACTTTCTAAAAGAGACGCAATCAAGGTAGGCAAAACTAGCAATAATCAGGACTGAAAGTATATAACATCCTTGTATGTGTATAGGTGACTAAACTTTGCTAAGACTGGAAAACCAATAATAAATACTATATACTGTAGTCTCTGGTGAAGCTGTTTATGAAGGCACAACTTATTGAAACAATGCAGTCCTTCTGAAATATGGCTGAAGTTCCAGATTCATAGTCGATGGCTTAGGGCTTAGAATAGGAGTTAACAAGCTTACACTATACAATCTTTTTAAAAAAAAGTCTGACATATGAGTATAAATATGTCTGATCATTATGGGCAGCGTTTATTTGTTTTTTATCGTTTGTATGTGGCATGGGAGTATATGTATGATAATAAGGTAAACCTTAAACCAACTCAACATCTCATTTTAATTTTCAACTGAATGAAAGACACAGAAAAGTGCTCAAGTTTGTATCAGTTTTTTTCCCTGTTTTTACAAATCAGCAGATAGAAACACATTAGAATAAAACTTATAATAGAATAAAACTTTATAAGTAACCCGTAACTGACAACATTTTTACTGTATATACAGGTTGCAAAATATATATGCGTTGTGGCTTTACTTACTGGGTATGGCTGCACGACTGTGAGGAGTATTGATTCCTTGCAACTTCTGTAAAAAGAGTAAATCAACAAATCAATTAATTAAGTAATAAGGTAAATAAAAAAATAGATTTTGTACAGTAGTTGTAAGGATAATTGTAGTTGTTTAGTATACAGATCTACAAAAAAGTTGAGTTTATAATGTACAATATAAGAGTAATCAAATTATCATGTCTGTAGATATTGTTAAAGCAGGCAAACTGTTACATACATGGCATAAGTGTGAACTTTTTTACCTTCCAAATGCTTTGCAATTTGGTTTATTCAGTCTTGCTATTTACATACTGACATTTAGGTTAATGACAACCATATATCCTGGTTCAGCTGTGCAGCTTTAATTGTCTAGACTGATTATTAGATATTTAATCAGCATCATCATACCGCAGAGCCATTATCTAATGCAGGGTTTCTCAACTCCAGTCCTCAAGGTGCCCCAACAGGTCATGTTTTCAGGATTCCCTCAGATGAAACAGCTGTGGTAATTACTAAGGCGTGAAACTGATCAAATCACCTGTGCAAAATAAAGGAAGGCCTGAAAGCATGACCTGTTGGGGCAGCTTGAGGACTGGGGTTGAGAAACACTGATCTAATGAGCAGGCAGGCTGATGACAGAGGAAATTGTATGGCTGAAACACAGAAAACTGGAGTGGTCTTGTTGAATTGCAGGACTATGCACATATTTAATTCACATAACTATTTTGAACCCTAAATGTTAAAAACGTGTTTCTACAATGTATACATTATAAAATCCCATAATTTCTATATAGCACACACTTGGTTAAGAATCTTTTGTTTACACATAGCATAGCATACTTGTGGCAATTATACAACGATGTACAACTGCCATTTATTAAAAAAGCCCACCCTTTCAGACCTTGTATCGGACTTCTACATTTTGGCAATTGTAGCAAGACTGATACATATTTCTTTATACTTTTGGATTGCGCATTTAAAATGTAGATAGGTTGGTAAAGACATAAAGGGCATTGGTCAATAAGCTTCAATAGTCTTAAGCTTAATATACATTATACCATTTTTTTTTATCTCATATTATATGATTTTAGTAAATTTAAAGGAAAGTTGTACAAGAAAATTGTATAGTGTGCAGCCAGCTCAAGGGAGAATGTACTGTGGGTGCAGCTGATCTGCTTCCTCTTCTCTTGCTTTCCCATAGACTTCTTAAAGCAAAACTAAAGGCAGAAATATTTATGTCTGTTCCAAAGGTCCGACACCCACAAGATCCCTCACAGCAGTATCATTTTATCCCTGGCTTCTTTCAGGTGGCAGTCTTCCGCTCTCTTGATTGGTCATGTGGGATGATATCACTCCTGCGCATGTACATGATTGTAGTCATCCTGACACACAGGCAGTAGGCCGGAATGTAAACTGAGCTGTGCATGTGCAGCTCAGTGTACATTCTGTAGGGTATTGCGAACAAAAAGGTAAGAGTATTAAATTGAAGAAGAGAAATAAAGAGCCTGCCTGTTTGCACTTTTTGTTTTTCCAATTTCAGCACTTTAAATAAATGCCTGTGGACACCGACCCTAATACAAATATCATTATACCCATAACTTCACCAGAGCTGTTGTGTTGCAAGCAAATACCTCAGTGGCCAATTTACTGCTGTTCTTGGGGTTACACTTTAATATGGCTTTGATGAAGTGCTACCTATAGTACCTACCTAAGTGCTATGGGTATATTTATTTTGCACATATAATCTGTTGATAAAAAAACTGTTTTTAGGGTTATCTGCTTCCACAGAAACTGTTGGCCTGACTTGGCTAAGAATCTGGCCTATAAAGTCTATTTGTGGACATCACCTATGGACATCTATTCTACATGTATCTTCCTTTTAATACCCTCATCCTTATCCCACCTAGCAAAACCACCTTCCCTTTTCTGCACACGTTTACTTTTTCAGTTCTAAAATTGTTAAAGTATTTCTGGCACAGGTGTATCTGCCATGTTCTATTGTACAAGAATCCTCAGTGTTTAAACAGTCCAACCTGTGCAGTCCAGATGCTTGATCCACCTATTTTGGTCTTTTTCAACACTGCACCCACTCTTAGCCTTGGGTAAAGGAGACCTGTACTGTATCTATTCCTTGTAAATCATTCAATAAAAAGATAATAACTACAAAGAAGGCTGGGCACTGAACCCCAACACAAGCATGTAAATTGTAACTGCAGCATGGGTAGCTTTGGGCAGCCTTGAAAGTAGCCACTAGGGTAGTGAAACAGAGGAAACTGTTGTATGTATAGGGAATGTAATAGCTGGACCTAAAGCATATGCACACAGTCTTGGGCTAAAGGAAATCCCACATAAACAATAACAAGAAAGATGCCAAGTTTATTGAATATTTCATGGGGCCGAGCAGTAATCACAAGCAGTGATGGAAAATTAGCAGGCTGAGAGCAGAAGTAGTGTGGCTAACTCCAGTCAAACATCCAGCAAGGACAGAAAGATAGATGACTACCAGCCATGGCGAGGAAGCTTGAAGGAACCAGGAAGTGATGTCCCCAGAACCAAGAAGTCCTCAGCCGCTGATCTGGCTGAGTTTGTTCCGGGTCAGCAGATGAGGACTACTTCTGGGTTCTAGTGACATACTCCCCGGTTGGAGTCTCTTCAAGCTTCCCTATACATACACCAGTTACCTGTTTTTTTTTTATACTGGAGAATCTGTTTAGTGTTCTTTCTCGTCATTAAAAAAGATGACTTACAAAAAAGAGACCTTTTTTTTTAAATAAATATATAGGTTGCTATTGCTATCATGTCCTACTGGTAATGCTAGGCTCTTGCCTGTGTTTGCCATGATGAACCACTGGCTTCAATTCTTTTTGAGTCAAGTAGGACGCAGCTTAGGACTTGTTGCTTCTCCCTGACTTCACATCTCCATGAGTGCAGACACTGAAAAATAACCTCCTCCATAAAGTACAAAAACTCAGTTTCTTAACTTAGTTTAGGGAACTTACACATAGAGTCAGTGTTACTTTCAGGTGATTTGCATGAGAAAGATAATAACAGAAACAAAGTATTCTGAACCTCCTGGAGTGGGCTATTAAGGAAGGCCTGTGATTGTTCCAGGGCATAAACTATTGAAGCCAGAGGCACTCTTCCCCTTAGAATTTTAAAAGAAGGTCAGCAACATCAGCCTGTATAATTATCTCAGTGCAAGTTTTCCTAAAAGTTCACAGAGGCTTTGGTGTCATGTTGGCCTGCATTGAGTAATGTGCGGCAACACAAGAAAAGCCTGCTTCCTCATACATCAAATGGGCACTAGGGGTGAATGTGAGTAATGACTTCTGGAGACATGGCAAGCAAAAAAAGTATACAGACGGTATATCCTGGACTGTAATAAAATGGAGGTTTATGGCTTCTACTGCGATTTTCAGGAGCGGTTATTAATGGAAGTTTTCTTCATACTGAAATACACATGCTTTCACAACCAAGTCCTATAGCAAAAAGCACCATTATTTCTTTTAAAATTATAATATTTTTTCATTGTAACCATTAGGGAACCCTCATCGTTGCATACTGTATAATGCCGAAATTGGTCACTTCCAAAGACCAGACTAAGTAGGAGCAACCTTCAAACTTATGCAGTTTGTTGCCATTAAATATATAAGAAACTGCTCACCAAGAACATAATGCATGCTATTGTAGTTGGTTATTGGGAGAATAAGATGTAGATAAGTGAACTTTGACTAATTAAAAGTGTATTCATTTACTAAAATCTTACAGATCCTATGTACTTTAGTTACTAGTGGTTGTAAAGGCAGAAGATATTTTATCTTTCATACATTCTATGCATGAAGATAAAAAACCTTCTGTGTGCAGCAGCCCCCTTAATATTTACCTCAGCCACATCTCTGTCCAGCGCCTTGGCTGTCCTCCCTCCTGATTGGCTGAGACACAGCAGTGGCGCCATTGGCTCCCGCTGCTGTCAATCAATATTTTTAGTAACAAAATCCCAATAAGCATAAAATGATTGGTTTACGCAAAAGTTATACCGTCTACAAAATAGGGGATAGATTTATGGCATTTTTATTTAATTATTTATCTTTTACTTGTAATGGCGGAGATCTGCGATTTTTAGCGGGGCAGCGACATTGTGGCAGACAGATCAGATACTGAGCTGACACTTTTGATACTTTTTTGGGAACCAGTGACATAATTACAGTGATCAATGCTAAAAATATGCACTGACACTATAAATGACACTGACAGGGAAGGGGTTAACATCAGGGGTGATCAAAGGGTTGACAGTGTTCCCTCAGTGTGTTTCTATCTGTGTGGGGGGATGGGCTTAGTGCATGGACACTCTGATCCATGTTCCTGATAAGCAACATTATATCAGAGTGTCCATGCCTGTCAGCACAGCTGTCTGCCTTAGGAAAGAGCATGCAATGCAAAGCCGCCTCCTCTCACCCTGCACCTGGAAGTGACATCATCTCCAATCTCCCCCTGTGTTCCCCGCTGTTCCCAGAGGCTACAAATGCTGGATTCCACCTGCACGAGCTGTCAGCTGCACTCTAGAGACGCAGACTTTCAGGAGAAAAACCACACCCGGATCTTGCTGCAAGATTACTACTAAAAATCTTGTATTCATGCTTCTTTTGTGAGTAGTTTTACTTTTGCCTTATTATTAAATGTTTTAGCCATACTACACTTTGAGGTGCTGTGTTTCTTTCCCTTTGTTTACATTGGCAGACCGCCATCCTATCTCTGCAGAGGTGGCCAGCGGACATCGCGTCCGCTGGGCCTGCTGAATGGCTCCCCTTGTGGTCAACTTGCTCTGGCGGCGCGCATGTGCCCCCCAGTGGCAATTGACAAAATCACGTACAGGTACGTGATTTTGCCTAATTGAGCCACCTTGCCGCATATGTACGGCAGGCGGTCAAGAAGTGGTTAAAGAAGCCTATCCTGCTTCTGACTAATACACATTTTTTTTTATTTTTTTTCTCCATTAGCTCACCCCCCACAGTTATTACCTTTGGTATCACTTGACCCTCCCATCTGGATTGTATTCTCTAACAAGCAGGGCCCTCTGATTCTTATTGTACCGAATTGTATTGTAACTTCAATGCCTACCTTCGTTTTGTAAAGTGGTGCTAAAAAAAATTCTGTATAATAATAAATAATAATCATATTAATGATAATAATAATAATTCCTTAGTAGCACTCACTAAAGGCTGCCTACAGAAAACTACGGGGATGAATATACCAGTCTTCCTGCACAAGGAGGGACATTGGCAGTGACTGGTCTTACTTCAGGAAGCTTCTGCACACAGATATACGTTTTCACACTAGCACAGATCTGGAAAAATATACAAAGCACAACTAGATTCAAGTAAAAATACATATGGCTCTTGAATTTAGACAATGTTTGCTTATCCGAGAGTTTGCTTTGAATTTTGTCACATGCCTAATGAGGCCATATTCATTTAGGAAAGATTTATAAAACATGTAAAAAATATTTAGCAAATCTAACCCACAGCAGCCTGTCAAATTCTTTGTTTATTTCAAACAATTATTTCTTTTTTTTGGTCTATTGCTCTTAGCAAAACATTCATATTTGATGCGCCTTTCATTAATCAGACCCACCTTCTCACATACTTAATTTGCCCTGTATAAAATAAAGCAACAACTCCTTTCCTCAGACACTTCTTTTATTACATGACATGTTTTTTAGTTATGGGACAACAACTAGTGGCATCTTTGGGGGGTAAACATACCATGTCTGTCTATTGAACCAAATAAATCTATAGCATTCATAAGTTATTTTTAATTTTCTGCAAAATATTGGATCAGACTATGCCATGGGCTTAAAGTGACTAAGCTAAGTAAATCTTCTTTCATTCTTTAATGTCTTTCATTAATGGAAAAATTATGGAACACAGACATTTGTGCGATGATTTGTATTGCTAATGCAGCCGAAACACAAAGGAAAGGCATTCGGTTCTAAACTAGCTTTTATGGAGCAGCTTAAGACATACACCATAACAATCTATTTTGAACCTGAGCTGAAAACCAAGATGCTAATTCTACATGTCTTTGACAAGATAGCACATTTCCTGCATGGTAGGCTACATCCATTACAAATGATGCACAGTAGGTGATAGTGACCCCTGTTTCAGTATAAGCTGGACACCATCTATTTATGCCTTTGATTGGCTGAATTATCAAATTGCTTCGTATATCACTTCTTCACTATGATTACTATGGATTTCAGCAATAAGATGTACTGTACAAAGTTCCTGATTTTGCAAGGTGAATGCATTGCAAGGCCAAGCAAGAAAGCATCACTCTCACATCTACAGGATCTGTAGTGTAAGATAAAAATATTTCTTTTTTATCTAGTGGTTGTCACTGACAGGCATAGCTCGTAATGCAGGTTTAGAGACTTAAAGCAGAACTAAACCCTCCTATTCTCCTAGCTTACACCAAATATTTAAGAGCTTAAAACATAGCTCCCAACTGTCCCTGATTACGAGGCACTGATCCTGATTCGGAAAAAGGTCCCTCTGCCCCTCTTTCCTCCTCATTTGTCCTTCATTTTGGTCTGATCTATATATTTGTATATAAAATGCACTTTTTATCTTTCAAAAAGTGTTTACCGGTGCTAAACCTTTCATCCAATTTCAGTAGGAACAACAGATCAGTGTCCTCACCCCTGACATAACGGAGATCTGTCTGATTACATTGACAAATCCCCATTTTGTCTCTGTAGGGAGCGATCATGGGTGTCTGGTGGACATCTGGGCGCTGGGCACGCGCATCGGCTTAGTTGTCACACACCTAGTGTTTTTAAAGTGGCCAACATACAGCTATGACGGCTAGCCCAGGGGAGCCAATCTGCCACAGTATAATTGCGGTGGCTGGTCTCTAACTGGTTAAGCACATCCCTTAGTAAAAACACCAAACACCATTACACAAAAACACTGGTTGAGCACACATTTAACTCTTTGATCACCCTAGATGTTTAACCCCATCCAAGCAAATGTCATTAGTACAGTACAGTACAGTGATATTTAGCACTGATCACCGTATTAGTGTTACTGGTTCCCACAAAGTGTCACTAGTGTCAGTTAGTGTCAAACTGTCTGCTTCAATATTGCAGTCCCACTATAAGTTGCTTGTCGCCGCTATTACTAGTATAAAAAAAAAATCAATATATACCATAGTTTGTAGACACTAAGGCCCAGATTCACATACAATTAGATTCGCGTAGAGTATCTGAAATACACTACGCCGCCGTATTTTACCTGGCTCTACGTGGAATCCCGGTAGATTTTGTCCAGTAAACTACGGCGGCGTAGTGTATTTCTCCCGGCGCAAGCCATCTACGCGAGTAGGGGGCGTGAAGCATTTAAAATAGGCGCGTTCCCGCTGCGATCGAACTGCGCATGCTCCGTTCAGAAATTCCCCGCCGTGCATTGCGCGAAATCACGTCGTTACGTCATTTTTTTTGAGTAGCGTCGTTTACGGACATTCCTATTCCCGAACGAGTTACGTAAAAAAAAAAAATTAAATTCGACGCGGGAACGACGGTCATACTTAACATGGGCTACGCACCGTTAGACCAGCAAAAAGCTGGTCTAACAGTACGTAGAAAAAAATAGACGAAAGCGATTGCGAAGACCGCTCGTATCTTCGTGGATCGCCGTAAAAACTCATTTGCATATCCCGACGCTGAAAACGACGCAGACTCCTCCCAGCGGCCGCAAAAATATTGCAGCGTAGATCCGAAGGCTTACGAAGACGTAAGCCTCTTGGATCGAAGCCCGAAGCCGCCGTATCATGGTTTGAGGATTCAAACTAGTGATACGGCGCGCGAAATTTGAAATTACTCCTGTCTAACACCAGTTAGACAGGCGTAATTGCTCTGTGAATCTGGGCCTAAAACTTTTTGTGCAAATCAATCAATATATTATTATATTATATCCTTATTGGGATTTATTTTTTGCTGAAAATATGTAGCAGAATACATATTGTCCTAAATTTATAAAGAAATCAGATTTTTTATTTATTTTTATTGGATATTTATGTGTTATAGAATAATGTAAAAAATATAGTTTTTTTGTTTCAAAATGGTTTATTCAAATTTTTTATAACACAAAAAATAAAAAACCCAGTGGTGATAAAATACCACCAAAAGAAGGCTCTATCTGTGGGAAAAAAGGGCACAAATGTAACTTATGTAGAGCGTTGTATGACCGTGCAATTGTCAGTTAAAGTAATGCAGTGCCGTATAGCAAAAAAAATGCCCTGGTCATGAATGGGGGTAAATCTTCCAGAGGTCAAGTGGATAATATAATTTTTTCAACATTTCTAACGTCTATTTTTTTTTTTGTGAGACATTTAAATTGTTAAAGGGGTTGTAAAGGAATTTTTCCCTAAATAGCTTCCTTTACCTTAGTGCAGTGCTCCTTCACTTACCTCATCCTTCCATTTTGCTTTTATATGTCCTATTTTCTTCTGGGAAATGCTCACTTCCTGTTCTTCTGTCTGTAACTCAACACCGTAATGTAAGGCTTTCTTCCTGGTGTGGAGAGAGCATCTTGAGGGGGCAGGGGTGAGCAGGAGTGTCAGGACGCCCACTAACACACAGCTCCTTTCTCTATCTGCAAATTAGAGAGTGTCCTGACTTGCCTGCTCGCCTCCTCCCGCCTCAAGAGGCTTTCTCCACACCAGGGAGAAAGCCTTGCATTACGGTGTTGAGTTACAGACGGATGGAAGGATGAGGTGAGTGAAGGAGGACTGAACTAAGGTAAAGGAAGCTATTTAGAGGGATTTTTTTTTCCTTTACAACCCCTTTAAGTTTAGTTTAACTTTAATTAAAGAAATCACTAGCACATATGACAAGCCAGTAACCATCTAATACTAACAATAATAGCAGAGAACCTATATAGACTAGGGTCATAATAATAGGAGATTCATATAGTTGAAAAGTTTCAACACTTATTTTTTTCTCTTAGGCGGCGTACACACGACCGAGGTTCTCGCTGGAAACCAGCGAGAACCTCGCTGGAAGCTGCATTCCAGCGAGGACCTCGGCCGTGTGTACGCTCTCGGCGAGCTTCCCGTCGGGAAGCCCGTCGAGCAGAAATAGAGAGCACGCTCTCTATTTGCTCGACGGCCCGCCTGGAAGAATGGCTGGTTGCCATTCCCGACGGGCGGGTCGCCGATTTCGACGGCCGGCAGGGAACCTCGACGGGCGGAACGATGTGTTCTGCCCATCGAGGTTCTCTGCCGTGTGTACACGGCCTTACTGTAACCTTAACAATAAACCTCTCTTGTTACACTTACAGTACATTAACCCTCACAGTGAATTTCCCAATAATCTTAACTCAAACAATAATGCCTACTGTGATCTCCTTGTAACACAAACCCTAAAATTAACCCCTTACAGTAAACCTCCCAGTAACTGTAATCTTAAAATTAACCCTAGCAGTAATCCTCACTCACACACCTAGCACTAACCCTTATGGCCCATACACACGATCCGAATATCGGACGACAACTGTCATTCGAGTAAGAATCGCTCGATTTTCGGATTGTGTGTACATTACTTTCGAGAGCCGATCACGACAGTTCATCCGATATTATTAGATTGGATAAGCAAGAAAATGTTCCTTGTACAATACCAGATCGTACGATTTTCGTTTAGTCACTATAGTTGTCGTCCGAAAATACAATACAAATACTGTACATTACAACACATGACATCACTTCCGATTTTTTTTCCTGTCATATGAGAATTTTCGTGACTTTAGTAACCTATTCAATTTCTACTTGCGACTATTAAGCAAAAAAGTCACACAATCTGCCGAACGATATTCGGATTGTGTGAACGGGCCATTACACTAAACCTTTCTGTAACATTATCATTAACCCTTGACCTAACCCTAAGGCCTCGTACACAGGACCAAGGAACTCGACAGAATCCATCAAGAAACTTGGTGGCAGAGCTTTTTTGCCGAGGAAAACGGTCGTGTGTATGTCTTTCATCGAGAAAACTGTTGAAGAACTCGACGAGGAAAAAAGAGAGCAAGTTCTCTTTTTCCTCGACTGGAGTCTCAATTTCGTTGTCGTGTTCCTCGTCGGGCTGTTTTTTTCGACAAGAAACACGTTGGTGTGTATGCTTAGAAACCCGCGCACCTTTGGTAAAAGTAGCGTTTGTAATGGAAATAGCACATTTGTCACGCTGTAACAGACTGAAAAGTGCAAATGTCTCTTACCAAACTTTTACCTAACACACAGTAACATGAGATTAACAAAAGCAGCCCCAGGGGTTGTGCCAGTGGAATCGAACTTCCCCTTCCGTTGTATGTGTTGAAGTCACTGCATTTGAGAACGAAAAGAGATTTGGTCTTGACTGTGTGTACGCAAAGACAGCTTGTCAAGTTTCTCGACAAGCCTAACAAGGAACTCGTCGAGGAAAACGATGTGTCTTTTCCGAAGAGTTCCTCAGTCATGTGTGCAAGGCCTTACAGTAACCCTCATAGTAACCCTCCTTGTAACCTCAACATTAACCCTCACAGTAGACTACCTCCTAACTCTTTTCCTCCCATTAACCCTAATCCTAACAATAATCCTTCAGTAGGCTGCCTGGTAAATCTTATCATACCACTAACCCTAACTGTAACCCTAACCTTAACACTATACCTCCTTTTAACCTGAACCCTAACACACATTCTCCTTAAAACTCTTAAGCCTTAGGCCGCGTACACACGATTAAATCTATCTGCTGGAAACAGTCTGACAGACCATTTCAGCAGACAGATTCGATCGTGTGTGCTTTAAAATATGCTGGGAATGCTGTCTGTCCGCACATGCGTCGAATGGATTTGACGCATGCGCGGAAGTGTTTTACTTCCTTGTGCGGCGGCGTCAACGTCATCGCCACATCACCGCGATGTGTGCCAGCGGGGATTTTGGTTTGATCGTGTGTACAGCGATCAAACCAAAACAGCCCAGCAGACAAATCTGATCAAATCGGTCTGTCAGACCGATTTGAACAGATTTATTTGGTCGTGTGTATGTGGCCTTACACTAATCATTCCTATAACCTCAAACCTAACATTGACCATCATACTAACTTTCTCTTTCATTCTCATCCTTTCCCTAAAACCTCCTCCTCGCATCCCCATAACACGTAAAGCAGATTTTCTGTAGTCCAGCAGAAGAGAACCTCTGGAGGGCTTACAACACTGCCTTAGATTTTAGTGCAGCAGAGGCAGCGTTGTCAGTTTATTACCTTAACGATTCAATGAATTTCTAGTAGGATCAGCAGAAGTTTTTTACTTACAGAGATGAAACTTGAGTTGTGCATGTATTGCAAACATTTACTAGATGTTTTTTTTTTGCATTTTGTACATTTACATTTTTTTTAGAGAAACTATAATTATGTTGGATTGTATATAAAGTCAGTGAAAAGTTCACTATGGTGTAGTATACCTTGTAAAGTTCATACATTTTTTAAACAGAAGCATAAGACTACAAGCAACTTGTTCAGTCCTTTTTGTTAAAACATGACTTATGTTTTGGTCAGTGAATGTTGTTATCGGTGCACATTGTGTACTTTTTTTTTTAAGATTTCGTTTTCATTTATTAAACAAAAAAAACTTTACACAACCATATGTTATCTTTCAGACATGACATGAGTCAAAACAAGATATCAAAGTACAATACACAAAGTAAGCCTTAGCAAAACTCCTATTCACATAAGGACCCTAAAAAAAAAAATCCTCTCTCGTATCCTATCAATACTTTTTTGAGACCGAAGCATGGATCTACAAGCAAGTTGTTCAGTCCTATTTGTTGAAACATGACCAATGTTCCTGTCAATAGATATTATTATGATTGGTGCACATTGTGTACTTTTTGTTACATTACTAAATAATCAATAAACTACATTTTGAAGCAAGGCCTAGGGAAATAAACAAGAACTTTTCAAAGACAAATCACAAGTGATATTCATCCAAGACACAAAGATTGATTTTCTTTTTGCGTAATGAGAAAGAGACTTTTCAGGCATTGGCATAAAAAACATGAAATGCCTTGATGGCTCTATAAAAGGCTTGAGTTGTATATAGCTGAAAGGGCACTTGATGGTGCCCACTGTGCAGTAGGAACAGATGGTAAATGTATCCCCTCTATATATGGAAAAGTCTAATGCGCTACTGTGAGTAAACTGTGGTGGAAGAGTGGGTAGCACCCACAAATTGGGGCAGCTCAATCTGTAGTGTTCACAATCACGAAATGATAAATGGGTAAAGTGGGTGATAAGCGCTACAAAAAGTGGTGCATAGGTCCTGCAAACACACAATATATAATATATAATACCAAAGGTAAAACCTCAAAGTGCTATGTGAATAACAAAGCTATAATGTGCTAAATGCAAATAACAGTGAGGAAACAATGATGATCATAAATAAAGTTCCGTGTGTCAAACACTAATTAGTGACCAAGGGTAAATAGGATGGTGAGTTCCCTTAAGGGTGGTGGGGGATGTGCTGGATTTAAATCAATGGCACCAGGCAGGATCTGGCCGGCAACAGCTGGCGGGCTGGATGGTAATGTGATAGATGACTTCTCCCAAGATGTTATTCAGTGCTGGACATCCCCAACAGGTAATGTAGTTCCCTTACCTTCAGGGTGCTATATGAGAGCATATAGTTGGATAGATCCAGGTGTGCAGATCTCACTGTCCCAGATAGGTGTCCTCTGTTGTGTCCAGGAACTGCTATTAGTCCAAGCTCAACCGTCCAAGTAATGGATGTGGTGGATATGGGATGTGAAAAAGAGAATCTCCAATTGTGAAGTACGTTAACCAACGTGGGTTTATTAAAATAAAACAAATAAAATACAGTCCAGCAATAATTAGCACAAAATGGAAATAAAATAAAAATATGGAAAAATCCAAAAGTAAAAAATCGGGACAGAGCAATCGTACCGCCGCCTGTATACAAATGTTGTCCGGCTGATGCGGATATAGCGTGAACGCGGCTTTCCCTACGGCGTTACGTCACGTTCCTCGTGACTTCATCCCCTGATGAAGTCACGATTGGAGATTCTCTTTTTCACATCCCATATCCACCACATCCATTACTTGGACGGTCGAGCTTGGACTAATAGCAGTTCCTGGACACAACAGAGGACACCTATCCGTTTCGCTATTTTTTTTTTATAAAATATCACGAATATTCGATATTAACGAATATTCGCGAATATTCTTCGAAATATTCGCGAAATATCGCGAAATCGAATATGGCGTATTCCGCTCATCACTAGTCTCCATAGGTGTACACAGCCGAATGCATTAGGGTGTGCACCCAAAGCTCAAAAACACACTAGCAATCACTCTGTTGATTCAGAATGGGAAGGGGCCAGTCAATTACATATTTATTGGCCCCTTCCCTCACTCACCCTGAAACATCCCCGCAGCAACATCTGGCAAGAGAGGAGAGAAGTCGGAGGTGCTGTGGGGGGAGGGCTAGGGCAGTTGGGAAAATCGGTGTTGTACAGGGTGATTAGGGTGTGCCTTGGCACACCTGGCACACCCTGTGAATTAGGTGCTCTGTATTCACAGGTCCAACAGCCTGCATGTTGTGTTGATTTTGTTGGTTGTTGTCATGTTTCTCTCTTTTTTTAGGCAAAAGGCTAAATATACTGATAAAATATGCATATGCATGAACTTTTATATCTGACAAAGGATCAGCAATTCTGTTAGGTCAGTCTTGTGAACCAGGTACATCTGCCAGACAGTGCAGTCAGGTACTGGTTAGCCTTGAGGATAAGCAGCACAGCCTGGTCAATGCACTTACACAGTGACTGGACCATGAAAGATCAGCATGCTGTATTTTTCTTGTCTGCAATCATGTGCACAGCATTAAAATCCTGATTCGCTCAGTACGCTCAGTATGCTGTCCCTTCCATCCCTGCTATTGCATAGGCGATTGCTGATACTTACAGAATGTCCACTGTGTGTAAGTATTGTGTAATGGTAGGTTACAGGTTAAGCCCACTTATTGTACATTTAACCTGCTCATTTAAGACTAGTTTACACCTGCTTCAAAACAAGGCTTCTGGCAAGCTCTCTGAATGCCAGTAAAAAGCTCCAGTCACTAAATAAAATGGTTAGCTTAGGATCCTGTTTACACCTTGCGTTTGCTTGGTGCTTCGATGAGGCTTTGATGAGGCTTTGGTGGAGCTTTGATGAGGCTTTGGTGAGGCTTTGTGGGGCTTCGATGAGGCTTCAGTGGGGTTTCAAGCGAGCTTTGCCATAGACTTCTAAAGAGGCACAACTAAAGCAACATGGGGTATAATTTTTAAAGCGAACCAAAAGCAAAGCAGAGCAAAAGTAAGGTGTAAACAGGACTGTAAGCTAACCATTTTATTTAGTGACAGGAGCTTTGACAAGCGTTCAGAGAGCTTTAACAAAGAATGTCCAAAGGCTTGTTTTGAAGCAAATGTAAACTAGCCCTTTATGTGTGTTAAAGCCAAAGCAAGTATAAATGAGCCCTTACACTTCAGCACACATTAAAGCTCCTACTGCTTCAACATGCTTTTTTGTTGTTTTTGGTGCTTCTGCGATGCTTCTGTGAAAGCTTCAGTGGTGCTTCGGTGATGCTTCGGTGGTGCTTTTTTGAAGCTTTAATGAAGCTTGGCAGATGTCCTCTGTGTGTGATTATATCTCATACCTGTAATACCTCCAAAACAGAGTGAAGCTAAAACGGAATAAAAGCCTCTCAAAAGCTGCAGGTGCTTCAGGTGAGCTTTGTCATAGACTTCTCTGGAGGCTTTGCAGACTATTTGAAGTGCCACTAAAGCAACATGAGGTATAATTTTTGAAGCAAACACGTGTGAACAGCACTGTATGCTAATCAATTTATTTAGTGACATGTTTTGAAGCAAGTGCATATGAGCCCTAAGCCCAATAGCCACAAAAGGTTTACCTAATGCACTCTATTTAAAATACAACTGATCTAAAACATGCCTTTTCCTTCCATATACTACAAATCTTTGTGAAGACACTTGTGAGAGAGGCGGGGCTGGTATTCCTCTATGTCAGTATAAAGCACTGCAGAGGGTGGGCAGGAAGTGTATTTCTACATTTTAAGGTATTTTCGAGCAAAAAATAAAAAAAATTGATAGCATGCAGTGGGGTTCAAGCATGTAAAGGGTGTTTGAGTAAGTTGAGCTTTAAAATAGATCTGAATGACTCAGAGGGAGATGCTCTCCACCTCCTCTGCTAGAAACTATAGCAGGTGGTTGGATAACACAGTCTGCCATACTGCATAAAGGCAATGGGGGTTATTTACTAAAGGCATATCCACTTTGCACTACAAGTGCAAAGTGCACTTGAAATTGCACTTGGAAGTGCAGTCGCTGTAGATCCGAGGGGGACATGCAAGGAAAATAAAAAACAGCATTTTAGATTGCACATGATTGGATGATAAAATCAGAAGAGCTTCCCCTAATTTCAGATCTACCCCTAAGATTTACAGCGACTGCACTTCCAAGTGCATTTTTAGTGCAAGTTCAAGTGCACTTTGCACTTGTAGTTTGCACTTGTAGTGCAAAGTAGATGTCTATTGTATTTGTGGTAAAGTCATCTGTTTGATTTTTACCTATAGGTAATGAAAATTCCAGCAGGGATCCAAGCACAGAAAATAAACCAAGGAGCCAAAGTAATGATAAAAGTCACACTGGACCGCTGCTACTGCACTCAAATGACCAAACAAGGAACAGACAAAAACAACAGAATTGGGAAGCGCAGATCCAGGAGGTGGCAAGGAATCAATTGGAGATGGTATCCATGTGAAATTGAAAACAGGTTGTTGCTGATAAAACCTGTAACCAATACAAATGATCAGAATGGCCAAACTTAGTGTGATAGTGCCAGAAATGGAGGCAGAGGTGGTGGAGAAATGGTTGTCCCGCTTCAGCGAGGGCTTTGGACAGAGGGGGCTGCACACCAAAAATGGGAAACCTGAAAACATGTTTTAACAGCTGGGATTGGTGACCATAACCAAAGCCAGGCTACATCAGGGAGGGGAAAGGCTGAATCCAGATCCAGGAAGCACGATCACTGTATAACCAGAGTGGAAAATGGCAGAGCCACTGCTGCAGCAGTTGAGACCAGATGGATGCTGGAGGGGCAGGGGGTACGAGGCTGAGCTGCAAGGTGTCCGGACACCATAGGACTCCTCCCGGCCTCGTCACACGCTCTGACCACAGGCAGACATCGGCAAAGCCTGATGGATCAAATGGATCAGAGAAGGATATGTAATGAGTATCCCAACAGGTGCTGGGGCTTGAGCGGCAAACAATTACAGGTTTCAGGGTTTAACCCCTTTGCACAGATAAATAGGTGGCTTTGGGTAAGGTCACCGCTCCCAGCTGTTGGAAAGTGTTTTCAGGCTTCCCATTTTTGGTGTGCAGCCCCCTCTGTCCACAGCCCTCAGGGAAGCGGGACAACCATTTCTTAAAGGAGTTGTAAAGGAAAACATTTTTTGTTTACAGGGTATAGAGACATAATAGTTAACTGATTCCTTTTAAAAATGATTACAAATAGATAAAAATCAATCATATAATGTACCTACAGTTTTAATTTTGTTCTTGCATGCTGTTTCCTGCTTCTGCGATGTACAGAGCCACAGAACCAATACAGGGCAGTGATGGTTTGTAAAACGAAACTGATTGGTGCTGAGGGGTTTTAGACACGTAGTAATCACACCTCCTTGATTAGTGACCACAGAGAGAAAGCTCTCAGTACTGTGGTTATCAGGAAACAGACAACCAGGAAGTGTGGAGATCAGAGAAGAATTACAGCAACTTGAGATCAAAAACGATCAATTAGGACATGAAAACAGCACTGCATTAAGGTAAAGGAAGCTATTAAGATAAACAAAATTTTCCTTTACAAACCCTTTAACTACCTTTGGCTCCATTGCTGGCACTATTACAGTGAGTTTGGCCATTCTGATGATTTTTCCCATGTGTACTGTGTATTGGTTACATGTTTTGTCAGCAATAAACTTAAATTTCACATGGATTCCATCTCCAATTGATTCCTTGCCACCTCCTGGATCTGCGCATCCCAATTCTGTTGTTTTTACCTACAGGTAAGCTTATAATAAGACTTACCAGAAGGTACAGTAAATATCTCTTAAACATGCACTGTTAAGGAGATATTTACTTTGGTATTAGCCGATGATGTCACTGGGATAAGCGCACTAAGCTGTGAATGGATGGTGCACCATTCAGAGCTATGTGCCATGAAAGAGGTTGAAGCCTGCGAACCTGGAACAAAGACTGGGCGAAGACGGAAGCCCTGGCAGTGGTGACACCATGCAGCTGAATGGCTTCATTCTGAGGTAAGTCTGTCAGAATGTGCTAGTATGTCATGCCCTTGAACACCCATGGATCTAAGAGGATCCGTTCCTTATAGATCCGCTTGCTCAGCGGGGATAGCTCCATTCATCCCAGCTGAGCCGGCAGATGACAGGGCGGTCCCTGCACACTGTGCACACTGTGCAGGGACCGCCCTGTCAGATCTCCTCTCTCCTCTATGGGGGATCGGATGAACACGGACTGTCTTTCCGTGTTTATCTGATCCGCAGACGGATGGAAAAATGGGATTTTCCTCCGTCTGCAGAATCGTACCATAGCGGACACTGATGAGATCGGGTGTCAGCGCATGTTCATCCGCTGACACCCGCTATCCCATAGGGATACATGTATGTCCGTATTTCATCTGAAAATGGATGGGTGAAAAACAGACATACAAACTGCATGTGTGAAAGAGCCCTTATACAAAAGGCAGTGTGTCATAATTATCAAAATGTTCAAAAGAAAACCTCATGTTGCCCTATAATAAACAATAAGTTGCCAACTAATATGTGCTGGTTAGAAAATTAAAGAACCTGATTGGTTGCTACAGGTGAATTAGACTGTTTTTATTTAAGGCACTTTGATAGATTAGGTTTCTAATCTTCATATGATTATGATTATTGGATTACCCTATGAGCCATAATAAAAATCTGTAAAACAAGCACAATTCATAAAAAAAAAATCCTCTATGAGAGCTCTCAATGATTGAACTACAATGTTGACTCTTGTTCTGATGTCAGGGTCAGTCGGTTGCAGATACAGTATACTCACATGTGTTTTGTTTTTCTCAAATCTCTTCTTTTTTTTTCAAATACATCCTTGACTGAACATGCACTTAGATTTGAATATATCAATTTGTATGAGTGGGCGACAATTATAACCCAGGGTAGTCAACATGATTTTGCAGCTCTATTTAAGCAAGAACAATTTGGATGCTAGACAATCCTATTTTCTGTGCTGAAGTGCTATAAGGTAACTACTGGTTCCTGATGACTCATTGCCTGTGACTGACTTTATATATCTGTGCAATTTATACACATTGTATATTTATAATTATAAAGATGATTCGTTAAAATGAGTCACTTATGTGTCAAGTCTACTCTTTGCCTTTTGCAGTTCACACAACCTGATCTGGATCAGGAGACAGCGGGGGACTATGAGCCAATGTGAACACCTACCAGGGAGAAAAATTCTCACTATTAAGCTGACTCTACATCATGCATTCTAAATATGCAATCTTAATTTAGTCTTTAGATCTACCAACATTGTATTAGAAGACCCACTTCTCAATTTGCTTGTAAAATGTAATATGTACAACAAAATTGTTGGTAGATCTAAAAACCATTGTTCATATTGCAAGGTGTATGGCCAGAAGGTGCACACAATACTAAAATATAGCAGTGTAAGAATGGCCTTAATTTCAACATATGTCTACCAAAGCACACTGGGGTTGATTTACTAATACTGGAGGGTGCAAAATCTGTTGTAGCTGTGCATAGAAACATATCAACTTTCAGGTGTTTTGTCAAAGCCTGAGTGAACAAGCTGAAGTTAGAAGCTGATTGGCTACCATGCACAACTGCACCAGATTTTGCACTCCAGTTTTAATAAATCAACCCCTGTGCCTCTTCCCTGTGGCCAGAGGCGTAACTATGGGGGTTGCAATTGTGACCGGGTCCCATGCTGTGGGGGGGTCCATGCAGCTCCCCTGTCATATTTGTCTACACCTGGATGAGAGTTGCGGCATATAGAGCAATTAATGCCCTGCATTTTTGGAGAGGAATGAAAACGGGCATTCCTGCAGGGAGGAAAATACAGGGCATCAATTGCTCTATTTGCTGCCATACCAACCCTCTCATCCTGCCTGATGCTAGGTGTATCCAGCAGCCATCAGTTGCTAGGACTACTGGTTCTGCTCCCCATCAGGCAGATAGTGCATGGCGTCCAGGGGGGTGGAAACTGAAAGAGCCAGCTGTCATATTTGTCTAAAAATGGATGAGAGTTGCCACATATAGAGCAATCGATGCCCTGCATTTTTGGAGAGGAGAAGAAGCGGACATTCCTTCAGGGAGGAAAATTCAGGGCATCAATGACTCTATATGCTGCCCTGATGACCCTCTTATCCAGCCTGGTGCTAAGTGTTTCCAGCAGCCATCAGTTGCTAGGACTGCTGGCCCTGCCCCCCACCCTTCCAGCAGGCATATGAGGCATAGCGTCCAATGGGGGGGTTGAAAACTGAAAGAGCCAGCTGACCCATTAGAGTGAAGGGGGAGGAGTTGGAGGATGTCACACAAGTGACACACGAAGCCTGGAAGGAGCCAGAGACACAGCAAGAATGGAGTTCCAAATGCACACTGAGAGCAAGTGAGTGCCACTGATCCTATTCATCCCCACTCAGCACTGCCACTGATCCAATCAACCCCCCAGAACTGCCACTGATCCCATAAACAGGGAGCCCTTCATGGTTTCTTGCATCAGGGTCCTGAAGGTTCTTGTTACCCCTCTGTCTGTGGCAGCAGCTTTGTGATGCCAACATGGCCTTGGGGGGGGGGGGGGGGGGGTGTCATTGCTGGCATAGATATGAATTTAGTACCTGGTAATGTGGTTAAAATTTTACAAGATATAATACATTATTTTGGTCAAAACTAACAAAATGCAATGCCTTTTCATTAAGTTGTTTTGTTTAATGCTATCCACGGAACCTGGCTGTTTGAAATGAACACAGAGGTTTCCTAGGCCTGTATTCCTTTTAATAGATAATCTCATTATTGCAATATACCTCCTACTCTTCTCTCTTACATAGAGTTTTTTCCTATTTACGATCTCTTAATATGGATGAAGATATATTTCACAAAATCTAATTAGAAACTGTAGCCATTTACCTAAATAGAAAAAAAAAAAACATTGTTTTCTTTCATAGTGCAAGTGCTACAGTTTTCATTTTTATTATATCAAACTTGATTGGTGGCTAAAATAATTAAAGTGAGGTTATTGCAAAGGAAACTGTTTCATAATTTTACTGTCTGTGGTTGTTCTATTCATATGTTCCTTTTCCCTATATCAATTTCTCCAACGAATATATATTGATCTGCTTTATTTAACTTGTCTAACTGTTTATTACTGTACATATTACTTTTTTTTGTAAATCATAGAATATAGAACTATAACACAAAAAATCTATTAATAACAGCACCACAGCCAAAACTACATTCCGATTACTGCTAAAACATGGGGTTGATGCATTTATGCAATTAACCAGTGGAACCCGGTAACATTGTGGTAAAACAAAGAAAACATAACTGCAGAAAAAAAAATCCATTATAAATAAATAAGGTCAGTGTTGAAAGTTTATGGATATATCAATAATAACGTTTGTAGAAAACCCATACATATGGACTGCCAGTAGCAGGTAACAGGGAGCCTGAGGCAAACTTCACTGTCAGAGGCTTAAAGGGGTTGTAAAGAAAATTCCCTAAATAGCTTACTTTACCTTAGTGCAGTCCTCCTTCACTTACCTCATCCTTAGATTTTGCTTTTAAATATCCTTATTTCTTCAGAGAAATCCACACTTCCTGATCTTCTGTCTGTAACTCACCACCGTAATGCAAGGCTTTCTTCCTGGTGTGGAGAAAGCCTCTTGAGGGGGCGAGCAGGAGTGTCAGGATGCCCACTAACACACAGCTCCTTTCTCTATCTGCAAAGTAGAGAGTGTCCTGACTTGCCTGCTCGCCCCCTCCCCCCTCAGGAGGCTTTCTCCACACCAGGGAGAAAGCCTTGCATTACTGTGTGTAGTTACAGACAGAAGAACAGGAAGTGAGCATTTTTCAGAAGAAATAAGGACATTTAAAAGCAAAATGGAAGGATGAGGTAAGTGAAGTGAGTAAGCTATTTAGGGAATTTTTTTTTCCTTTAGAACCCCTTAAAGTCATGTACATACGATCGGATATCTGATGGAATCTAATCCGATTAATTTTTTCATTGGATGTCCTATGAAGCTGACTTTCATCAGTCTTGCCTACACACCATCGGTCCAAAATCTAACGGTGTCCAATTGCGGTGACTACGAAGTGCTGAGAAAAATGACGTTCAATGCTTCCGAGCATGCGTCGACTTGATTCTGAGCATGCGGCGATTTTTGACCGATGGACGTCCACACAGACGATTGTTTTTCTATCTTTTTTTATCCATAGGAAAAATGTAAAACTGTAAAAATGTTCTATTTTTTTCACCAATGGAAAACAAACCGAAGGGGCCCACACATGATCGGTTTGTCCAAACGAAAATGGTCCGTTTTCATCAGACAAACCGATCGTGTGTACAGGGCTTTTGAGAAAGAAAGGAAAGGAGAGACCTTGAACCCTATCTGTGAGTAAAGCAAAAGGACAGCGGACTGAGCCTCCTTGGCTTTCCAAACAGATTCTGTGTCTCCTGCTGGACTCTATACAGGTGCTGCTACTCACTGTGAATTTTGACATTTCCATGGGCTTTCAACATTGACCTTATTTATTCATAGTGGAGTTTTTTTGTGCTGTTATATTTTCTTTGTTTTAGAACATAGAACTATGTAAACGAATAATGGACATATTTATTCAAAGACTACAACTTAGACAGGTTTACTTCCACAAATCTGCTGGACACAGATGTTTGTGAAGGAGTGACTATAAAAATCTCTAAATCCAATTTGAACATTCAACATTGTCCACTCTGTCTTTACCTACACACATGCCGAGTGTTACTAGTATGCATAAATTTGTTGCACTCTTAGGGAAAGATTGGGCTTGCTTAAAATGTAGAAAAAGATGAGATGACTGGTTAAGGTACTTATGGAGGTTAATTTATGGAGGAAAATAGATAGGTTGCTCACTTTCAAGGAAAATTTTACTTTGCAACATAATTTACCCCAGAGCTTAGTGTAAGTGGTAAAATTTCACTTTGCAAATATTACCCAATCATGCAAGGAAAATAAAAACGCAGAATTTTTGCTTCCACATGATTGGATAATTATAGTTAGCCTCATTTAGGCAAATTCCCTTAAAAATGCAACGTCTTTAGCAAAGTCAACAGCCCATTTGCCTTTAGTAAATCAACCCCATAGACTCTCAAAGACAAATAGTGCTGTTTTAAACTAAATTGGGTAACAAATTCATCTGAATGGGTTCCTGCAGATGGGAGCCACATGGCTACTGTTGGAGGAAAAAGTTAACCAGACAGGTTATTTACTAAAGGCAAATCCATTTTGCACTCTTGGAAGTGCAGTCGCTGTAGATCCGAGGGGGACATGCAAGGAAAATAAAAATCAGCATTTTTGCTTGCACATGATTGGATGATAGAAATCAGCAGAGCTTTCCCTCATTTCGATCTTCCCCTCAGATCTACAGCGACTGCACTTCCAAATGCACTTCCATGTGCACTTGTAGTGCAAAATGGATTTGCCTTTAGTAAATCAACCCCTTTGTCTCTCTTGAGCCATTTCCACTCTGCCCTCCCCTCTTTCTTGACATAAATGTAAAGAGCAGTCCTACATAGTATACAGAAAGCTTTAGGAATAAAAAGCAACAAGGGACTTTAAGAAGAGTATTGCACAAAAAGCTTAGGAAATAAAGAGCTGAAGAATAGTCATGAAGGGAAAATGTCAGCAAGTAAATGTAATTATAGCATCAACGTCTGTGAATGTTGTTGTCTATGGCCATGTTCCTGTAAAATGGTACAAGATGAATGCTTTGTTTGTTCTTGCCTCTTGTGCATATTGCAACATTACTTACTCCTATAGTGACCATTCTAGAGTTTTAACAAATCTGATAAGATTAATGTCTATGAACCCAAAACATTTGCCCAAAGTTGGTCCAACCCTTCCAGCCAGTTAGATTTAGGATTTGCAAAGGTGAATTTTAACTTGTTGCCAAAAATTGCTGAACTTTGTTTTTTAAACTACATTACTTGGTATCCATGCATATTTAAGACCACTTACTGAAAGTAATGTCTAATTTTGCATTGAAAATACTTTCATTCATGAATAATATTTGAAAACTGATCATTTTGGTATCTGTGTTGATTGAACACTGTAAATTTCTTCACACATTTCCTTTGGCACAATTAATGTTCATTTACATAATTTCTCATTATATAGTACTGAAGTAAATCCTTAAGCACATTTATCTTATTTAATTAGAAAATAAGTTATGCTAGGAAGCTTATGTGAATGTATATATATAGTTTATTAGCTTTTTCATTAAGTTCCCTCTAATTGAGTACTTAGGGGCAGATTCACATAGATGTAATCTTCCGCTGCGTAATCGAAATACGCTACGCTGCCGTCTATCACCAGACTCTACGCCGAATTCAGGTAGTTTTTTTGCGCGTACGCTATTGTATCGTATTTTTTTTCCGCCGCGCAATCGAAATACGTGAGTAGGGGGCGTGAAGCATTTAAATTAAGCGCGTCCCCGCGACGATCGAACTGCGCATGCTCTGTTCAGGAATTTCCCGCCGTGCATTGCGCGAAATCACGTCGTGACGTCATTCGTTGTTTGAGTAGCGGCGTTTACGAACATTCCTATTCCCGGACGACTTACGTTAAAAATAATAAAAGAAATCGAAAAACGTTGAAATTCGACGCGGGAACGACGGCCATACTTAACATGGGCTGTCTAATATTAGACCAGCAAAAAGCTGGTATAGTGAAACGGAAAAAAAAGATGACTAAAGGTGCCGTAAGAGATTGCGTTTGAAGAGCGAAATTTTGTGGATTCCAGGCAAAAGCTCATTAGCATACCATGAAGGTGAAAAACAACAGGAAGTCCGCCCAGTGGCCGCAATTTTCAGGCAGCGTAGATCTGAAGGCGTACTAACACGTAATAAAGTCGAAATTTAGCACGCAGGTGTCTTTTCATGGTTTGAGGATTTCGACTAGCGTAAAAACGCTCGTAAATCGAAATTACTCCTGTCTAACAACATTTACACAGGCGTAATCGCTTTGTGAATCTAGGCCTTAGTTTTCAATGCACAAATACGTTTTTCATTATTTACTCAGAATACATGTTTTCTTTCAAATGAGGCTAATAATTTCAGAAAAGGAATTATGGTTGTAAAATTCTCCATATAAAGAGCTCCTTTGTATATCTATGGCATAAAGGTGGCTGCAGTGTTAATTTTGTTTTCTACTATAGTAAAGGTATCCATAAATGTGTAAAAATTTGTAAAATTGCTAACAACAATAAGACATTTCACTGAATAGAAAGTAACCCTTGCAGTGCAGGGGCAACCCCAATGCAATAGAGCATTTTTATTTTCCCTAGAGAAAAAGACTGTCAATGCCTGCCAATTTGTGTTTTAAATGCAGCATACCACAATGCTAGGCACATGTCTTATGGTTTGCTGCAGTGTGAGTCAGTTGGCACCTATTGCATTTGTGGGGTGCTAAGATTGATAGCACTGCACAAAGTGCCTTGTGTTACCTAAGCAGTAATACGCACATTACTGCAATAAATATACCTACAGGGGGCCTAAAGGCTAACTATACTTTAAAATACCCTAATTCTAATGACCCCCCTCTCCATGTTAAACCCTCCTGCACTTTTAGATTAGCAGGCACGGTGATTAAGGAGCCTGCAGCATATCGAGTAGTTCTCAGGTTTACAATACTCCAGCCAATTAAGAAACCCTGTACTACCAAACACTTCCAATACAGCGCCCTTTTTCCAGAAGTCCAATATCCAGATGTTTGCATTATTTCTTTTACTTTTGTGGTATGTGTTTTATTTGAAATCAAACTCCACCATTTATCACTTCTCTATCCTTACCTATTCAACCAAAACTATTGTGCATGTAATGGCTGGAGCAGAAGACAAGGGTTGTGCATATAATAGAAATACAGTAATACTGGTGGTGGGACAGGCCCAGAGTAACTAGAATTCAGAAAAAGTTGAAAGGACCGAATGGGACAACAGCTAAATCTCAGACTCTTGTCATTTTAAAGGTACCCATAGGAATTTTACCTTTAGTATACTAGTGCTCTGAATCGGCTCAGATGCAGATCAGGGACTTCCTGTATGTGATCTGTATCGGATTGACACAAAGCAGGAATCAGAAGTCTAATAAAACTTCTGATGTCTCCATAAAGGGAACCCGTCACCACAGTAAAAGATGAACAAAAAAGTGACCCATAATAAAAAAAAAAGCAACGGTGTACCCTATCCTCCCACACATTACATTTCTTTTCTCCCCATATCTTGCAAACCCTATATTTTTTTATACTGTCATAGCCTTCTGTTCCCACAACCTCTTCCAAACATTTATTGCACTGTAACAACCTCTATACTCCTCTCCTGTACACACCTGCAACCATTATACTCTCTGAACGTCTCTT